>VFFE01007500.1:4334-274181 GCA_008921705.1 Burhinus oedicnemus
TTTTTTTTTTTTTTTTTTTTTTTTTTTTTTTTTTTTTTTTTTTTTTTTTTTTTTTTTCAAAATGAAGATCGACTTTCCAGAAACTAATTTGGAGTTCATTAAAGCTGAACCTGAAGAAAGAAGAGGTGATCTTGAGGAGCTAACCAAAGACTGCCTGATGCATATTACAAGACTTTCGCAGACACATTCTCTCTTGCTGTAAGTTGTACCCAGCTAGCCCTGCTGATTCTTGGCTTGCCGTACTTATCCTATCGATCACAATTAAATGTATCCAATTCTTTAAAAACAAAATTCTCCTCTGAAGGAGCCTAGCTTGATTGATTTGAGAAGTAACACCTCTAAATGAGGGAATAGATCACAGCAAAGCCTAAATAAGCCCCTGGAGGTGTCAGTGTATTTTACCAGTTTAGAAAAGGATTGTTTTTCCCATTCTATTACTATACCTTTTCCTGTCCTTGAAGCAAGAAACCAATTTTTGATTCAAAACCTAAGATTTTCAGGTGATGCAATAAGTCTACCTCAGTATTAGCAAGAAAACCTTTGGGTTCTACAAAAATCAGCCTTCTTTAGTAATAATACACTCAGACTTCAGCTATATAGTAGTTAAATTGCATATAATCATAAAAAAATCTGTGTCAAGTTATAAGCAAGGGAAGAAGCATGGCAAGTTTAGCTTTCACAGAAGGTGAATAAAGACAAAGTGAAAGAAAACACACTGTATATACTGAGACAGAGCAGTATGCTCAGCTATATCTATGTTACACTATCGATTAGGATTATGTACTGTATAAAATAATTTTACATATAATCAGAGTGGAATTGGGATTACAGGTGCTTACAGAGAGCCTTTTTACCAGTCACAGTTAATTGTGTGAATTAATCCTCCATCAAAGGCCAAAAGGTGCATTAGTTGTACAATAATTAAATAACTTAAAGCCAGTTCAGCCCTCTCAGTGTGATATGATGTATCTGTTAAGAACACTTTTCTGTGCTGATTTCTGTGTTGGTTGTTTGGGGTTTTTTTTTAAACCAATTTCTTTAAAAAAGGCAAACGACAAACTTGCTGTTGTATTTGATGTTTACTTCACCTTTTAAAAAGACAGGATGAAATGTAAAATTATTTTTATTTACCATGGGATCTGTGATTTGGTTCTTTTTTTTATTTTATTTTTAAGTATGAATGGGAGGTCAGTATTTTATTGCAAATAGCCACTGTGCCCGGATGCTGGCAAGTTGCCAGCAAAATATCCACCTGAAAAAAGTGTTCCAGAATTGATGTGGGGAACTTCAAGCCAATGCATCTGATCTCTATTCATGGTAAAATGGTGGCTCTGTAAGAAGGAATAAGATCACTAATCATTTAGTGAAGTACGGAGTAATTTGTCAGGAAAGAGACAGTGTGTCTTCTGTGAATAGAAACGCTGCCTCACCACCCTGTTGCTGTCCTAGAAGGTTGTCAGTGGGTGCATGGATATTGAGGATTCAAAAAACTTTGCTGAGGTTCCACATTAGAATGTTAGAGAAATGAAGTTCCTGTGGGTTTAGAGGAAAACTGTAAAGGTAAAGATTGGACTTTTAATGGTGGCTTTTCAGAATGGAATAATCAGTGGTAGGTTCTTTCAGTGCTCAAGGATGGGGACCAATTTTATTCAGTATTTTCATTGGTGACAAGGAGAAGGAAGTGGGCGGGGAAATCTCCAGGTTTGCAGATGGTGCTAAGCTCTGCCAGATTGTCAAACACTGTGCCATGGAGGGGAGATCCAGAAGGACTTTAAAAAACTGGGCATAAACATGGCAGATGAGCTTCACTGTGGATAAATTCAAAGGGGTGTATTTAAGGGAAAATTATCTAAGCATCTGTATGTGACACTGAACTCAGAACTGGCAGTTACAGTGCAGGAAATACATCTTGACATTACTGCTGGTATTTCCCTGAACACATGAGTACACTGTGCAGCAGCAGCCAAAAGTACCAACAAAATATTGGGCATTGTCAGGAAGGGTGTAGGAAGAAGCCAGTGCATGCCATTTCACTGCTGTCCAAAACCTTGATGTGCTGTGGTTTGAGTGTGCTGCATAGTTCTTTTCTCAATAACTCGGGAAGAACACAGTAAATCTGGAAAATGTACAGAGAAGAACACCTAAAATGATTAAAGGGATTAAGCAACTGTTTGGCCAAGAGAAGCTAAAAAGGCTGGGACTCCTTAGTTTGGAGAGGAGAACACTAGAGGATGTGTGTGTATGTAAGATTAATTTTTATAGAATTATGATGGTGGTGGACAAGGTGAATGCATCATCAAATCCCACAATATTCAAAGTAGGGACATTCAATGAAACAAGTAGGAGAAATGGAAGAAAGTACTTCCTAAGGCAGCAGTGAAATTCTAAAATCTGCCGTGACACAGCTGTGGAGGTAGACAATGTCATCAGATTCATGAAGGCTATACACAAATTCATGGGTAACTGGTTCATAAATAGGTATTACAAAACCAGGCAAGGGTAGACCTTATAACATCCCTAATAAAACAATTTTGTGTTCTGTGGGAATACGAGGGGAAGAGACCACTGAAAGTCACCAGGCTGGACTTAAGACTGCTAAGTTCAATAACAGGTTCTTGGAGGAAAGAGAACGGTAGTCCTGTTTTTTTCCACAGTTCGTTGGCTTTGGTTATCCTATCTTATGGGCAAAGCTGGTCTACCAAATGAATCATCAAGGTGAAGGGTAGCATATTTGGGGTTTGAATGAAGGAATTCCATTTTTAAGTACTTTCTGATCAACAGAAATCTGTCAGCCTGTAATTTTTGTTGTATCTGTATCAGAGGAATTCTTTTTACCTTCCTTGGTCATGATAGAGTTTTATTAAAAAAGTTTGTAACAACGTACTGGTATCCAAACGCATTGTTACCATGGTATCTGAAGATCTCTTCCTTCCCTTTTTTTTTTTTGTATTCAACAAAAAGAGAGGGATCTAGGTAGCTTTTCAGTGGCAATATGCCTGTATGATGATGCTTCAGGCTTACAAGCCTCAAATGTGATTCTGAAATAAATGGATATCTGTGGTTACAAGACACAAGAAACCTTTCTCAGGCTGCCGGGATCCTTCTGTTCATTCTACTGAAAGCAGAGGGAATATGTGAATTGGACAGAAAATGTTCTTAACTGTATGGCAGAAAAAGAAGAAACAATGGTTAAAAACAGAGAACTGCATAGTTGTCCTTGTTATAGGCTCTTGAATCCGGTAGTGTTATGAATGCAAGGGTGCTATGGCTCCATGTCCCCAGGTTCAGCCATTAGAGAGGCAGACCGCATAATCCTGATAGGAATATCAACAAATCGACACAGGCAGAAAGCAGTACCTTACCAGCACACACAAACATGAAGCACCGCCACAAAATGGACAGCACAGACAGCCTGACTCTGTTCCTCCTCTGTGCCTGATCAGAATCAAAGTCCACTGGTGGAATACATATACACACATATATTTATATCTATAGTATCAAAATATTAATTGCCCCAGTAGTTGGGCTCAGACAGTCAATCCTGTAGCTGGCCCCAGATCTCCCTGCTCTCCCGAGCTGCTGACACCCAGACATGTGAGCCTTCAAGGTTCACAACCACACTTTGGTTGCCGGTGCTTGGACCTCTTCCCGATACATGGACTTGGGTTTCCCCAGTAGCTGGTCCTGACATATGGTCTTCCCAGTAGCTGACTCTTGGACCCCTTTCTCTCTGGTAGCTGACTCAGATCACTGGTCCCTGTAGTCAGCATCTCTTGGATGTTGATTAGTGAGGGGATCAATGGGACTGAAGGAAATTAACTTCACCATATGGCTCTTGCGCTCCTCACAGCCCTACACTGTGCGCTGCTGTGTGATCTTTGGTGTCATCACCAAACCAGGCAAAGAAGGGGGGACCGAGAGAATTCATTAGTTAATGCCAGCCACTTTGGCTGACTTCTGAAAACAGTTCAGATGTAAGCCTTTGATTCCTTGTAGGATTACTGTGTTTGAAATAAAAAACCCAAGAAAACTAGCCATCTGAGATAATAGCTGCTCTTCAAACATGATACAGCCTGCTTGTGTGCAGTGGCTCCCAGTCTAAGGATCAGAGACTGGTTTGAAGCCAGGAAGATGACAGTCTTGTTTCTGCTATCTTTCTTTCCTTCATTCATCGTTTTCTTTCTACCTTACTTTTTGCTCTCTACCTTACTTTTTGCTCTCTTTCAGCTTCCCTTTTTCTTTTCCTTTTCACCACTTGCCTGGTAAGAATCTCATTTGCCTACTAGTTGTCACGAGAGTGCTATTGCTGTGAATTGTGATTTAGAAAGGCTGCTTCCAGCTGGGTGAATAGTAGAACAGGTCTAAAAAAGTGTGGTGATGCTGCACACCTTGCTAATCTGTCCACGGGAGAGAAACTTGCAAGAGAGAATCAGTGCCAGGGGACAGAAATTTGCATTTGCTGGATTTGCTGCTCTTTCCTCTTTTTGCCTTTTGTCTTGTTCTGCTTTAGTACAGAACATGAACAACAAAAACAGCTCAGAAGCATCTAAACTAATTTTTGCCTTTTCCCCCACAAAAAAAGGTAATAATTAAGACCAGCTAACAAAGCTTTCACAGAAGCTGTTTCCTTCATTTAGCTAAAGGGATTAATGAAAACTTTCAAACTGAAAACTCCTGAATTATTTATGGTTTAAGATATGTTATTTTTATTTGTGTTGAGTAGAAGGCTATATATTTTAATGTAGCTGTTATATGGAGGGAAATTTAGATACAACTCTACCTAAAAAAAATAAACTGTATTTTTATCAATAAAGAGGGTTTATTAGCATATTATCCCTATTGAGCCAAAGAAATGTCCGTATTAGCATAATAATCTTCAGATGCTGTATGTATGCAAAATACTTTTACCATCCATCTTAAATGTCCTAGTACATGTATATGTAAACTTTTGTTACAGCAAAGAAACTTAAAATGAAAACCTAAAAAAATCCCACCCCACCCAACCTTTAATTTCATCTCTGATCCTTGAAACATGGAAAAAGAAAATGTCATTGCCTCTGGAGTGAAGTCAGAGGGAGAAATCTGTATAACCTGATACAAGGATTGATTTCTTATCTTCCTTTGTAAGCTCAGTAGAATCTTTAGCTGTTTTAATCTGAACAACAGATTGTCTAGTTTGGAGGATGCTGTCTGAAAGCTTAAATCCCTGTTTAAAGTCAACATATAAAAGGGGTCCTTTAGCTGAACTGTCCTGCAGAATACCATCTGAACGCATAAGAAAACCAGACAGGCAATGAAGTCTTAGGCCTCCTTTTATTTCTTTTTCTGTATGTGACTTCTTCGCACAAACACAAAGACATCTATCTATTGTCACAATAGACATGCTGTGAATTCCGAAGCTGTTCCTTGAAATACCAAAATGATGCTTTTCTTGAAATGATTACTTAAAGTCATGACAGAATTTGTATCATAGTTAGGTTCATCTTCTACGTATATTTATGAGCTTATTCTCCTAAAGGGAAGAAATAAACATTCACTCTTTTGACAGTAAAAAACATGCCCATCTTTGTACCACCACTCTCTGTTCCTAAATGCTTGGCAATTCAAAATTGCAAAGAAGAAAAGTTCTCCAGTGCATACAGAGCAAAAGGAACTCATTGCTATGAGTTGTCAAAGCCACAATCTTGATAGTTAGAGCAGGGGCTAAGATAGTTTTTTGGCTAAGAATGTCCCAAAAACATTGCAAATAGAAGGAAGATGACCTTGGAAGGAATGTAAACACTTGGATTTTCAGCCCTGCTTACACACCTGGATAATTAAATGCTTGACTGGAAACAAGCTATTTACTTACAGCCTTCTACAAAGTTTCACACAGCTTGCTCCGAAATATCTAGGTCTGTTTAGTCACAGTTACATTATGTTATGAAGTAGATGGATCACCAATCTGGTCAAACATGACCAAGAAAACTGATGTTCCTCTTGGTTTCAGTAATGATTTGTGTGAACTGGAGATCGGTTTGCAGTGTCAAAGCTTGCTTTTGAAGGCTCTGATATCAAATCAAGAGGTGGTCTGAGCTTGTCTCTCATGGGGAATTTCTTTTTCTGTTTTCTGATGGTATCAAAACCTAGGATTTAATATGCATGAGGCAAAGACAACTGAATTGTTGACAAATCAGAGGATATATAGCAAAAATTATTCTGAGGCATTTCTCACTGTGGTGGAATATAGTGTGATGACTGACCATATTATCAATAAGGCATTTAGATATCTAATATCTCTATGAGGAATTTGGTATTGCATCCTTTTTTGTGAGAGAGTACAGCGAAGCATGGCATGCTAGGCCTTGCGAACAGACACAGAAGTTGCTGGAGCTTTCCTTCCCTTTTCCAAACTCATACCAGTGCTAACGATAATCACACTCTGTGTGTGCGTGTGCGTGCACACACGCTCATGTTCTTGTGTATGTGCCTGAATCCTATTTTAAATGCAAATACACTAAAAATAGACACACCTGCATTAAACAGTCAAAGCAAGAACAGGAATGAAAGCTATGGCTAGTAGTGTTGTGTGTCTAGTTGTTACAGTAGTTAGTTAGAGATGATGCATAGCAGATGGATGTAACACTAATTTATCTGGTGATAACTGTACCTTCTTTGTCAGCAAACCCCAGTCAAAACAAACAAACACCACCAACAACAGAGACACTGGAGAAGCAAAATGAGATTGCTTGAGAAGTGAAATAACCATATAGGTGTGTCTTTTGACACTTCGTTTTTATATGACCCAAGGCTGACAGATCCAGAGTATAAGTATCACTTTTCTTATAAAAGCTGGTCGGCAGAAAATGATATCCTACCCTAAGGAAAACACGTACTTAGCCGAAAAGCAGTGTACTGTATGACTTGGCCCCACTGTACAATAAAGTTTGTTGCTACACAAAGCTCCAGGTGGTTTTAATTTCAAACTGAATTTCTAATCTTCTCTTCCAGACTCTCAGAGCAACAGAGAAGAATCTTATGGTTTTATCGTTACTACTGCAATAATAAAAATTGCTCCCTTCCTCTGGTACTGGGCAGTGCACCCAGTTGGGATCAAATGACTGTATCAGAAATGTATGCCGTGTCGAGGAGATGGAGATTTTCTAACCCTCTGGAGGCACTTGGGCTTCTGACTTTCAGGTAAGGAAAAATTAACCAAGTAGGAAAATAACAATAAACAGAATGATCACATGCTGATTAATTCAGCACTTCAATTTGCTCAGCACAGTATCATGCTTTGGTTCACTGACTGTGCTTTCAGTTCTGTCCTTGTGTCAAATTGAAGATATATTTGCAACTCTTGTGATGACCTTGAGTTGAACATGTCAGCCCTTCCTTCATGGCTGAGAAGGTTTTCTGTTTCTCAGGATAGTGAAAAGAGTATTTCATTCTCTATAGCAGATTCAGTCAGTTTCTGGTAACAGGTGATCAGTCAAATACTCAGCACTTACATAGCACTCCATATCCTCAAACTACTGTACAGACATGAAGTCTAATGGGACATAAGGAGGACTGAAATATGCTTCCAGGTTATGATACCATGCAAATATATATAGTCTCACCTGTAGCCCATCTTTATGAAGCAGATAGGATGAAACTTGGAAGTCAGTTCCCCACACTTTGAATAAATTCTGTTGTGATGCCTTATGTTCCACCCCCACTTACACTGAGAGCTGGTAGTTTGTTGGAAGGCTTCTTGATGTTGAAGATAGTCTTACCTATGATGTAACAGCAGATATCAGGGGACAGAATCTGTGTCAGCAGTTACGTTTCCTCCAAAAGCTTGGGAGGTATTTTGCGTTAAGTGATCTACCTGTGAAAACATTAAACATGCAGATGAAATAGTTGAGCAAATTTGGTTTATCAAGCCCTTGCTTGTCTGGGTAAGTACAAGCTGCACCAGCTTTGCAATCTCAGTTCCATCTTGTACCTTTAGAAAGATATACCTCACCTAAAGCTTTGCTTGAGAAAAGACTGTATACACTCATCTCCACGTTATTAAAAAATAGTTATTTAATAATATAAAACTGACTATCGACTGTTATTTCTGTCTGGATGTGATTTCTGTGTCTCAGGTTTATATCTGAACTATTAGTAGTTTCACATGTTTGTATATGTGTCTTTTTTACATTTAGTGGGAATGATGGAAGCAAAGATCCTGAAAGATCAGGTTCTTGAGCAAGTTGTTACCTTATTTGCTATTATGAAATTGTTAGAATCCATTTCTAATTTATAAAAGAACCATGCAGGAAGGAGTATATGGGCAGTGTGTTGTCTTCCACGCCACAGAGTAGCAAGAGATTTTGAGATGGTTTGTCAGAGCATGCCGGGCTTTCAGATCAGACCTTCTGTCAAATTTTGTTTCTGTGTATGGGTGACATTTCTGCAAATGAAGACCTTGATTGTTTTTTGAAGATGCAGCTCTGCATCAGGGTGTGGTGCAGAATATTAGTCCTGTCAGGTGGTTCACAGGGTATTTAATGTGACTCAGCCTCTCACATAGTTTCTTAGTGTGTAGTGGATGCAGTGTACACACTGTTTATTCTGGCTACCACAAAGATTGCTAGCATGAAAAGATGGGAAGATGTCATCACTTTGTCTCTCCTGGTGCCACCATTGGGAGTGGCTGGCACCTGCAGCGGTGCCAAAGAACAAGTACTTCTGATCAGGATCTTAGCTGGTTTGTCCCTTTAGTTTCTTTCTCACAAAAGATAATAGCAATCAGGTTTTGGGGTTTTTTTGCTTCATGCTAACAGTACAAGAAGTAGTTCTGGATCACAGTACAAATCCTCTTTAAAAAAAAAAAATCTATCCTTCATGTATCCACAATATTTTGTAGGTGCATGAACAACTGGGAAGCTAACCTTCAGAAACAGAGGGATTACATTTCCTTAAATATGTCTAGTTTCAGAGATGTCTAGGTCGCATGATTTAACTGCTGAGAGACATGTATATGCAAATTGAGAGAGTGGGTTGAAGGAGAGGAGTACTTTTCATATAAATGGATTTCTGATGTTTCTTCTCTTGGTTCTCTTTTTCTCAGATTTCAATCATTTGAAAAGTAAAGTAGCACTGGATACGGTCCAACTTTCCTTCACCATTACCTTCACTAACTTTGGATTGTAGGCTCCCTAAGTGAGCTGTTTTTGAAGGTTCATTCAACTCTATCCTGTATTATGTTTGGCGCTGACAGTTCAACTCAATTCCTCATTTCTGTCGTCCACAAAACAGCTCTCTTGTGATTTCTTGTGATTACCAACACACAGCTGAAAGATCCATGTTCATATAAGACATAAGCAGAATATAAAAGAAATGTTTTTTATATATTCATGTCTATTTTAAGGACTTGTGTTACCGTCACTATTAAATGATAGGTAGGTAAAATAAATGAGGGCTGATCTTTGTCTAACATGTATTGTTAGCATAATGCAAGAATGCAGGAGCAGCTGCACTAAATCAGACCAAAAATCAGTCTACTGCATCCTATCTCCAATGGTGACCAACAATAGATGCCTAGGGAAGACAATGAGAATGGGCCAAACACAATGACACTGTGCTACTCTCCCAGCTTCCAGTAACCTGCAGCTCAGAGACTTCCCGAGACAGATTTTTTTAGTTTAAGTGCCCTCTTGCATTTTTCTTCTGTGATTTTTTCCAAATAAAAATTGATTCCACATAAACATTCAGCTTTCAGAACACCTTGTACAAAGGAGATCCATTGATCAGCTCTATGTTTTATAATTTCTGTGTACCACAATTTACCACATTGTTAGCAATACCATAAAAGAGACCAAGGGTTTCCAATCACTCAGAATTTTGGATGCTTCCTGTGCTGGAACTTCAGTTTGCAGTGTCTTAAAGAGAACCTGAATTCCTGCTGCAGGCATGGGCTTATGCTTTATGCAGTTTACAGAGGGAACTCAAAATCACTAGTCACTTTTGCAAGCCTTGGGCTACGGACTCTAAATTCTCCTTTTTCTTAGGGCAAAAGAGCAGCATCTGTCCTGATGATTAAGCTCAAGCTCACATTTGCAAGTATAAAAAAATGAAAATCACTGGAGGTGCTACCTCATTGCCTGGGTTAGAAGACAGCATCACGAGCTTAGGGAGAGGTATCATGGTCCATCAGATCAAGCCCCATTATCACGCATCTGAGTTAGAATGCTCTTTGCAACTTTCTGAAACTTCTAAATTGTTTAGTTCACTACACAGTTAAATGTACAATTTAATAGATGTTTCTTGTTCTTTGAGCATGGCTCTACAGCTTATGCTCTTCCTCTTTGCAGGCACATCTTAAGGCAGCCAAATGATAACATACTCATTTATGCAGTGGAAAGGAAGAACTTTCAGAAATTGGAAACACAATCATGGTACATTTCACAGATAAATTCAGTAGCAACCTTGCATGCAGTCCTTGCAGCAAGTGCATTGATTCTTAAAGCCCCAGAAGCCAACGCTTAAAAAAACAATTTAAAAAACAATGAATGTTTCTTTAATCAATAAAGACAGGATGGAGAGGGTGGCAGGGGGAAGTGCAGAATAAGATTTTACACTCTTAGTTTTACCTCTAATTTCAGGGAAGGGTGATTACAAGCCATTGCTAATTTTCCCTAAGGCAGAAGGTATAGAGCTGGTCCCTCCTACTCAACACTGCTTATTGATGCCCTGTGCATTTTACCATTAACTTCACTTACTGAGTTTGGTAAAAAGCCAAGCTTTAGTGGAGTTAGAGCTTTCTATAACCGTATCTACTTTACATGGCACACTAGCCAGGGAAATGACACCAGTACACTTGTTTATTCAGAGAATTTTCTTGATGACAGAAAGAAACCAAAGGCAGTGTTTGAAATGCCATCATTTATGCTTTATTGCTAACACACCAATGTTTTGCGTATGTATAGAACAACTGCACTTACAAATATTTGTCAGGTTATTTTGCTATTCAAATTATTGAAAATGAAAGACAAAAATACATTCATTAACAAAAATAGCAGAATGTTTGCTCCAACCTTGTTTTTCTGGCACATCCAGAGTACACTTGCAGACCTGTGAGGTGGTATTGTGGCTAGGAATCAGGAAATCGAGCTAGAATCAGGAAACAGCCACCAAAGAAGGTACGTCATTTTCCAGTATTGTGCATGGCTGCAACCATTCTGAAAGAGAGAACTTTTATCAGTAGACGGTGGAGGTGAAGACATAACTTCACTGGTAGGCTCCTAGAAGCTTTCTGCTAATTTCTAGCTCTTTCAGGGCAAGTGCACAGACAAAGACATTCCTTTAAAACCATGTGCCAATTCCGAGGATTTTTAGATGAGGCATTAAAGTGTCAGAGGGGTTTAATGTTACCTTACTTAATCCCCAGTATGGAGCAGGAAGAGTTGGGGAAGATATGACTCCTCCTACCTCTCCTTGACCACGGTAGATGCCCTTTTGCTTATAGCATCCTTTAGCCTTTGACTCTCACAGTATTATTGTTGATTTTCACGTTATGTAGCAGAATACCTATTGAGTTTCAGAGGTTAGGTTACTTATCAATATATGCAAAATTCAATTCCTAACCAATAATTATAATAAAATGTGATAGCTTGAAGCCACAGTTTGTTCTTACACCTTTGAAAGCCAAATTGATTTAGAAGTGTTGAATCAGATTATCATTGTTGCAATAAAAGCAGAATGTGAACTGTTCCCTGAGAGTCCACAGCAGAATGCCCAGCTAGAGCATATCTTGACTGTTTGCATCTTACTTGGTTTAATATGCTGTAGTTGTATATCAACGTGAAGAGCGAACACAAGCTTATGCAAAGAAATAAGGTAAGAGCAAAGCAACAGTCTACAATTGATTGATACTTTGATGTACAGAACGCACTGCTGATAAAGCTTTAAAACTGCTTTGTAGTAATGTACATGAAATTTAGTGATAATGTATGTGGAGATGTATGCATTGTTAGAAATAGACAACTTCATTTTAAGCATCATAATGTGTCTAATTCCCTTTTTTTTTTTTTTTCACTGCCTTTAACCATTTTTAGCTTTCTTGGCAATAAATATGAAGGTACTACAACAGACAGCTATAGTAAGACAACTAACAATGGACAAGTATGTAGGATATGACATACTTTCTGTGCAATCTAATCAGAAGGCTAAACCTGTAAATAATCAAGTTTTCCATGTTTTGTTCTTTTGTTTTAATGTTACAGAGAACAAAGTTTGTCTCTGGGGTGCAAAGAACCTTCTAGATCATACAGGCTTCAAATGGAAAACTGCTTTTTGTTGATTTCTTCCTATCTTGTTCTCTCCTAGGATATGGTTCACCATATGGTCTCTATGACATCTTAAACTTATTATTAGTTGCTTTAGTCAGAATTTCTTGTAGAAAATCTGTGTAAGCACTACTTAAAGTATATTTTCTGTGGGTAAATTCTACAGATCCATCTGCTAATCGATCAGCCAAAGCAATAGCTAGTGTATCTGACCATGAGCTTTGCAGTGGGGGGTGGGAAGGTGGGGTGGGGAAGGGTTTGCTTGTCTTACCACAATAAGGAGTAAATATATTACTCTTTTTCAACTGAAAATTTTGAAAATCCAGTGTCCTTTTTACTGACAGTATGTTATCTTTCTGTACTTTCTTTTAGTCCTTGCCATTTTCTAATCTTCATAGGCTCACACAGTGTTTTCTTTAGAAGCCCTCAGAGGAATGAAAAAAAAAAATCACCAGCAGAAAGCAAATAGCCCTACTAATTTTATCTGTGTGCTAAAACTAAGGGAATTCCTTAATTATTATTCTTTAAGTTTTTTCTCTCTTCCTGTCTAATTACTTTTAAAACACTTAAACTGCCACCCAAAACTTACATGTCTGTTCTTTTAAATAGTTCTTCCATACTTTCTCTCCTGGCGCAGTTGCACCCATCGGTGACATGATATTCTTTACTACTTAGAGGGTTTTTTTGTTTTCAATTCATATCTTCATTCCAGTAGGTGTGCTAACTCAGCTTTCTTTGTTTCTACCAGACTTAATAACATGCATTTCATGGGACCGGAGTCTTTCTTTTTTGAAAATGCAGCAGAACTTAAAATGTAAAGGGAATTGCAGAAATACGTGGCATGTCATAAGCCTCTAACTTAAAAGATGGCTTGTGAAAGGCCCTTCTGTTCTCTACAGAGATCCTCACATGCTAGAAAAAGTTCCTTTTACCTGACAAATATCTTCCAGCATAGGGTTATTTGAGATAGCGCAGTAAAATTAGGATAATACAACTGTTAAAAAAGAAATGCACATCTATTTCTCATTTACAATCAAGTCACCACTGGCCGATGCTAAAATTTCACAAATCCACAGGATGCCTCAGCAGCACTTAGTTTTCTGTTTCAATCTGGTTTAGCTGAAAGGTAGAGATAGACAAATAGCTCCCTACTGGCTATCTATATGAAAAGAATCAAAGACTGTAAGTTGTTCTTACTTCTAAAGCAAATTGTAATCTATGCTCATGCAGCTCAAAATTCAATTTTTACAAAAACCGTCTTAAAGTCTCAAGGGAGACCTAACAATCTACAGCTACTTAGACTGAAGTTATAAAATGGGTGACTGTCAATCATTGGCAACATGTAGGGAGGGAAGAACAAAAAACCAAAAGGGGTGTTGTGGTTAAATATCAAAGGAAATCAGTTTCATATCTTAAGGAGAGTCCAGGTTGTGGCACAAGCTGTGAAAGGGAAATTTGAAGTCCTGCATAGTGTGACCTGTTGCTAAGGACTAGACTCAACAACTATCGTTTACATATTGTTTATTTTTCAGTAGTGTCTCTGAGTATGTAAACCTGGAACAAACTTATAAGAAGTCACAATCTCTGTTGTGGAGTACTCATTACATGAAGAGAGGACAAATAAAATCAGCCAAAAGAAGAAAGCTACAATATGTTACAATACAGTCAGGCAAATGAAGGAGGAACACTGTAGTTCTGTTCACTTAATTATTTATTTCAAGGAAAAAAAAATACAACTAGAAGTAATTGGAAATCTGGGTGAAAATTACCACATTGAAACTATGCAAAGAAAGAGTCATATAAGCATTTAACAATGCTTGGGTTTTGGTATTTGGTTTAAGTTGCTTTTATCTAGCTGAATTCTCGGAAATTTTGTTGGCAACCATAAAACAGCTAGTGAAGAGGAGCGCCTGAATCTCCTGCCTCTCTGAAGCCATAATCACAGGCCGTGTGTCAGGAACCTGATAATCTATGGTTCAAATCCTTTGCAAAATTGATCCAGTATAGATGAGCTCTGATACAGATTAACTCCTCTTTCTTAGGAGAGTACACTTAAAGACTGAAATACTGAATTCATTGCGATGCAGTCATCTCACTTCTCTGCTTCCAGTTTTTAGGATGTGTAATTACATATTCATTGTAGCAAGCCCTCGAAATCAGCTGTCCCCTAATATCCAAACTATGAAGCTGTTTTTCTTAGGCCTAAAGTGATTTCTCTTGCATTGAGTCGCAGAACCAAAAAAATCAATTAATTGTGTCCTCCAATCAAGACTAATTTATGGATTAGTGAAATCAGATTCGATGCAACACGCAAAAGTTTGCAAGATTATTCACTGGAAAAATGCCTCTAGCCCTAATTAAGGGCTATAAGATGGCATGGTTTCCAGGCATGCAAAGGGTAGATTTTTTACTCAGATCTGCTTTTAGACCTTACCCTGTTATTGGCTTTTCACAAATAAGCTGATGTAGGTAAACACCATGTAATACTAGTTGAGTTCATAAGTATTTGCTGTAGTTCTAGTGTTTCTGAGGATGTTAAATGTTTGCTTAAATACAAATGTAAGGGGTAAAACAAATAAAATTAAATATTTTTCTGTTGTACTTGTGGCCCTGAACAACACTGAAATTCAAGAGAGTAATGGATATTACATCTGGGGCTTAACAAATTGTCAGGTAGTTAAGAGAATGCGTTAACTGCCCATTCTTTCAAAAAGATTCAATGCAGCCTCAAGCTGACCTCAAGATTTACAAGCCAAAGGAAACAATTTAGTAACCAGGACCAACAAATTACCAAAATCTCATTCAACAAGAGTGCCAAGAGCCATGTTTTCTGAAGCAAACTAACCTGTAGATTTTTCACCATAGTGCTTATGCACTTGAGCTCATCATTATTCTAATCACATCTTCTATAGGTACTTTTGCTAACTTGGGTATAGCCCCAGTTTTGACTTAGAGAAAATTAATTCTAAACAAAACAAATGTTAGCTGTTGAATTGTCTTGAAAGGTTGGGATTAAAATAATTTTGTCATTCTTTGTCTATCTGGAAAAAATATAGGAGTTTCTCTCATCGTAGCATTGCTTATATTCAAATGTTGGCTGCTAGTAAGGACAAGCAGTAACTAAATAATAACAGTTTTCTGCTTGACTGGTGCCTGTATAGAGCATATTTCACTGTTCAGTAACCTGTTGAACTAGGCGAGAAGAGAAGGGGAAAGACTAATTTCCATATTATCGGTACATGCTTGGCACACAGGCCTTTGGAACAATTGCATAATTAGAAGATAGAATGATATAAAAGGGATTATTTTTTTTAATATGCAGTCCTCCTTCAAATATGGTTTGTTCTAAATAAGCATATGAATATTAAAATATTAAAGTAACAACTTCATATGCCTAATAGGTTGCCTAGAATAAATAAATAAATAAATGCTCCTTGCAAAACAGGCTAATTTGGGGCTATCATGATAATTTATTTATAATATATTCACTCTCTCCCCATCAAGGCCCTCAATCATAAACTGTATTAAAAACATCATCAAATATGTACCATAACAGACAAACAAAATAATAAAATTGGACCTGAGCCACATTGTTAAAAGGGGGTTTGAAAGTGCTACAGGTGGCAGCTGATTGCAGCACAGAAGCCAGGCCTTTCAAATAGATCCAACTGTTACCCATTTTTTTTCAAAATATCCACATTTTTATTTGACAGCCTGTAGTTAATTCGATGATCAAAGTGTACATATTGTTTTGCTTCAGCTTGTTTTATTGAACTTAAAAGCGGAAGTTTAGAGCTGCAGGCGCCATTACACTTCTGAGCACTTACCCTTACAATTTCTTCTCTTTCTCTCTTGATAGCAATGAGCAGTCATTGCTGCAAACGTGGTACTGTCTCCTGTGTTTCACTTCTGATTTATTTTTCTACTGGGTATATTGTTGGCAAAAGGTGCTGGATGGGAAGCTGGGAAGAGAACAGTTCATTTTTGTGTTAAGCTCATAAAGCAGTAGTACTGGTGGCCTCGTGACACCTTCTGCCGTTCAGATTTCAAAGGACTTTCTCCAGGGCGAATTGATAGGATAATCTCTGTCCTTTACTCATCATTTTTATGTATGCCTAGAGTGCCTAATCAGAGGTTTTCAAAAGAGCCTAATAGCCGTATCAGTTGAGAGGGGAGGGATTCACTGCTTTCTGTGGGGCAAATACTTGCCCTCGGAGAACTGGCTCAAAGCCCAGCAGCTCTTTTGAACAATATCTAATTGACTGTGCTGCTGTTTGAAGACGGTTTTGCCCCTTTGGCAGAGATGACCGCTCTTGCGGCTCTGGTGACAGAAAGGTCTGTATGAACGTTTCCAGTTTGCTTCAGGAGAAGATAGAAAAGACTCTTGGGATGGCAATAGACAAGCTTCAAGTACTGACAGATAGTTAAGGGTGACACCATGCAGCAGACATGCACAGAAGAGCACGTCTGTTCCTTTCCTTGTGAAAGCGGGACAGTAGGAGAACAGCTGACTGTGAACCAATCTAGGCAACTTCTGTGTACATGGAATTCTCTGTGTATTAGGATTAATGTCACAAATGCAACACATGAAAAGGTGGAAATTATTTTTGTATTTTAGTTTTTCAAAAGAATTCCTTAAAAGATTATTTTTCAGCTTTCAAATATTTAAAGAAACACTGTATACTTTTTGTCTTTTTCTCTGAAAAGAGAGAAAATGTTCTGTTAAGAGTAATTTTTGATTGGTCAGGTTACGCCAAAATTTCATTCTTTTTTAAAGAAAAATGTTTTGACCAGCTATATTATCCAGCCTTCTTTCCCTGTTTTATCGTTGCTGATACACCATGTTTTCCTCTTTTATCATTTTTATGGTTACAGCTCCATCACAAAATCTATATTAGGCTACAACCACTCTGGTTTCAACCAGAATTTGTTGAGAATACAGCTTATGCTGAACACTCGAACATTTTCCCCTCAGAAATGGCTGTTTCACTGACTTGGAGCCTCGCCAGGGGAAGGTGTTGATTTTTTAAACTAAATTTTCCTTTAGAGAAACTAAAAAGAAAACATGTTTTCCATTTCAAAATTACTTCTGTTTAAAAAATATTTTTTATTGTGTTATGATACAAACCAGAAGAGCTGACATTGGAATAAATTGTCTGAAATGAAGCCTTTTTGTATGGGAAATTTCAAGCTTTTGTGTTGTTGCTCAGAACAAAAGAAGTCTTCAAGTGACTGTTAAAAGTTCCCATGGCACGGAATTTTCCTATTTCAGGTAAGTAGGAGGAGCAAGAGAATATCCATAATTTGCTTCATATTTCAGTACATATAAAGGAAATTACAACATATGATTGCTCAAATTAAAAAAGGTATTTGAAGATCAGGATTGCGGGTTTTTTTCTCCCTGTGTGACCCTGTACCAGTCAATCCTATTAAGTTATCTGCTACGTGTTTCTTGACTCTTGTTACAGTAAAGCAAATGAATTGATTTTTTTCCTATTCTATTTTGAGAGAAAACCTGTTTTTCTAACATTTTATATCAGTGAGAGCTCAGGAGAGTTACAGTGGTTCAGTAGCTCTTAATGGTATCTATTTGTTTTGCTCTAGTTTTCCAGATCAAGATATTCGCAGAACAGCAGTCCAACAAATAGAAAATCTGTCAAATGATGAATTGTTAGAATACCTCCCGCAGCTGGTTCAGGTAAGGAAGAAATTGATAGCCAAGGAAGTCTTCTGTCCAGATCAATAACTTCATTAAATACTTTTGATTATTTCAGTTTGATTGATACATTGTAAGAGGAATAAATAAGAAAGGCTGGTCAGCTGATGCAATGATTGAATTAACAACAGGGCTGAGCTATAGACTGTTTTCCACTCGAGAATATAGTTGTTTGGCATGCTGATTGAACTTTTCTGTATACTACAAGAAGGTATTTTCAAGTAAAAAACAAAAATAAAAAAATGCATCTGAATAAGAGAAATGCTGATGTGACCAGCAAACCAGGGGCTGGTCGTGGCAGGGCTTCCTTGCAGTCAAGGAAGCAAACAGTGTTGCAATGAATCACAGTTTTCTTAATGCCACATATATGGGGAAAATCATTGTCAGTACAGAGTAACCAGAGCAATTTGGGTGTAGAATTCTTTCTTTACAGATGTACATTGCATTTCACTGGAAATTAATGTTTTCCAAGTTATGGGCCCGCTGCTTCCAAAGCAATTGCTTTGTGGTTGAGTAGGTCCTGTGTTGCAGTTAAGGAGGAGCCAGCTACTTTGAAAGCTTTATCCCCTTACTTTGTAACACTGTGCACATGGATTGCGTTCAGTTCCACATTTCAGAATTCCTCAGGGGTTTTTGTGTATTTTTAAATGTATATTTATATAAATGTATATACAGATATATACATATCTAGATAGATATATATATATACACACATGTATGAATTTATTTATGTAATCCACTACTGTGAAGCCGTGGAACCTGCACGGCTTTACAGCGTTCAGACAGTAGGACACTTATGTGATCCCTCACCTTCTACAGTTTCTGTTTCACAAATAAGTTTATTTTCCAAACCAGGTAATCAGATAAAAATTTAAATACAGCATTGATAGTTTTAAGCGGGGGAAGAAAAGCTGCATATTTACATATATGTTAGCACAGCCAGAATCAGGACGATATCTGTCTTACAGATGGTGGCAGACGCTTGTGTCTGGAAGTTTCTTTGCTCATTGCGTTGCTCGGGCATTCTCCATAGTTGGATTGCTTTGTTCAAACTAAGCGCTAGGTCCTTTCTGATTCATTTTCTTATAGAGGAAAGACAATAAAGCCAACATACAAGTGATTCTTATTATTAATTTATCTGTTAAGGTGCTCAAGTTTGAGTGGAGTCTTGAAAGCCCTCTAGTGAAACTTCTGCTGAATCGTTCCCTTCAGAGCATCCAAGTAGCCCATCAACTTTACTGGTAAGATCATTTGCCATTACTACCATAGTCGTTTTCTGTTACAGTGAACTTTATCCATGATTCTATTGGTGACAAAGTCTCTTTTTGTTTAAAATCAACAGAAAACCTAGGTTTTTTGCTCCCTCTTTATTCTCCTTTCAGTACTGGATATGGGTAAATTGTATAAAAGACCTACTTATCTCTGCCTTCATGCTGCTGCTGGCGGAGGGGGTGATGGTGTGTGTGTGGGAAGTTCTGTTCAGTTAAGTAAGATACCATTTGTATTTTTTTGCATTTTTGGGTTTGAGCCAAAAATGGTCTTCCTCAACATTTGCAAGCTCCAAGCAGCATTGGCTTACTTATAAAGTATATTGTGATTTCTCTGATCTCTCCTGAAGTTGTCAGGCTTCTCATGTTTGTCAAAGTGTGTCTCTTACCCCTTTGCATATCAGCCTGACTTGTGATGGTAGAGTTTCCAATAGTTCCTTTTTGTGATTATGGAGATGTACCAGTCCTGACAGCAGCTGCCGTTCACCATCTACCTCTACAGTGTAAGGACCTCTGTGATTGTATTACTGCATGTGGGGGTTATTCTGTTTTCTGTGCTGTTACTTCAAGGCTCTCTGAGTTAGGAATGTGGCTTTCTGCCATCTGAACAACTGCCCTGTGATCTGAAAATCAAACTGTTGTGGGTTTGGGGATTTTTTCATGTTTAATAATGATGGATGAACTGAGCTTTCATTTAGCATTCAACTGGTTCAGACCCCTTAAAGCAAAAGCTTTCCTCCCTGCAAAGGAAAGACAACAACTTGAAATGTAATTATTTGGTTGATGAAGCGCGAGGTAGAGAAAGAACATAGATCATACTTTCATACCTGCATGATCTCTGGAAGTGTTATTGGGGTAAAACAGGATTATAAATGTGTTTGTTTCACTGAAATGAGTAGGATAACAATAACATGCCTAATGAGTGTATCTGTCAAATAAAGAGGAACCACATTTAGTGAGCCATTTTTCTGACAGTGCCTGAAAAATGCCTGAGACAATTTCTACTATCTTGTATTAGATTTAGTCATACTGGATAAAAATGTCCAGTCTAGAGTTCTTAAATGTGCCCAGACAGTTGGTAGTTTTCCTACGCAATTAGAAATGATTTTTAGAGTTCAATGGACAGTGGGAATATTATCAGTTTGCCTGTATTTTCTTTAACTCCTCTCTTCTCAAAAGAAAAATTGCTAAGTATCTGCAGTCTTCTTCCTCTTTACTTTGCAGTGTAGACTTGTGTAGATCCCCATTTTTTTCCTAAATTTTGCTCAAGCTGTCTAGTGTTATAATCTTGGCTAACATATAGCAGATAATTGCATCCAGAATAATAGATATCCTTATCTGGCACAGTACAATTTAATGTGGCAAAATACATTTATTTTATATATAGCTTAATATATAGCATAATTATACATACCCACATCAAATAGAATATTTCACAGTGTTCACTGTATTCTCTGCCTTTCAGCTGGTAGTAGCCCTGTTCATGTCATCCAACCATGGATTGTTTTTCAAGCACATTTTCTCCCTGTGTGCATTAGCAATTGGAGATATCATCAGCTACTGAGTGTTTGTTAAATATTTTGATTATCGTCTTCTGCTTTGGTTGCAGATGGAGCAGTTTACTAGTTTACTAAACTTGTTTCTAATTACACATATCCTGGAGTTGCACATGATTGTAGCCACTTCCCATAAATAATATTTTTAATTGTATAAATAGTAATTTGTTATTTATCCCTAAATAAACAGTATCTTCTACCTGAAATGTGAAATTTGGTTTCCTGGAGGGACAGCTTTTGATTAAATCTTAAAATGAGCATGCATTTGCATGTATGCATGTGTAAATATGTGTGTAAAACCTATATATACACACATACATTTCTAGAAATATTCAAAGATATATAATATAATTTATATACATATATACAAAAGATATATAGAAAAATGTGTTTTCTGTAATTGTTATTCTTCATTATTTTCTTTCAGTAACATCTTACTGAGTCACAAGACAGAAATGGATGTAATATTGTCAGCATTAGGATCTTGGTAACATAACTGAAGAGTACATTGCCAGCTAACACTTAGCATCTACTAACTCTCCTTGTGACTTATCAGTCTTAAGAGTTTGCTGCCAGGGCCTCCTTAGCCAAGAAAGCAGGTATTATCAGGAGAGGGACACACTGTGACAGGGGATCAGGTGTGTATATTTGAGTTGTTTTTCATGGAACAACCTGTCAATAAACTGCAACAGATGACTTTTTTCTGAGAACAAATTCACCTAATGGCGATGTCTTAGAATATGGCAAAACCTGGGAGAGTGGGGAAACATGAACAAATAAGGCAGACAGAAATAACAACAGCCACCTCTGTGGTAGTCATCCTTAGAAATATAGTGGTAGTGCTAATATAAACTGAGTGGTCATTAGTTTTAGGTTGGTAGGTTGTTTCACGTGATATGCTTGCTGGCTGGCTGCTCTCAATGTCAAAATTGGTAAATTTTAAACAGTCTGACTAAACTTGTTTGTATAATATATATATTTAGCTGCACAAAGTAATTCTGCAAGCATCTAGTAGTCCCATTCAATTTAGTGGAAGGAGCTGTGGTACCTCTTTTATTTAGGCTTTTTGTTCAAATGTTTCAATCTAACCAGAGAACTTAAATATGGCACACATCTCTTAAAATTTTGCTTCTTGTATTCATCACAATATACGTTTTTTTCCCTTTGGTTACTCTGCTCCATCATGTTCTTCAGTAAACTGTTTTCTACCTAACATTTCAATGTATGTAATTATTCATATTCCTGTTCCAGTATTTTAAAAGGCAGTTTCCCAAGTCATAAAAGCTACTTACAAAGTTTAACGGTAATTTCATAGTTTTTATTAATAAAGCCTTAATTAATTAATAAAGACTTTCCTTTACCTCACAAATTGGATTTTAGTCCTTATAAAAGTAATGGAAAACAGAGGGTTTTTTCCACTTACTTCTAAAGAGATTTTTAAAAGGAAGCTCAATGATTTAATAATGTGGGGAACACATGTATGCATGTACACTCACATAACTTCTTTTAAGAAATGCGATTAGGTAACAATTTATTCTCAAGTGTTGTACTCTTTCATCACCAAATTAGCAATCAAGAAGCAAGGACTGGTAAAAAAAAACTTTAATAACAAGTTTATATTTATTGTTAATTGTAATGAACAACATTACCATTCCACTATTAAATAATACAACATTGTGTACAGTGTACCTGCCTAAATAACTGAAAACCTAATGTAATTCAGAAAACTGGTGATATGATTTCAGAACCACAGGGGAAAAGTCAACTGATTTTAACTTCCATGTTTTATGACACTATTTTACGACACCCCAGTGGGAGGGGTGGCTGACACACCACAAGGCTGTGCTGCCATTCAGTGTGACCTGGACAGGCTGGGGAGTTGGGCAAAGAGAAACCTAATGAAGTTCAACAAGGGCAAGTGTAGGGTGCTGCACTTGGGGAGGAATAACCCCATGCACCAGTACAGGTTAGGGGCTGACCTGCTGGAAAGCAGCTCTGTGGAAAGGGGCCTGGGAGTCCTGGTGGACAACAGGATGACCATGAGGCAGCAATGTGCCCTTGTGGCCAAGAAGGCCAATGGCATCCTGGGGTGCATCAAGAAGAGTATGGCAAGCAGGTCACGGGAGGTTATCCTCCCCCTCTACTCTGCCCTGGTGAGGCTGCATCTGGAGTACTGCATCCAGTTCTGCACTCCCCAGTTCAAGAAGGACAGGCTACAGCAGAGGGCTACAAAGATGATGAGGGGACTGGAATATCTTTCTTTTGAGGAAAGGCTGAGGGACTTGTGTCTTTTTAGTCTGGAGAAGAGAAGACTGAGGGGGGAATCTCATTAATGCTTATAAATACTAGAAGGGAGGGTGCGGAAGGATGGGACCAGTCTTTTTTCTGTGATTCTGTGAAATCTAGAAGCTAGTTACCAGAACTGGTGGTGACTGTCAACACTAACTTATTTTAATGACAAATATAATGATAAATTATAATAATATCTCAGTTATTTAAAATTTACTCAATTTCCCTGCACACCAGAGATAAACAGTTACTCAACAATGATGTACCAGCTCATCACCTTTTTAATACTAATGTTGGATAGTAAGTTACAGAATCACCAGGGTTGGAAGGGACCTCTGGAGATCATCTAGTCCAACCCCCCTGCCAGAGCAGGTTCACCTAGAGCAGGTTGCACAGGATGGTGTCCAGGTGGGTTTTGAATGTCTCCAGAGTCGGAGACTCCACCACCTCTCTGGGCAGCTTGTCCCAGTGCTCTGCCACCCTCAAAGGAAAGAAGTTCCTCCTCGTGTTTAGATGGAACTTCCTACGTTCAAGTTTGTGCCCATTACCTCTTGTCCTATCACTGAGCACCACAGAAAGAAAGACTAGTCCCATCCTCCTGGCACCCTCCCTTTAAGTATTTATAAGCATTGATGAGATTCCGCCCCTCGGTCTTCTCCAGACTTCTCCCTCAGGTGCAGTACCTTACACTTGCCCTTGTTGAACTTCATAAGGTTTCTCTCTGCTCAACTCTCCAGTCTGTCCAGGTCATGCTGAATGGCAGCACAGCCTTGCGGTGTGTCAGCCACCCCTCCTAGTTTTGTGTGATCAGCAAACTTGCTGATGGTGCACTCTATCCC
Source organism: Burhinus oedicnemus (assembly GCA_008921705.1). Classification (NCBI taxonomy): domain Eukaryota; kingdom Metazoa; phylum Chordata; class Aves; order Charadriiformes; family Burhinidae; genus Burhinus; species Burhinus oedicnemus. The sequence continues at coordinate 28,302 of VFFE01007500.1, forward strand.
TTCATCCAGGTCGCTGATGAATATATGGAACAGGACTGGACCCAGTACTGACCCCTGGGGAACACTACTTGTCACAGACCTCCAACTAGACTCTGTGCCACTCATCACAACCCTCTGAGCTCTATCTGCCAGCCAGTTTTCAATCAAATTCAAATTGTTAACTCCTTTCCGTCAAGCAGTGATAACTTTGTCTGAAGATTTTATTTAAAAAATTATGGGACAGTAATTGGCAAAGGTGGACAGAACAGAATATTCTTGGGACACATCTTTAGGTATCATAAATCTGGATAGCTTTAGTTTGTTCTTTGCTTGTATCTGCTGCAGATTTGTCCCATTAATTCTGCTAATTAGAGTGAAAAGGTAATTGATCTTACACCCTGTGTTTGCTAGTTTTTTTCTTATCATGTGTGACTTTTCCCCCCTCTAAATTCTTGAGGAATTTGGACCATCTGCATCCATCAGTATTTCAACTCCTCATTGGTACTTTTGAATGCGCTCCCTGCCCAAGGAGACTAAAAATTGCCCATGCATACAGTGCCAGCACAGGACCCGTATACCACTTAAATCCCATTTTAGTCTTATTTCAAGAGTTCCTAATGTCCATGAGGCTTAGGGAACATGCACCCCCACTGTCTTCTAGAAATTCACTCTGGTTCTAGTCTTTCCCATCAGAGTTCCTGGGAGGGAAGAAGGCTGGAGCAAGTTTTCCCATTCCCTGAAGCTATGGTGAGAAGTTATTAAACAAGTTCTAGCAAAGCAGAAAAGTTGCTTGAGGGGAAGGAAACATGCTTGAGGCCCTTTGGGCCCTTCTGCTTGCTGAAAGTCTCTGTTTATCTCACAGGGGGTTTTTGTCAGCTCTTGTGCTGGATTTTTAATCCACGTCTCTGGGAACTTGCCAATCGTTTTCCCACTTGCTTGAGTGTTTTTGGCTTTTAGCTGCTTTCATAGGTGGCAGCTGCAATGTGTAATTGAAACAGCTGGCTGGGGCAGCAGGTGGCCAGGAGTATGTCTCACAGATGGTTGCCTTCCACAGGAGGATTGAATAAGGGGGAGAAGTGTAGTGTCCTCTAAGAGCTGTGGCAGCTGCTTGAAGGTGGTGCTAAGGAACAGGTTTCATTGTCATGGAAGAGCACGAGTGTTTGTAAATTTTGGCAGAGCATGAGAATCTGGTATGCTTAGCTCAAGAAAAGAAAAAGTTAAGTGAATCTTTGCTGAAGGCAAAATGTCCTTTTGTAGCTTGTCTTCTAAGTTTTCTTAGAGTTTTAAGTCACAAAAACTTTACAGAACTTTTCTAGTTTATAACATTTCTCTACATTTTGACTGACAACCAAGAGAAAAGGGAGTAGTCTATCTTTTCCAGTCCACATCTTGTAGATAAGTAAGAATGTGAGATTAAAAAGGAACTTTTGGTGAAATCCAGCACACTGAAAACAATGTGAACTAGATTATTGATTTCAAAGCTAGAACATAATATTTTTTTTTCTTTTTCTATATAAAAAGAACGGTAAGAATCAAAAAGAACATAACCAATGTATAAAAGTTCAAAAAGACCACAGTTAAATTCTCTACTATTGGGACGCTTGTCCCTCAATACTGTGTTTTCCAAAATCATTACTACTTCATTTCATTCAGCACTCCAGCACTGGAACAATAGATTATTGCTTCATCTTTTCTGAAAGGAAATCTATTTTTTGCTGTCAAAACTGGTTTACATTAGCCATAACTTACTTGAAGACTTCAAAAGAAGGAACAAATAAAGCAGATACTCATCTGTCCAACACTCTTAATTATCTGAACATTAAACAGGCAGCCATCCTCCAGCTCTTTCTCTTCCCACATTATGGTGTCTTTCTCTCACAGTCAGAAGTTATCAAGTCTGCTAATAATTAATGGACTTCCTAAATAGCTGTGTAGAGCAGGCTGAAAAGCCCAACCCATTAAAATGACATTAATGTAAATACAAAAGACATCTGTTTTGGTTTGTGTTAATTTGGTCCTTCTTACTGATCAGAATCAGAAGATCACTTAATCATATATGTAACTTTAGCCCTGTGAATAGCGGTCTTGGTATATGTTTGATCAGTTGTTTTGTTAGTCTGCATTAGGATTTGGCTCAAGTCTGGAGTTGCTCAATCTTACAACCTTCTGAAGTAATGTGTCATTCAACCAAGTGATGATTCTAAATTTCATCTGAATTCGGAGTACTTGATGTGATCATTATTGTGTTTTGGACAGCAGAGAACCTCAGCCATTGAGTGGGTTCACATCTAGGGATTTTAGTTCTGAACTCGTAATTTTTACTTATGAAATGCCAATAATTTAAGGAGCTTTTTTTCTGTAGTTACTTATGTGTATAGTAAATAACACCATTAGAGTATTATTTTTGTGAGGTAATGATTCAGCCGTCTGCTGTGCTAAGTGTTTCATTATTAGCCATGTGGGACTTGGATTATTGCCTTGGAAAACAGACAGATAATTATTGTGCTTCCTAATTTACAGACTTTCAGTTTTCTCAGACTCCACTTTTAGGAAAAGATGGTGTCAAATGAAACAAAGAGATTTTGTTGTGAAGAAACACAAAGAAGTTACATAAGTCTTTGTTGGTTTTGACCTTCAGTATTTACAGACTGAGTGGGCAAATGGTGCATTTAAAGCAACAAAACCATGCCTTGCATTTAAGTCAACGCATTTTAGTTTTTAAGAAAAAAGTGCTATTTTAGACTCTCTTTTCTCCAGCTCGAAGAAAGAGAGGAGTGAGCTGGCTGTGACCACAGCTGGAATTGATAAAAGAGGTAGTATATTGCAACTCTGGGTTGTCAATGCCAGCTACTGTCAATGTCTAGCTACCCTGGGTCTGTCAATACTGCTCAATAAAGGAGGACTGGGGAGCAAGACCAAGTGCTAGACCTCTGGTCTGCCATGCTTTGTAACTGCTGCCTTCGTCTCTGGCCCTGTTTTGGACCGCTTTCTCAAAATCAGCACTGGAGCACAGTTTGGGAATAGTTCACTCCAGGAACCACCCCTAAAAGACAAGATGGGCAAAAGTGCCCCAGCTTTGACATGCTCTGTCATACAACACTGCTCTACCCATACTTGCATGCTCGTGTGGACCATGTGGGGCAGATAACGCTGACCTTCAGTGTCTTTTAATCTCTCTACCATTTGTGAACTCTAACATAACCATCACAGTATTTCTGAAGCTCAAACATACGCAGAATCTGATGACCACAGGGTGTAGCACATGGAGCACCGGGGAGTCCCAAAGCCCAGTGGTGGGTTGTGAATGCGCAGTCTGGGTGCTGCAGAGGGAACTTGCCCTGCTACGTCTGGGCTGGGTGGCTCCAGATCCAGGAAGTGCTCCATGTGTCTCTCTTAATCTTATAAATGTACCCTACGACACAGACTGACATTGACTGACATTATCCAAAGGCTGAATGGCCTGGTTTACATGCTCAAAATGATCGTTTCAGGCAAATCTACAGGCAGTATTGGCAGGTGTTCTACCCTTTAGTAGAAATATTTGTAAAGTTGCTGTCTATACTGTTCCATGTACAAAGGAGAGAAGTCTGAATTCATACCTCTTTGGAGTTTATGAAACTCTTTCCATTATTTTTAGTGGCCTTTTAATCAGGTAGTTGTTCTCTGGGACGTGTTTTGCTAAAACTAAGTTCATTTTTTTAAACAGTTTTGCACGTAACATCTATTTGCCAAAGGTGTTGCAGATACTGTTATTTCTTTTTACTAATTGAAATATTCTGACTAAAGTAATAAATATTTTTAACTTCTAAATTTCCAACTAAAAAGAAATAGAAAATAAGTTCAAAAAAATTAAAAACCAAATTGCGAACACAACTGGGAAAGGTTAACAAAGAACCTAAACATGGCATTTTAACATTTTAAATATAAAGAGGGAGTTGGTTTTCCCACTCTGTTAAAAACTACCACTTTAAAAAAAAAGAAATCCATTTAAAAATAAAGCAGTCAAAGCTATGAGTTTTCCTACTCTATTAAAAATTACCACTTTAAAAACAAAGAAATCCATTTAAAAATAAAGCAGTCAAAGCTATGTCTTTTTGTAATTCAGTGAATATGATATAATCTGATGAATCCTTGACAAAGGCCATGAATAACATAGTTGTTCATGTGTTTTTTTCTAATTTTTTTTAATGATTCTTAGTAGAATGAATGTGTTCTTGAATGTTTAGAAATCTAGGAACGCTATGTGTTTTTCCAAATCAGGTGCACGCATGAAAAGGAAGAGGTAAAGCATCCTTGTGATCATATATCAAGGTGAGAATGGAGTGCACGTCATCGATTGTATTTGCCCAGGCAGGTATTCAGCTGCAGCTAAATAAGTTAGGGAACATAGAGGTAACTCTGTGTGTGTGTCCTCACTTTAGAACAGGGGAAATTCCATGCCAAAAATCATATTTCAGGAGGATTAACATCATCAAGTGCAACAGAAAAAAAAGTCTGCAAATGCCAAAGCTATCAGTGCGCGTTACTGGAATGAAAAAAATACACCACTATCTATGTGTACAAGTGAACTTACTTAGAGTTGAAAAGTTAAACCAAAAATGGTGAAATATTTCTGAAAATTAAAAAAAAAAGTAGAGCAACTGGCCTTAATTCTTTTAGCTGCTTCATGATTTATAAGGTAGCATTAAGGAAAATGTTTTTCAGTACATTGTTTTTCAAAACACTGCTTGTCTGATTTATTTTTGTTTTGTCTCCTTTTACATTTAAAAATGGTGAAGCTGACAACTCTAGTTTTTCAGTTATGCTGGAAAACTCCCTATCTTCAAGTCATATCTATCATAACCTCTCCAATAACGTAACTGAGTATGAAAGATGGGTGTTGTCTTGGATATCCTCTGTGGAAAGGACTGATCGCGGCATTTTGGTGGTCTGTTACTGCGTGTGTGATGCTGGGATGTGATGGACTGTAATGACCTGCTTGTGGAGTTGACTGAGGAAGCGGAGCGGGTGTTGCTGAGGAAGGGATACAGACCAGGGCTCTATGCAGATGTCACACTAGGCTTTCATCTGTGCCTTTCATCTTTTTGCCATTAAAAATGTTTTATTGTTGCTTCCTTCAAAATCAAAACAGAGAGCCAAAATCTTTCCTGACGGATACCTCACATAATCTTTGTTTGTCCCAGAGGAACATTTGGGGATGTAAACCAGAGTAGCAATAAATCTGGAAAGCTTTTGACAAAACATTCATCTAGTTCTGTCACTTCAAATGGATAATTTTCAGTCATGAATTTGACGGATGTGGAGGAGTTGTTTTGGTTTTGTACTGTAACAGACTGCTAGAAAAAGATGACTGAAAGTAATCCATGAAGCTATGTCTTTACACTGAAATTTGCTTTAAGGTATTCATTGAGCTAGGCCAATATATGAAGTGACCAACTTTAATAATGTGAAATGTCCAAATCATAAATAACAAGAGTAGCTGCAATTTAAAAATGATGCACATTTCCCTAATCAGGCTGTAATGATTTTGAAGAGTGAAATCCTCAGCCGGAAAGGGAACAGCATGGAGAACCTCCTGTGATTCTCAGCTGAGCAGTTGGTGGTGTTTCACTGGTGAAATGTTGCCTTCTGCAGCCGAGAGCAATCCTGCAGGTGAGAGGGGTCCTCCAGCAGGCTGCTGCTCTGCTACAGTCATGGTGCTACCTGATCCCAATTGCTGAGGTGAAGTGTTAGGAGAGGACGCCTGACTTTAGATTTGGCAGATATAATATCTAAAAACTCTTTTTTCTTTGCATTTCATGTTTACACTTTACTTTTTGCCTTTTGTGAATGTGTGGAAACTATTTCATTATGATCTCCTTTGTGTAAAGCTTTTTTCTATAAATGGCAATTATTGCAGGCAAAGTGAATCTGCAGATGTTCCAAAATTGCATCAGATTATGTAAAATATTTTATAAATCTTGCTCTGTTATAGGTCTTTTTGTCTTTCCAGCTTTGCAAGCTTTTGCGTTTTAACTATAGCCATTTGAACCAGTTTTTGGCAAAATTTGTCTTGAGCTACCCTAGAGAGTTGTTTTCAATCCATTTTTCTTTGAATGTGTGTCACAAAGTTCTTACTGCATGACTTGAATAAATGCAGTGCAGGCTCTGAGTTTCTTGGATTGATATGTTGGGAGTCTTCATTTATAGTTATCATGCAATTGATCACAGCCTTGTCTGACAGGTTTGAGTTTGGTAAGTCACTCCTATTTCTGAACACTTTCAGTGAAATCTTTAGGGAGAAGTATGGATAAACAAAGAGGGGTTTCAAGTGGATACAGGACATTCAGTGTAATGAATTATTGGTCATCATAACATTACTGACGGTTGTATGTTTCTGTGCTTAATATTTCTAGGCTTAATTGTCATTTTCCACCAGAATGAAAGCTGGTCCTTGGACCTTTGTTTAAATGACTGAAACATTAGAAAAAGGAGAATCATGAATTAGACTTGTTGAATATGTTCCATCAGTGCATGATTTAACAGAAAATTACTTTGTGACTAATGGGAATTTTTCTGAGAAAACAAGTCCCTAATGTAAAACCAAATATAATTATTAATGGGTTTTAAAATAAAATAAAAAGAAAATAATCAAAAGCTATAATAAAAGGCAATATTTCTAGGGAGGAGGCAGGGAAGGATTGATAAAAGGTCTTCCCAGGTCAACAGTGCAGAATTACTATAATTCAGTATTTTTAGGTATTTGCAGATGATGGGTATTTCAGGATTAAGTTCATAAAACCCTTGCTGTTTAAAAATATTTCCTTAAGCATTAATTGCTTGCTGAATGCTCATCCATACTAAATGGTATATTGCTCTGTAATCATAATGTTGTTGTTTGGACAGGGACCAAATTAAAAATAAGCTGAGAGAGGAAAGAAAGAACTGTCAGATGAGTTGTCTTTGCGTGGCTTTTTTGCTTGACCAACACTGCTAACATGTAATAACCTCCTTTTAAGCAAGAGAATTACACAACGGACCATGTCTCGCATCGTCTCATTCAGTGTTTTCTTGGCAAAGAGCCCACTTGGTTAAAACTGATATATATTGGACCTTTGAATTAAATAACAGAAAGTGACCACCGAATCTAAAGGAATTAAGATTCCTTCCAAATCTAAAGCCTGTAAAACTCTACCCCATAGTTTGTACAACCAGTAGACATCTCAGTCAAAAGACAGACAGCTGGATTGCTCTTCAGCTTCCACTGTGGTGTCTATCAAAAACACAGAATACTGTTTGGTAAAGTTCATGACATTATTTCATTGTTTCAGAAAGAAAATCAGGCTACAAGAATTGACTTTTGTCTCTGAAAGGCCATTATTCCTATACAAAGATACTCAGAGGTACTATATCACGGTATTATATCAATAGTGGTAGTTTTGCTGAAATAGCTCTGTGGCTGAAGGATTACTGTAAACTAGTTAGTAAGGAATTTTTCACTGAATATTTTGAAAAACTGTTCATCAAAATCAAAGCCTTTCACAGAAACATTGAGCTTACATGCAAACATTCAGATGGTATCCGAAGTGCCAGATGAATTTGAAAAAAAAGTCTTAAAAAGTGTTTCACATCTCCAGTTCGTCACTGGAGATGTGAAAGTAGAGACTTGTGGCTGAGGTAACCCAGTGAGTGCCACATGGAGCTATTTTGAATAATTTCTCTTCCCTCTGTCCCCCTCTACCCACCCCTTGTTGAAAAGTACCCCATTCATTCTAAAACAAGTCACCAGCATTTTTTCAACTCTGCCTAGAGGAGATGCAATGCATATTTTAAGACAATCCCTAATACAAAGGTTTTTATACCAGGTACATCTATCTCCTCCTCTTGGTGTTCATCTGAATTGCTCAATCCTAAACCATTAACAGATCATCTTACTTCTTAGCTTGAAAACAGACTGTCTTTTGAATATAATGATTTATGAAATACCGTTGGTATCTCACCTGTGCCGTATGTCACCTGGCTGCTGTTCACTGATGGCTGTTACTTGAGGGAACACCCATTTGCTTTTGTAAAAAAAAATTTAAAAAACTGAGGTGTTATTAAATGGAGGGTGGGGTTTAAGATGGGATAAATTGCTGGCAGCATATATACAGGAAATTAATTGGTTGTAAATTTGATAAAAGCCTCAGTGCTGGAGTAGCTATTGTTTTTCATTTGTCTGTTTCTTTCAAAGAGCTAATATAAACTACCTCCAATGAAAAGTTTAAAAGGTGAATACGAATTTTTTTCTATTCATACTTTGTTTCTACTCAGTTCAGGATTTTAGTAGACAGAAGGAAAATAAAATGCTGGATGTTGGTCTCATCAGAAAAAAAAATAGAGGACTGAGTTTCCAAGGTGCGGTTGAGCCATGTGAGCAGAGTGCAAGGGAACATTTGCAGCTCTAGGAGTGGTGCAGCTTCTGTTGCGAGGATAAACAGATGTGGAAGCAATGCCAACACCTTTGTTAGTATTGTTTACATTATTAATGATGAGAAGAACTGCAGAGGTGATCAATTTTAAGGTGTTTTAGGAGATGGCTTTTAGAGATTGCCTGGCCCAAACTAGAAAAAGGATTTCTCTACTGCTGACTGTTCTTGCTTCCCTTATAAGGATCTAGATAAACCATAGTGAATGAGCAAGTAAATGAACCGTCTTGTTAGTAAAACTAAGAACAGTGAAGTCCTCCTTATTAAAAGGGGAGAGAGTGCTGAGATAGTTATTATAATAATATAACATAGTAACAAAAATTTAATGGTCACTTGAATAAAGAAGCAATGGCACATACACAACTGGATGATCTTTTCAAATCGGCACCGTCCCTCTCTCACAGAGATTTCCTTTCTCATCTAATAAATGGCTTGGAGAGTTCACATCCTTAGATATAAAAGGTAACTCTAAGTATTTCAGTGTAAACAACAAAGCAGCCCTCAACATCTCTCTCAATAAAATCCTGTTTTATGCTTCTTACTCTTCGTTTTTCTAGCTTGTGTAGCAGGGCTTATATCCAAGTAAATTTAAAAAAAAATAAAATCTTTTTTCCCTTACATAAGTGCTCAGTTTTCATGTTCAGCTTCCCCCAGAAATTGTTCACAGTCTGTCATCCAGTGAAATTAAAATAACTGTTCTCCCAAGGCCGCCTTATTCTCCATTCCCAGACCAGCGCTTTCTCACACGTATGCAAGTGGTGTTCTTATATTTACAGATATACATACACTGGGTGCACATGCTTTCCTGCATGCAGTCTTTATAATCTAATCTATGGTGTTACATGTATGGAAATGGAAAGCTTTCTTCAAGGTTCTCTTGGAAACGGGTAGAGAATGTAATGTGCAAAGCAGCATCCTTCTGGTAGTTCAAAGGCTTGAAACTGGGAATTCCCTCCACCCAGCTCTGCAAACATTTCTGTCTCTCCTGCTTCAAGGTCCCAATTCTTCTCCCAGGCTCAGAAATCTGAGCAGTCTTCACTGGTTTGAGAAAGAAGGGAATGTTCCCAGTGTGTGCACAGGAGTTGTGGAACTATGAAGTGATAGAAAAGAGGCTTTACGCAGGCTAAAGGATAGTCACTGGTAGTCACTGAGGGAACTTGAGAAGGGCAGCAAAGCAAAATATCTTTTTAGGAGGAAGGATGTGGAAAAGCAAGAGGAGTGCAGAGATAAGTAAGTAGTACGGTAATACAGTTCCGCTGTGTGAGAAATAAGAGAGTCATTTTTTCCCAGCTGTGAATTTTAGATTCAGGTGAAGACCTCCTGAGAGAACTGGGAGGTCTAGAACCACTTCCACAAAAAGCATTATTCCCAAGTATAACCTGTGGTGTTGCTCCCCCGTCACTGTATAGTGTAATTTTGATTTGATTGCCTATATTGCTAAATGTTCCTCTGGAGACCCTTGTGCCTAGACATGTAACCACTCCGTGCTTCTATCTCAGTCTAAGTTATTGATTCTAGAAAACAAACAGCCATCAACTTTCCTTTCAGAGGAGCCACTGGAGAATCGTACTTGATCATTTCACACAAATCCTGACTGACTGAACTGTCCTGCTTTGCCTGACGTAGCTTTTCTAAGAACCTGGAAGGCTGTAGGCCAGATAGTGGTAACTAAATAGTCAGCTGTTCATTAAGAGAAGGAAGCTCTTACATTTTTTTGCATTGCAAACATGCAAGGGAATGTTGTCCGGGCAGTGGCATAGGCAAAACCCCAATCTCTGCTGTTCCATATCCAAGGGTAGTTCTGGCTGATGTGGTTTAGATAGTGTAAAGAATAATGTGGAGCCTTTGTTCATACCCTAAAATTAATCTATTTCACAGAAATATTGAAGTATTTGCTGTTCCTGTGGCAGTTGGGCCCCAGGTAGAAGTGCTTGTCAGAAATTGCAAGGTGGGACTGAAGGCAGACCAGAGTGACGTTCACAACTTAGAAATGCAGTTCTTTGCCTGCTTATTCATGTTACTATTTCCAAAAAGTTATGGTGGTCAACAGAATTTTGAGTGTTCCTAAGGTGAACCACCATACCCTTGAAGGCCTGTCTGTCATTGGGTCATATCTTTCGAAATCGCTTTGTGTTCTGGGGACTCATCATCATATGGTCCAATTGCACCCTGTCTCAGGAACTCTCCCAACCTGCTGCTGAGACCAGGCCCTCTGAACAACCTGATCCAATATCAGAGCTAGCTCTGCTTTGAACATGGAACAGATCAGAGGATCTCCTGAGGTCCCTTCTGATGTCAGCTATTACGTGCTTCTGTAAGTTACAAATGAATTCTGTAACTGTGTTAGCTTGTTTACTGGTTCAGTTTCCATGGTCCTTCAATTCTTGAGCCATCAGGGTGGTCCTTAAATAGCATCTTGCAGAAAGGGTGCTCTCATCTTAGGAAGCATTGAGAATGATATGAGTGTTTCCTAAATAAGCAACTTGGTAATAGGTATCATCTGTTGGATGGAGACTTTCATCAGTAACTTTCTGTAGTGTTCCACACAGGTCATGTTACAACTGAAAGACAGTATCATGGTGAAAACCACAGGGCAGGATCCCAGACAGACAAAAACAGTCAAATGATATGTTCAGCCTCAAGGAATTCCACTTGCCATCAACGATGATGGTGTTGGACCAGTGCAAACACTCCATCACACAAATGTTAATACTGTCTTTCACCCAGAAGTGTAATGAAGTGTGCTTCCTCCTACTTCTTGTCAGTTCCTTGATATATAAATATTGACATTCGATTGTAGCCAGTGAGGGATTTTATCTTTTACATTAGAATCAGAGCAAATGGCATAGCAGTAGGGATGTGCACTTTCTTCTGTAGCATCTGAAGAAACCGAGCCTGAAGGCAAGCTGAACAAACCCAAAATTATTTACAAAGAAAACCCAAACAACTTAGAGGGGCTAAGTTAAACACTGCTTATATGAAGAGTTGTTTCTTGTACTTTTATTCATTTGTTTCAATCAGAAGTTTTACAAATATATAATGGAAAATATGAAGAAAAATTGCTAAAAGGAAAACCTTTAACAGAAATTGTTCCGTTCTGCCCACATAAAACCAGTCACATTCTTGGGTATAAAAGTTCTGCAACTAGGTGGAAAACATAAAATTTGATGATGATGTTATTTGAAAAATAGCTGTATAAAAAGCCATAAGTTATAAGTGACAGCACATGCTCTTTGGAATAAGAAACCTGTAGTTTTCAATTAGTGTTAAATGAGAAATTATGTTATGTCAGCTGATATTAAATGGGTATAAATGTCTGGATTAGTACAAAATTATCTGATGTCTGGAAAAAAATTTAATTTACTGAATTGATATTAATCAGGCTCATTAGCTTTAGTGTGGCAGCTGCCATCTTGGCTAATGCAGGAGGGATTGAACAGGGATTTCCAGAGCCAAATCCATGGGCATGGATTAAGTTAAAGAACAGTCTCTCATCGTGAGTGCTGTAACACATTATACATTTTAACTGAGGGAAGATCTTGTTTTGTACATCAGCAAGGGAAGTGGGGTTCTGTCCGGGAAATAGGGCATTGCTATCTCTAATAATTATCCTGTGAGTACTGGGCACAGAGGAGGTCAGACGGTAAACAAGATTTCAGTGCTTCTTAGGGCTTGGCATAACGACGGCTGATAAAACTCTGCTTACATAGCTCAGCTAATTTCTACTTTGACCTGTAGCACTTCCTTTGTTGAGTCTGGTATTAGAAGTCAGTATTTATTCTTCTACTTAACCTTCTTCACAATGTCATTCCATTGCGTGTGATGATTTCTATCAAGAGAAGCATTTTTATTAATTAAACTTTCCTAATAAGCACTGCTTAGCCAGCTTCTGAGTGACTTGCATAACCCACAGATCTCATGTATGTGTTTTTGTTGGTAGGGCAGTTTGTTGAAATGAATTTAAGCAGCCATCATGGCAAATTTTCTTGCAGTTGTCAGTGCTTTGTGCTGTGTGTCGCTCAGAAGTACATTGCTTGGTCATGGTATGAAAATGGAAAGTCACTTAAATAGCAGCCTGTTTTAATATCATTTTTTACATCAGTTTAAAGCTGACACATGCAGTCTTCAGCTGTTGCCCTGTTTTATCATCAGGAGTTTTTTAAACAGCAATTTAAAGGTTTAAACGGTAATTTGCCTGGCTCTGCAAGGCTCGCCCATAGCTGCCACCCTTGTGAGTGCTGCCACCACTTAACTGGTAGATATAATATGGCACTTACCCATACTAATTTTTGGCACACACAGATTTTTGCTCACTCAGCTGAGTACACATCTAAGGAGAAATGTGGTTGATTCAGGAGTATTCACGCAATAAAAAGTGAGCGAGCATGTGTATGGTGGGAGAAGGCAGGAAAGTTATGATTTCTGCCTCTCAGCCTGCTACCCAGCCGCACGCTCACATGGACTGAGCATAAGGACAGCACTCCGAGTGCAAGAAAGATACCTATAGCAGAGCCAGTGAGTTTCAAAATCCTAGCAGCATTTTGTGTCAGATAGCTGATCTATATTTATTCTGCCAATGCAGTAACTGCCCCTGGAGAGCACGCTCCACTCTTTACCTGACTCAGGACATATGGAAATATGACATCTGCTTACTGCAATAATAATTCCACAAATGTGATTGTGAGTCTTGGAACCAGAGCTGAACTTTTCATCACAACAACTAAATCTTAATTCTGTTTTTCTCATGAGCAAAAAAATGCCTGGGGCTGCTATTTTGTCCCATATGATTGAAAAATGCTGCCTATACAGGTACCACATGGGAAGGAGGTGGCAATGTTATTAAACAGACCTATTTGCCATGACATTTACCTCTGTGGCATAAGAGCGGCTTACAAACAAACACAGCATCCTGTGAGAAGGTAAATAATCCTTTCCTCTTTTGAAAAGGAAAACAAAAGCATAGAAAAATTAAAGAATTTTGCCAAGGTCACCCAGCAAGTAAAATCAGAAATTCAAGACAGATTGTCATTCCTATATCTGCCTTAAATTCTTCTGACATTAAAATCTGTTAATTTTAACCCCAAGACTATATGGTTTGATCTGAAGAGAGTCACATAAGATTTTCTTGATAGAAGCTTAAGAAGTAGTGCCTTCTTGGTTAGGGAATTTAGCTTATTCCAAAGCTTATTCAGATCTGGTCCCACAGCTGAACATGTCTCAACAGAGCTAAGATGGACTTGTAAACCTAGATGGAACTTAATGTCTAGTACTCAGCAATGGAAGAGCACCAAGCTGTCTGAAATGAGAGATTAATTTCAGCAAGCCTCTGCAAACTAAGCCAACCTAATTTCATGTAGGTCTATGCCTCACTTTCCTACTGTGCTTGCCCTCCAGCTCTTCTGTTTTCCATGGTAACTAGGCCAGCTGTCGACTAGGAAAATACCCTTGGGCCAACTAAAAAAGAAAAGTTTTCTTTTACTAATATCTTACAGCAAGCTTTCCCTGGTACACGGGCTTAACTTCAGATTCCCACTTCTCTTTTTACAAAGCCAATATTTGGTGGCAATAAAGTGGTAAAAAAGAAGGAAGATCAGAACAAGACCAGTATTTAAAAAACAGAAATCTAAAGGTATTTCCTTCACTGCTCTGCTCTCCTCGCCTACCCTTGCAAAAGATACTATCGCTATATATAAAGGGGAATGAAAAATGAATAGAGACGAACAAAAGCAGAAGAAAATAAAACTAGAGAGGAAGAAAGAAAACAGGCCTAGAAAGAATGAGTATGAAGATAACAGAAACACTCTTCTTTACAATGTAAATGCTTGTTCTTCTGTCCTGCCACTTACAGGAATGAGCTGACAAGAGTTGTCTCTCATGGTCTCCTCTGCTTTAATTAAATGAAAACATGGTAGCTATCATCTTGTTTGAGGAAGACTGCAGAATAGTCTTATGCATAAGGAGAGCTGCAGTCTGAAGTGATTTTTCCCTTAGAAGAGTCAGAATCATGAAAAGATGAAAAACCATTATTGGGACTCTAGAGACTCTATTATTGAAAAGTCTGGTTCTCTGTCTTCTGTTCCCTGAAAACACATGAGTTTTGCCAGTTATTTTTGAAGTGTAAAGGACCATATGTGTTCGTGATGGCACTTTACTTGAGCTTTGGAGGGTCCATCAAAGTTATTCTTTTGTCAAAGTCACACCACACATGCACAGAAGTAACAAGTTGCTGTGATCTGACGATCTGATCTCTAATGAGATGCCACATGGCAAATTGCCAGAAAAAGAAGACTCAACATCTTACAGAAAGCATACTACGTCAGATATGAGAGGAATACTTAAAACAGAGTTTTGCAATCTTGTAATTACACTGAGGTACTGTCATTGCTGAAACGCCTAAAGCAGTACCTGCTGAAGGCTCATTATACCTCCCTATTCTTGTGTAGGCAGTGATCTGAAAAAAATTCCCTTGGTTAGATATTGGGAAAAGAAGACAAGCAGGGCCATTAGCTAGAGCAGAGATGTCCAGATGAAAGTAAAGATCCAGAAGAGACAGGCATGTCAGGAAGTAATGTGGGATCGGGATCCTACTTCTTCTTGCGCCTGTATTACCTGTGCTTAAAACACAATGGATCTACAGACAGGTTCTTCCAGAGCAGTAGAAGTGATACTGTCCCAAAAGAAATGTTAACTCTGCATGTATTTGGAATGTATCAAATCCCGTCTATCCTTCCTCTGCTATTGGCATCTGAGCACCTTGTCTGTAAAAATCTGAGTGTCTATTTGAAAGATAACAGCTTTGATTGTAGACGTTGTTAAGCAAAGCAAATTCTTGTAACTGAGTGCAGAGCAAATAGGAAAATTAACAGCCCATCTCAAGATCTACTGCTTTGCAGAATAAATTCTTTTGAAGGACATAATATTTACAAAACAATGTCACTCTCTCTTCCTATTCCCCCCACTCCCCACCTCAAAAACCAAACCCCTCCCTCCCCATGGCCAGGGTGAATCATAAGAACAGTAATCGGAAAACTCTAGGATTATAAAGTACAGATCTGGCTCAGAATGTATGAATAAAATCTGGAACTGGTCCTAATAAGACCAGCCAAAGGCCACAGTGACCTTGTAGAAAGACAATTTTAGTTTTATCCCTAAAGATACTTCTGTATAAGTATGTAAAAAACAAACAAGCAAACAAACAAAAACAAAAACCAAAAAAACCCCAAACCACCAAAAAGCAAAAAAGTGCATACAGCATTTTAAAGTGAAGTTCACCGAAGTGTTGCAGTGTAACTCAGGTTTAATTCTGCAGTTTTGTGTAAATCTGGATTGCCCAGTGCATGCAGAGCAGTACAGAACTAGTTCTGTGTCATACATTCGGTTTTATAGTGTCATGAGGGATTTTTTTGTTCTAGCTGTGAAGCTAATGGGAAGATACAGAAGCTATCCAAAGCCATTTTGGTAGACATGAACTACCCAAACAATAGGCAGATGACGAAAAGCACTTTCACATTCTCCTCAGTGTATTACTGTGATAACTGTGGCCTAAATTCAGATACAGTACAAAGCTGAGCAACTCCACTGGCTCCAGTGGACTGCTTGAACCTGGATTAATTCTATGTGTTATTTGTACGGTTTGAAAGTAGAGTAGCTTAGTCACCTCCTGTATCCAATTAATTACTGGCATATTTGAACATCATCCCATTAAAGCCATTGGGTCTGCTTATTTTAGTGGTGATTATCCCATCTAATCCCATTCATTGCAAGCTTCCAATGCAGTTACCCACTGGGAAGGATGCAACAATTTCTGTTATGCCTGGAATGAATGGTGCGTTTCAGTTCCTGTGCCACAAATTTACTCTAAGCTATTACAAAGATAGATGATTTGTAGCTTTCAGGCTTGCTGATTCTGGTCTAAGTAAGGTACTGCATGACATTCTGACAACAGCATGGCATTTGTTCTGAGGAGAAAATCCACAATTTTGAAACAAACACAGACAGGGACATATCTAGTCACATGAAGAAAGCACAGGCAAAGATGGAACCAAACTCTCCAAAACAAGTGCCAGACTTAAATGCCATGTTTCTTATTGAATGCAAAATAATACTGCCCTATTGATAATCTTCATGCAGATGTTAAACGCAATACATTTGTTGTTTGGGTTTTTTTAAAATTCTGAATACAGTTTTTGGAGGGCAAAGTTAATCATTCTTTTTGATTCTCTTTACTAAGACAATGGTATTTCTTCTGTTAATAATTGAGAGCAGTTAGACCTATAGTTGCAATCCCAAGCTTAAGTCAATCTTGTCATTAATGAGACTTCAGGGTGAAGGCATTTAATTTCTGTAGCTTTGGATTGATGCTTTATTAGGGTGGGATCTTTGGTGGACTGTGAGTCCTCACTCACAGACTCTGAAGTTATCCAATGTCAGCACTGTTGTATACAGGTGTTGTTGGAAACAACCACTGGTTCTGTTATGGTGGTCTGCTGCAGGTATTTTTTGTGTTCATGATAGCGTGTTAATAAATTTGGTCCTCTGCTGCTTGCAGACCCCACCCAATGAAGAGGAGGAGACTAGAAAGAGACCAATTTTGCTAACAATTCGGGGTCTTTTTTTGTTTGTTTGGTGGTTTTGGTTTTTTTACAAACTGGAGCAGAGAGAGACAGACACTGTTAGCACTTCTTTTTACTAGATGATTCTTGTAGCACTTACATTGACAATAGCGCATCCATTCAACAAATTGGAGAAGACATGTTCTGAGGGTGATCGTTTCTTGCTTAGACCTTAGACCAAGTAGCATCTGCTGTCTGGTAGTGATAGAGGTACTGGTACACTCTTATACTCTCCTATTAATTCTTGACACAGTTCATTTTCAAGGTTAATTCTCTTTCTTCTCCAGACAAAACCAGTTTTATCTGGGGTTTATTTTCATAATACAGAAGTGTGTGCAACTATATTATGTATCAAATAAAACATTTTCCTGCTAGGCAACCTTAGCAGGGTTTGGTAACTTACTTGCGTAGTGTAGCATAGCCCTTGTTTTCACTGATCTGCTAATTTTTTGTGAGTCAGCAGGACACACATTTCACAGTTAAGGCATTCAGTGAGAGTGCAGGGACTTTGGTTGATTGAATCTACTGGATCAAGTGATTTGTCTGGATGCAAATTATGTTGCCTTGTTCATAAAGATCTTTGAGAGAAAATTAGCAAATAATGGCAGCTAGCCCCTTGACTCCCATAGAAATGTGTTTCTCAAGCTTAACCAGCATACTTCATAATATGTCTGCAACAATTTTTTGTTGCCTAAGGGAGACCAACGTGTTAGGTATCTGTTCTAAGTTATGTTATAAAAAAAATCAGAAAAACAAAAAAGAAAATGTATCGTGTGGCCTTTTAAAACAAAATTTTACTTTAAGCAGAAGTGTTTTCCTTGCAAGGGTAATGCTTTGAAAAATGAGTCTATAAAAGCAGCTCTGTTGTTATATGAGAAGCAGCAGGCGACGCTGACTGCAGGTGTCTTATGTGAGAAATGTGAAGAGCCAAAAGTGGACAGGTGCTGCAAGCTACTGAACAGCTGCTGCTCTTCCATGCTGAAGACTTACTTGGTTAGAAAGATTCAGAGAAAATACTCTACCACGCTTCACTCAGTTTACTCACGAAATGTAAACTTTATTCTCTTCTTGTTCTAGAATAGAAACAAAGAAGATAAGAAAGCTCAGCAGATGAAGTGGAGTTCTGCCAGCCCTCTCGTGCCTCTTCCTTTCTTCTGTCTTTGTACTTGGTCAAAGAAAGGGAGAGTGAAAGGGTCTTGGTCCTTCCAGTCAAGTGGATGGCCTCGCCCTGTGTTTCTGTAAAGCTATGGAAAATGCTTGGTACTGCAGTCACTTGGGAGAACTGCTATGTCCCTTCCATCTTTGTTGTACATTAACTCTTCTGCCTAATTGACTTTGCTGCCCATTCTCCCCTGCAGAAATTGTGGTGTTCTCAACATGTTGTGCTTCTCAGTTGGTTGTTTGTTTTTACATCTGTGGCTTTGTTGATTGCCGTGCCCCAGTAAGTCAACACAGAACGGTGCTGCTGTGTTCTGTGTTTTCCATTCTGACATGTAGTACATAAATCACACCTTTCTAGAATTTAGGTTTAGTTTAAAAGGGAGGTATTATCCTATATCTATTTTTAAAGGAAGTTGACAGAGATAGCCTATATGTTTCTCTTGAATAACAAAGGACCATGAGAACAGAGCCACTTTAAGGCTTTCCAGCAAGGTTAATGAAATTAAATTTTGCTGTCCAATGAAGGCTTATCTCACCAAGGCTGTGAAGGAGGCTGGGAACAGAGATTACATTGCAACAAGTGCAAGTGTTCCTTTCTGTCCTCTGAAGAAATAGCTGCCATCTTAAAGACACATTCCTGGGAGCTTCAGCAAGTTCAGTCATCCATCCTAGGCACTGGCAAAGAGATCAGAAAAGCCATAGTCGTATGTACCAGCTTGGCACTCTGCTGCCTTAGAGTTTGGCTGTGTCTAAAGAAGCCGTGCCTGAGCGGACCAGCTAGCAAGTGAAAAAAAATGAGTTCCGCAGACTTGGCTATACTCTGCAGAGGAGTAAGGGGAGTTGTGGTTGTAGAGGATGGAGGATGACAGGTACTTGTTAGAGTCTGGAATTCATTGGAGTTCACAGTGTTTGTGCAGTACTTGCTACATTGATATCTCTATCAAAGGGATTATTCCCATTATCGCTGGCAGGGAAGTAAAAACCTTGTCCAATGTAATCTTGGGGAGTTAAAAGAAAAAACTAAGAAATGTTTTACTCGCATCTGAGTAGTTAATAGCAGCAGTTGCCCACTCATCCTTATGGCTCATCACAGGCTAGATGGAGGTATAAATCTTCAGCTGCACATTTTTGTCATCTCTCTCATCCTTGTGTCTGCAGGTAACTTGTGGTGGGGCTTAAGAATCTGCAAAGCCCAAATGCAACCCCACTGGCAAACTACCTCCATTACTTATTCTCCTGATTAAGAATGCTAACAGTAAAATGTTTTTTTCAAGGAGTTGAAAATGAAAACGGTCATATGCTTCAGGTGTGTGCCGTAGCTCCGTGGCACAATAAAGCACAAAGGACAGCTTAGGAGTGTTGCAGGATATCTGATGAAAATAAAGATGGATGGCAACCTCAGACATGGAAGCTGTGCAGTGATAAGAGAAGTGTGTTTGTGTGCTAATCTCTGATAGGAAGGGCTATGGAGAATAATTTTAAAACAATTATTACTATAATGAGCTGCAGTCTTATACTAATGTTCTCTTCTTCTGTGACTCGTCCTAATTAGTGAAAAAGAAAACAAGCATGAAATATACCTTCACAACAAAGTATATTGACTTCCTTGATCAAGTTTATCAAAGATTGACCAACGACAGTCAATACCTTAGCACTCACCTTAAAACCCTAAGGCATCTCATTTATATGGTGCGTCTCTGAATTCAAAACACCTTAAGGAAAGATTATACAGTGTGTGTGCTGGTAGGCACAGCGTTTGTGTAATAAATACCAGACATCACTTGGAAACAAATTAACTAGAGTCACTACTCTGACTTCAATGCCACATGTAAATAACCCAGTCAAACTGTACCTTTCTCTTTCGTAGCAGGTAGGGGTTAAACCTGCAATAAGATAGTGGAGTTCCTGGCCTTTTCTTGCGTTTCTTTTGCTACAATGTGGTTTAACAGGCTACCTACAAGCTAGTCTGCCCTGTCAGGCATTACTCTCTGGTTCACCGTGCTTCCCTTTCTGAAGGAGACGAGGAACAGATGTTCAAGCAGCAGAGTTGTCTGAGCAGCCTCCCTCTTCCACTTGTCTGCCAAACCCAACTCAGAGAGCAGACTGTGTCTGCTGCAAGGCCGTTAGAGCACCAGCTTCCCTCTGTCCCCACACCACAGAAGGAGAATGAAGCCAGCTCACCTCTTTTGGTACCAAGATCCATCCAATCCCATTCCTTTCCTTCCTTTTTTTTTTTTCATCTTCCTTTTTTTAAATTTCCCTTTTCTCCATTGCTGTTGGTTTTAGCCCTGTTTCTCTTTCTCTGACACAGCAGCCAACTCAGCCTAATTCAACCCCATCTTCTCTTCTGCCCTGTGGCAAAAATCTCTCCAGCACACTTGTGTTTCCATACCTGGGAAACACATACACATGCTCCTGCAGCTGCAAGTGCCAGAAAATGGGGTTGGAGCCACCTTGCAGGCACGGAGTGGGTGCATGCAGAAAGGAAGAGAAGCAGCTGCTTGCAGAAGGAAGTCGGGGATGTCTTTCAGGGCACCCCAGAATCTGATTTGGACCCTCTGACTGCTGCTAAGCAGGGACAGTCTAGTTTGCTTCTTTACTAAATTTCAGGTCAGCATCCTTCTGTTTCCAGTACCATTGTGCTATTCCCCAGAAAGTGACCTTGGGACAGCGTATCTGAATTACCCTGCCATGCTGAGAGCGAGAGCGTTTGCCTCAAATCAGAGAATCCTGAAGAGTGAGGACATCTCCCTGTTGTTAGGAGCAAGATCCTCTGTATAGGCCTGGCATAAAGCCAGGCTTTTATATTGAGTTCTGTCTTGCAGAACCCTGTAAAAATTGTCAGAAAAAAAAAACCCAAAACTTCTCATCTTTCCTTACTGGCAGCCTTGAGTTTTAAATCATTCCAGTTTTGTCTTCCTCTGTCACAGCTAGGCATCCTGTCCTAACTTGAAAATTTCATTAGCGTCTTGAGCATTTCTCCATCCTACAACCTCAGAAGTTGCAGAATTTCCTATCTCCGCTGAGTTCTCGCACTGGCAGGGTGAAGATGTGTGGGCCAGGAAGCTGGGAAGACAGAATTACAACTGCATATTTGTTCAGTTGTTGAATAAACATTTCAGCAAAGCCTGCAATGAGTCATCACATTAAAAGCTGTCCTTTGTATCCTCCTTGGGACTGCTTTTATAAAATGAATATAAACGTCAGGCCGAGTTAATCCAAATCATTTTGCGAATTAAGGTCTACAGGCTTTTAAAAGCATACCAACCCCAGTGGGCAGGCAGAAGGAAGTTGTGCTGCCCGTACCGCAGTCGCCAGACACATTTTGAGCGCAGAGCCCCGAGTCCCTCATAGGGCTGCTGAGGAAGCACATGGACAGTCAAAAGCTGCCATGTGGGTTCAGGCTGTGGAGTGTGTGCTGGGCTGCAGCTGGCATGGAAATGGATTTTACTGGTGAGCTCATGATGACTGCCTCAACTTTCCTCATCGACTGGGCTCAAGATGCACATGTGAGAGGATTCAGACTCTATACACCCTCTGTCCTCATGTACACCTTACGTATAAGCTATCTGAATCTGGCCCATAATCCCTTCTCAGGTCGAAGAGAAATCTTTATATCGTATGTGTATATAAGCTTATTTTCTGTCAACACTCAGCCATAAGAATAATCAAAAACTGGATCTTCTAAGTTGATCGGCTTTATGCAGGGAGTCGCTCTGTTTAAAATAGGAAAACATTTTGGTTTTGCTATTTTGCTTCCTGTATGTGAAATCCTAAACCTTTCATTTTAGGGAAATAAAAGTTGTTTTAATGTTCTGTATATCTGAGAGGATTAAAGGGACATCTCAAACATGAAAAGGTAGCCTTTCTGGATTGCATAAATATGTACCATTAAAAATGGAGTAGGTGAATTAATATGATTTAGATGCTCAGGAGCTGATTCCAATGCAAGCCGAAGTGCTAAAACAGAAGATTCTGCACCAACATAATCTGGCCAGTTCAAAACAGATGTCACAGTGATGTCGTCTTGTCTTAGTTACACTTGCACTTGTCTTTGCAGGGCAGAAACAAACAAGTTCATTCTGCCTGTGCTCTAAAAGAAATGCAAGCTGTTTAGCTGGACTGAGACTGAGCTGGGCTCTGCTCCGGGAGACTACAATTCCTGCCCATGTCACAGTTTGGACTGTGCCAGTAATGCTTTTGTTTAAAAAATAATCACCAAGCCTGTTCCTGACTTGCTGTTGAAGTGGACAGAGTATGTTTTTGTTTTAAATCACCTGGTTTGCCTATAACTGAGCTGAAAGGCCACTGCAGAGTGTGATTCAGCGCCCTAAACAGAGGCTATTTCACACAGCATAGGGCGTCTGAGACATCTGCCTGGGAGTGGCGCACATGAGATACTGCCTCTAGTGGGCCCATGCCCTTCCAAGGCCGCAGCTGGAGGCCAGATAGGATTTCCTAGGATATCTAAAATGGCACAAGGTGTCTACATTTAACGAAATGAATCCCATTCTCTGGAATCTTGGACTTACTGTGCTTGAAATCTGGAAGAATTAGTTTATCCACCACCACATATGCGTGTGTTCTCAGCCTTCTTCAGTTTGTGGAGGGTTCAGGATTAGAAGACAGCTGCCTCTGTGTGCTCCGGTTTGCCTTCCACCAGGCACTGCAATGATAATTTGTATTTCTTTCCAATCCAAAAAGTAATTATTTATTTTTACAAGTCTACAGAAAGAAATGTCATTTCAATCTCCTCCGGAGAATACTGGTGATAAACTTCTCATATCTCTTCCCTTTCATGTCTAGGCATTTCTGATAGAAACACCACACATTCTTTTAAGATTTTCAGTACTTATAAACCTTTAGATGTTCAGAGGTTTTGCGTAACTGGAAAGGCTTTTCAGAAAGCAGTAGGTGATATTATTCTGCATTGAATTATATAGGAAAAGAGGACCTAGAAGGATCATTGCATTATAAAAGATGGCAAGAATCCCTCATCACCAAAAGATGCATGGGCTGCAGTTGCAATATCGTAATGCCTTATATATGGTTTGAAGGAATTGAAGTGTCTATGGCAATTATGATTTTTTACCTTTAAATATCAGTGCTTGATACATATCTTGTTCTTGCTTTTTGTTATGTGACATATTCATATGTGATGTGCCTTGAAAATCAACAGCATCTCTGATTTCCGTCCCGTGAAAGCTAGCATTATTTGTTAGGTTTGAGTAACTTCATCAGGTAAGGGAAACTGCATTAAGACTCAGACATTTATAAGGAATTTAAGGTTTGAGATGTTCTTAAGGATGAACCTGTGGGGAGGAAAGTTTGGACAAAATCAAAGAGCAGTTCATCAGTCCTTCAGGCAAAGGGAAATTCCAGGCGATGGGCAGGATATTAGTAGTAATATAAAGCTGGTGATTCCATCTACACTTATAAAAATAAATCAAATGTGTACAAAACCTCTGGTCCACAGAAGGGAAAAATTTCCCAATGATCAATTCAATTAACTAAAAAGACCTCTAAACTCCACAGTTTTCCTGGCCCAAATGAATGTATAATTATAGAAAACTGCATGGTAAACATGGGAAAAAAAAAAAAGAGTATGTTTTTGGTTTTATTTCTGACTTTATGTTGGCAATAACTCCAGTCCCAAAGCTTGTGCAAACATCAGTGGAACTAAGAGCTGAGTCTTTGCTCTAGACTAACGCTTACCGGTAAAGAAAGGAATAAAGTGGGCTCATTTCACTCTTCTTAGCAGCGTAGCCAGTTTCAGAAATGTCTCCACAACTTAAAACAGTGAAAGTTTCTAGAACTGATGATATGTCTGTGACTAAAATGGTCTTTAAATGCACCTCCTAGCTGAAAGATGTGCTTGATTGTGTGAGCATACTGGCAGGAGGAAAAAAAAAGAGTAGATTTAGGGATGTATATTTAAGACTGGACTTCAAAAAATACAACTTATTTTCACTTTATAAACTTTTCTTGCGGAAATAAGCAATACAGGCACTGCACTATATATAACAATAAGAAACGGCAGGTTCCTATTGATTCAACATACTCAGAATCTCATTAGTTATCAAATGGGACTTGAGTACTGCCAACAAATAAACAACACTTTTTTTCATTCTCTGCTGCCCAAAGTCACCAAATACAGAGTAGTCTGGAGTGCATTTATTGTTCCTGCTAGAGGTGATATAAAATAAAAATCGGTTTTAGATACACAGATGTTTTTTCCCCTCCTTCCTTCAGGCTGTTGAAGAATGCACAGAATGAAGTTCATTTCAAAAACTGGTATCAAAAACTACTGGCTGCTCTCCAATTCTGTGCTGGAAAAGCCCTGAACAGTGAGTTTTCTAAGGAGGTGAAACTTATCAGAATTCTGGAAGACATTGCCAAAAAAGTAAAAGCTGCAAGCGACCCAAAAAGAAAGGTTTGTTGAAAAATACCCCCCCTTCCATCTAAGTTTCTTCAGGTAATTTTATTTTTTCTAAGGTGACACGTCTTTCCTCTAATGCCCTTTACATAAGTAAGCCCAAGATTTGACTATAATTTGTAAAATTTTGTGCTGCTCCAAAGACAGGTAAGACACATGTTTTTAATGGGCCAACTCTTATCACTATTACTCTCAAGATCGGCAGATCTTTTAAGCCATTTAAGTACCTTCATCAATGGTTTCTCAACCAGACTTGGAGGTGGTCAGAAACAATGGCAACAAAGCTGGTTAACATTTTACTGAAAGGAACACTCACGTTCAGTACCTCATCCTAATACTCCTGCAGTGTTTCTTGAAAACTGTGCTAAGAGCTGTCCTTGACAGGCTGGACATCCTCATTTCTTAGCAAAGCCAACTAGAGTGGACTATACTTAATATGTCACATCTAGCATTCAGCAATTAATGCTGTAAGCATATCTGCAGAGATACACTCCTGGCAGTAGGAGGTTTGCAGTCGTCTTCTCCAGCAGGTGCAGCTTCTAAACTGCATAGGTATATTTCCAATTCAAAACTGTTAACTTTCCAAAACAGCTGTTGTTACTTACCTGATGTGTAAAACTGTTTCTTGCTGAGATCTCAGCAAGACAGACCAGAAAGACAAATAAAAATATGCCTGCCACTGCTGGTTATCATGAAAGTTATCGTGAATTCTTTTTGCCTTGTTAAGGATTCAAAGATTTTCAAAGGATTTTTCAGAGAACTCTGTGTTGCTACTGAGAGCAGCAAAGCAAACATGGAAGTAAAAAGACAAAAATATTTGCAAAGACAAAAATCCATGTAAAGAAAACGAAATAGTAGTGATACATTATGCATCACCGATGCATAATTCAGATTCTAGAGATTAATCTCAAGGCTGCAGTTACTGTGATACTGAGAAACTCCCAAACCTTTCAGTTAATGCACCTACACTTAGGTGAGGGAGATCAGTGTTGAGGCAACAAGCAACAAATTGTGAAGTTGTCCAGCAAGGCAAAAAAGACATGAGATGCAGCAGAGCAGGTGCTAAGCTAATCAGCCACTAACGAAGGGTATTGAATCTGAACCTACATGACAGCATGAACTGGTAGTGCATCGAGGCAGTAAAAGCATGAATGTGGAATAAAATCACAGTTCTTATTTTTAATAACTGCCCCTCAGTGTGACCTCATTAGCTGTTATAAGGTTATATGGATGCTACTAGCTCCAGAAATTGTACTGCTTGCTTAGAATATAGAAGGACGGTAAACGGCTTAAAAGCTGCTGTTACATTATTTCATGTTACCATAATGATTCACATGTTGCAGGAGGCGTTAAAGGTGGAACTCAACAGACTTCAGCAGTTTTTCCAGGAGGTAAAGGTTTGTCGGCTTCCCCTGAATCCTGCACTTGTTGTCCAAGGCATAGAGGCAGATGTAAGTCTAGCTCATGCAACGGATTACGTTTGTAATTTATTTTTTTTTTAGTATAAAGGGGGAAAGCAAGTGAATGGCTGCATTGACTGGGAAATAATCTTACTGGTGCTAAGCATGAGTCATCTGGTAAACTGACGTCCAGCCTAATCCCCTTGAAACTGGCGGCTTTTGTTGGAGGCAGAGGTGAAGGGGCCTGGTGGGGTGGGTGTTGCATGCGTGTCTCACCTTGCGCAGCAGCGGCAGCAGAGATTTCAAACTCTGAGCAGCCTGCTTCCAGCTCAGCCGCCCTGCCGTGGCATTGGGATTGATAAGGGTACCTGAGTCCCCTGAAGCTGAGACCAGGTTACCATCCTGCCCAGGTAGCTCTTCGTGGCAGTTTTTTCTCTCCTCTGTCATGGATGGGAGCAGCTAAAGGTCTTGAGCTAGGTCTCTTTTTGCTGAGGTTAGACTTAGGCACGTGACTGAGAACTGCTAAAATATTAAATATTCACCGTAACTTACCTGTGCCTATGACCCCTATTAAAAATGACTTAAAAAGAAGGAAACAACAATGCTCTTCAGTGTGACTTGACTTTACTTTGACCACCGTACTAAGACTCAGTTATTCATTGATTAGAAATGTTTTCATAAACAATATTACGGCAGGAATAAGCTGTTCCAGCTCTGGAGAAGAAAAAGATATCCAGCACCGAGAGAAAACAAACCTGAAGAGCCATATGTATTACCAGTTATAGCTGCCTAATTACAGCAATTTGTGCTCTATTTTTGTTCTCTGGCTCATTATCCACAGTGGACCTGATTCTAAAAGGTGCTGATCCCTTCAATTGCCTTTGACCTGTGATTCTCCAAGTAATTGCTATTCAGCCTTGATCTCACTGAGAACAGAGGTCTTCCAGCATCCCGCAGGTTTGGGCCAATTGTGTATGATATAAGTCAGAAGAATTTGAAGCCTGCTGCTTCTCATTGCTTTCAGGCTTTTTGGAAATAATGACTAATGGGAAGGTATCTCACCATACAGTCATGCTATTTATACTGCACCAGCTTGGCTGGACAGATACAAAATGTTTAAATCTGAAGAGAGATTTTTTTTTTTTCTTCATTTTTCTTACATCATTATAGGCCATTATCTTGCTATAAATATATGTAGTTTCTTGATTGAACTGTATGTCAGTATAATCATGCAAATTAGCATTTTTAAGTGCTTATAATTACCTAAATTTAATTCACTTCGGTATCATCTATTGATTTTACTAGTAGCAGGGACTGCTCCCAGCTCTATCAGTAATGCATTATCCCACAGTAACCTTTCAAGCACTTATTGAGATATTTCAATTGGCAAAATTCCATAGGGGGTCAGGATTTCATCGTGAATAATAGCTATTGCGCATTGCAGAGGTATGACGTGGCTAAGACAATATTTGCATGCTTGTACCATGCTTTAAGGTGTTTAGATGAAAAGCAGGGGGCAGCTGTGTCTAGTAGTGTTTTTGTTCAAATTAGTCTCCGTTGCACTCCACCCAGTAAGGACAGCAGTAGCTCCTGTGGGGCACTCATTATTTCTAGAAACCAGGCCATTAATTTACCATTGTCTTTGGTTGTTTTTTCAGTGGGTTTTTTCCACCCCTTTCTTAAACGATGATGATAATACCACCCTGACTCACACAGGATTTGCAGTGCTTGGCTCATTAACGCTTTCTGAAGCCCTTTGAGGTCTTCAGGTGGAAGGAGCTGTAGGGCATGAGAAGTCAGAGTTTATGTTTAATTAAGATAAATTCCACATAAAATAGATTGTGATTTTCAGAATTTATTGTATTCTCAGCCAGAGTGAGGTCACCAAAGAAATTAGCAGGTTCTTTGCTTCCATAAAGATTGTATGATTGAGCTGCTTTTTTTTTTTTTTTGCAGAAAATAATAGGACCAAAGGCTTTTCAATGCTTTACAGATTCTCATTAGATCAGTCTTATGTACTTCGTCCACTCAGCCCCAGCCAAAGTTTATCATTAATAGACCTGGGTGAAAATGAAAAACAGTTAGTACAAAAATATTATCCATTCATAGAATCTGATTATTGAGTGAAACAAATTGTCTGCGAAAAATAATTTCTCATTTTTCTCACCCATTTAAACAGTCAATAATATAAAGAATTATTTATCTTGTTATCAGTGCTACTGAGGAGGTATTGTATTAGCCTGATGGTTTGTATATGTGACACTGTTGTTCTTCTCTTTCATCTTTTTTTCCCTGAAGTCATGTTCATATTTTACATCCAATGCCTTTCCGTTAAAGATCTCCTTCATCAATGCAAATGGTCCAAGTGGAAACATCAATGTTATTTTTAAGGTATGTTCTTCCTCTAATCCTTAGTTCCTTTTGTATGAAAAATGTTGATTTGAAATTCACCTAATTTATATTTTAAACCTTGAGCCTGGGAATGTTTGATTTGGCTCTGCTGTTCATTTTTCCCAATTATTTTTGACACTAGAACTTCTAATGGAGTATGCTGAGGCAGTGCACTGAAGTATCAATTTTTTGATTGGTAGAGAATCAAATTACTTCTTGCATTTTTTTTTTCTTAGTGGAGACAACCAGGCTAAAACATGAAGTTTATATTTTAAACTTAGTTTATTTACCACACTGAAGTCAGAGGGCAGGTCTCAGAGAAGAGATAGTTCAGAATGACTGAATCCGGTAGCTGTGTCCATATGTCTCTAACAAATCAAACTACTGGAGTGTTAGAGACTCCATTTTCTACACAGAACTAATCCTGCCCCTATCAGCCAGCATGGAAAACGGGCTGAGGAAGAGGGAGGTGGAGGGGACAGCAGAGGAGCCCTGTCTCTTTGGAATCACTTGGAAGAACTGACTCTGAAAATAAACTCCGGTTTATTTTCCAGTTGTCACCTTCAAAGCTTCAGAGTTCAGGACAGTGCTATGTCCATCCGCAAAAGACAATACATGCAATCTAAAGTTACTTCTCTTTCAAAAGAGCAAAAGTCTTCCATAACAGTGAGTAGAGTTTTTCCAGAAGAGCACTGAAGTTCATAAAATGGCTAATGGATACAAAATGGTCAGTGTTGCCAAATACATTATTCCTAGATCTTTTGCAGTATCATGCTCCAAACCAGAAGCCTGAAAATTAATAAAAATAGTTTAAATAAATAAATAAAAAAGATTTCTAGGCCATCTTGAATTTGAATTAAATTGACCTTTAGAGCAGCTGTGATACTCAGGAATAGAAGTGTGCTTTACAGGCATGTTAGGAGGATGCTAACAATGTTAAGTTTCCCTGAATATTTAGAAAGCTGGTTCTTATGCTATTTCATCTGAAAATCAGTATTCAATAGACAGGTTCCTACTGACTTGAGCAACTTGAGCAAATGCCTGCTTGTGGGGCATTTAAACGTTTGTGCGGGTTCTACCTAGACAGTATTTTCCCTGCCCAGTAACATTCAACAAACAACTAACTGTCCAGTTGCTGTAAAAGTATTATAGCTGAGATCACCTGCTCCTGTCAGTAAACCATTGTGTTAAAGTACCTTTTACTTGTACTATAGTCCCATTGTTTATTCATGATGGGTAATGCATACATAAGCGCTGATATTGTACTAAATTGTCTACTGACTGTATATGTGCGGGAAGGAGTGAAGATAAGTGGTGAGAATAAGATTTTTCTCAGCTTTAGGTGCTAAGAAGAATTAATTGGAGTTAAGATTACCTTTAAATGAAAGAAAAATAGATTTTAATTTTTTTTTCAACAATAATTTATGTCTCCTCAAGTACTCATTTCATGGCAGTAAAAGTCTGTAGATTGGAATGCTTATATAAAAAGAATGTAATAAAAGAAAAAGGACTTTAAAATACCAGTAAAAATCACATGTATTTCAGATGGGGTGGGCAGGGGCAACAAAAAAAGCTGGACTTTTGTTTTCACAGGCCATTTACTCAGCCATGGTTGAAGATAATCTCTTCATTACCTCTTGTGGCTACAATTAAAGCCCCATTTCACTAAGATGGTTGTTTGGCAGACTCCATGGGGAGAGCAGTCAACACTGCATCACTGTTTGAAACTGAATATGAATCATGTCATGGATAAAATATAAATTCATGATAAAATTCCTTTTCAGCCTGCTGCAAATACCAAGTTGTGAAGCTTAACATTAGAAAAATGCTGTCATATGTGAAAAGGGATCTAGCATTAAGTAGACCTTAAAATGTAACTAAATTAGGATCCTACCTCCGGATTAAATTTTCAAACTCTAATAATTACATAGGAATAATAAGCAGAAAGGCTGCAGTTAATCGGGGAGCTTTTGTTACCATCTCTGTGGCTGCCAAAACTGTTTCTGCCTATGTGTACCATTTACTCTGTCCTTTTCTGACACAGAAAGATAAGTAGCAACTTTGAAGAAAAACAAGAGGGATTTACTGTAAAATGAACATAGCTGTTTCAGTGAGGGGAAAAAGTCCGAACGAAATAGGAAGTTATTTCTGTCTGATATTGAAGGAGAAACCTGGATTCCTTGTGCAATTTTCAGATAGGTGATGATCTACGTCAAGATATGCTGGTTCTGCAAATTATTCGAGTGATGGACCGCATTTGGCTTCAAGAGGGACTGGATATGCAAATGATTATTTATAGGTGTTTATCTACAGGAAAAGGCCAAGGTCAGTTTTACACTATGAAAGTTACCTGTGTTACTTTATCCATATCTCATGTAAACAGCAGTATAAAAAAATCATCCCTTTAACTTTTCTTTTCATGGATGTCTTATTTATCTTCTCCCTTAAAGAAAAAAAGTGCTTAGAACTTCTGTTACTCGGGGCCTAAATTTGCCTACTGTAAACTTGTCTGCTCCTGAATGTTCATTTTATATATTCATTCCACGTCTCCAGAAGGACAACCAAACTCATTGAATTTTGTAGCAACTTAGGCTAGAATTTTCCAAAAGTCTCAACACCATCAGCTTGCACCAGATTCTTAAAAGTAACTTCACACATCAAAAAGAGAGCTTTGTAGAAAATTGGCTGTAGCTACTAAAGTTTTCATCCAGCATCTTGCATAGATGCTTAAATGAACCTAGATGCATGTGGCTACGGCAAGCACCTGTAGACAAGTAATGACAGCTTCACAGTGTTGATTTTGAAATACTACTCTTGCAATTTATGCTGCTTAGGGCAGGCCTGACTCATCTGAAAGCTTTATTTCTCTCTTTTATGGTTGTTATAGCAGAGCTGTAGCAGGGATACCAGTTGCTTGCTAAAGAAATTTACTGACAGCAATAAGATTACTATTTTTACTGATTCTCCACATCTTTTACTGAAAATAATCCTTGCACAAATAGAAGACTGATGTATCCAGATTACTTGCTGTACAAAAACTACCAAAAAAACCCAAACAACCAACCCCAAAATTCATTGCTTTCTGAGCCACAAAGAGAAAATGAGAGAGGATGAATGATCTGAAGGAGCTAGGAGAAAGTATAGATGACTTCACACACGTGGAGGGTGGTTAAGGTGACCTGAAAAAGACTCCTCCCTTCTTTGTAGAGGTGGGAGTCAAAGCTTAAAGCTTCTGCTTCAAAGGCAAGTACTACAAGAATACTGTTTCTGAACATAATATCATAGTCTCTCTTACATACTAACACTTAATTTGATTTTTACCAAGAAAGATCCAGGGATCATCTGCAAATAATATTCTTTGCCTGACAGTCTCTTCCTTTCAGCACCGCAGCCGCAGAAAACCTCTCAGTAAATGACAGATTTCCCACACAATGTCTTTCCTTATGAGCTGCAGAAGTGTTAATATGATAGATTTGGAGTTAATGATTAAGTATAATTAAGGATAAGTCACCAAGTGACATACCTGTGGTCATATGGGAGATGTGCTTAAGTAGACTTGTGTGCCCACGTCTTCCAAGTCCTAGGCTAACAACTTGCTCCATGGTCCACCTTTTCGACACAAGAGAGATAGGAGATGCTAATTTCATAGTAATGGGAACACGGAAATCACTTTTCACATAGATGTGAAAAGCAGAAAAAGCACTGGTAGAATGCCACTTTCCAGGCATGGTATTGTAGAGGAGCCTGTCACCAACTGAAATTGTTAGAGGAAGTCCTTCCTGTAATGCAGAGTTGTGGGATGACGTGGCAGGGGACCACACACAGGGACAGGGGCAGAAGGCTGGCAAGCCAGGTCTCGGTTTGAAAGAAAAGAATTAAGTGCATGCAGTAGAGACAGAGGATTCAAGATAAGCATTGCAAAATGCTTGGCTTCTCTCTGCACTTCAAGGTCCCAATTTATGTCATCTTGGATCAGGCTAATTTCTGCACTATCTGGTATCCTTTCTCCCAGCTGTGATCAGCATCACATGTGGCAGAAAAATTTGTGAAGCGTTCTTGACAATAAACACATGTAAAATAACTTTCTATTTCATAGTAAATATCTGATCCTATTTTTTATAGATTTTGGTTGTTTGTGTACGTGTTCTACCCACTTTGACACTTTGAATCTTGTTAAATTGTTGGCCTTGTTGGTACCTTGAGGCAGTTATGTCCACAATATTGTTATTGGTGTTCTTATTTCTCTTTTGCAGAACTGCCACTTTTTACTAAGGGTCCTTTGGTTTTTGTTTCCTAAGAGAAAGAGAAAAAAATCCTGATCTATATTTCCTATTGCATTCATTGTTTTATAAATTTGTAAGCATGTATTTTTTTTCTGCATGGAATGATCCAAGAATATGCAATATGCATTGATGGTCTTCATATCTTTTTAAAGTTGAAGGTTTTTCATGTGAACTCTTTTCTATCTGATTAGGATTGATACAGATGGTGCCAGATGCTACCACACTAGCGAAGATCCACAGGGAGTCTGGTCTGATAGGACCACTGAAAGAAAACACAATTAAAAAATGGTTCCGTCATCACCATCCTCTCGAATCAAGTTACCAAGAGGTAACATCATAAAGAAGCTTATTATGCATTTCATGTTGTACCATGGGAAAAAAAGAAACCAAATGGCAGTAAGCAGCAAAAACAAATGACAGACTCAAAACAAACGAGTCACATGCATAGAAGCCAGGGAATTGATTTAATTGCCACTCGCTTTCTAAGTAGATATTGCTTGGATCAGGTGCATTGTAATACATTTTCTATAAAAATGCATCATAGAGATGTTTTGAAATATAGTAGTAAAATGAAGAGATGAAGTAGAAATTAAGTATCGACCTCAAAAGCATGTATTTTTTAGGTCAACTCCCTAAATACTTTATTTTATATAAACTATGAAAAGTCTTGGTGGATTTCCTGTATTTGGAAATTACCATGTCAATACCCATCGTTTTAGAAAGCTGTTTTATCAAAACTACCAAATCATGTCATGTATAAGATCATGCTTTTCATATCACATTATGGGATCCTGTGTAATGCATCTAATTTTATAAAACTAGGCATTATGCATGAGCCAAAAAATTGGAAATTTTATTAATAGAAGCAGAGGTTTCCCTTTGAAAGGAACTCTTTCTATTAATTCTTCGTTGGCTGAGCATGTTCTAAGGCCTATGAAAAATCTTCTAATGTTTGCATTGCTGTGACAATTTTTAAAACCCTATTCTGTGCCTACAGTAGATCAGTAGCCAAAATTTTAAATTTAAAAGGGGAGCCTTGAGTGTTTACCACTTTGAAAATGAAGTAGTTTTATAAAAGTATATTAGTAGATGTGTAGCATAAATATATTTGATAAACTTTAGTAATTTTGTAATTATTCCATAGGCATTTGTTTATCCACATTTTCAGTAAGAGCACTTGAATTCCTAATATATCATCTTGATTCAATTAATTAGGAACAATCTGTATAGATTTTTTTTTTAATATAAGTTTATATGTTTACAGTGTTATGGTAGAAGTGCAGCCAACATTTCAATTGAAAAGCGAGGTACTATTAGTTATTGATTGAAAACCTGATTTCTTACTGCTGCTGCAGTTTGTAAAAACTGCCATTAATGTGGAATATTCTAAAACAAATTTCTACCGATTTTCTTTCAGTTTTTTAAACATATAAAATGCAGTCAGATCTGATTGCGTAGGGCATGCATAAAATTACTACTGTACATTCATCTTGCACTCACTGGTGAATGAACCTTTCTCTTTTACTTCTTAATGATTTTTTACTCATACAATACTGTATCCAAGGTGCTCAAAAAGCTAATGCAGAATAAGCTGTAATATCCTCATTTTACAGTTGGGTGAACAAAATCACAGAAAGCTTAGGTGTTTTATCCAAGGTCATCAAAGTGAGTAAGTAGAACAGTTAGACATAAGATTCAGCCAACTCTTGTGCTGTGGCCTAAGTCTTCCACAGTGCTGTCATCCATATCAGCCATTGCAGGCGGCACCCTGCGTCTACAGGGAAATCCTGAATGCTTAAATAATGATTTGCCTTGACTAATGTAGGTTTTGTCCAAAAACATAACAATCACAAATTAGGATTGTTTGGGTTTCTGTGTAAATGAATTACATTGTGATATAGATTCATGGCAGATTAAGACTTCCGAATGAGAACTGCATTTTCCGTTCTTAAACTGTAGTAGGTAAGATTAAAAAAAAGACAAAAACAATTCCTTATGCTTTGGCGTAGAAGACCGATCATCATTTGAATCAGGAATACCTCTCCCCTGAGAGAGGATACTGAATATGCGTGTCGCGAAAGAGGTTGGGTAGGTTCTTCTACTAGGAGAAGTCGCAGCTATTAAATACTTGCCACTGAAGTTAGCAGAAAACTTGTAAGCCACCTATGAGTGTCTGGTGAGCAGATCATTAGCTTGTACATTTTCCTACGTCTGCCATGGGCTCATTTTTGGCAAAGAGCAATGCCACAATGTAATACTGTAAAGAGATTCATAAGATAGATCTGAATGAGCCAGTCTACTTACGCAAAGCAGGCAAACTGTGAAAGTACACATCTCCACCACGTAAAAGAGCATCAGAGGAGTAGGTTGTATTAAACACAACTGCTAGTCTTGTTTTTGGTTTAATCACTCTCTTGGGTCTCTCTGCATGATGCTAGGTTTGATCCCATAGTCTATTCAGATTCACAGATGCTATGAGCAGAAAACAATTTAGCCTTCCTTTGTTTCAGTTAATTTCTGTAAAATGGGGTTTAATTCTTTGGGCTGGAATATTGAGAGACTTGATTAATTAGGATTTGAGAAAGGAAATGGAGTTCTGGAGAAAAAAGATCTGTGTAGGCACAGAACAGTACAATGGGTGTAAAATAACCTTTCTTTATAAAGCAAATGGTTAAATTTGTGGTTTTCCAACTAATTTCCAAACAACTGTTTTTACAATATACATGCAGGCTATTGAACAGAAGATGTCAGCTTCCTGCCAAGAAGCTTGGTTTTCTTAGGTACATTTCACCTTAGAAATTTTCCGTAGAATTCCAAGTGTCCGTAAAACATAAGATGAAAACCTCATGCATAAAACTGTTCTTGCACTGCAACTTTGAAATTTGTGTATTACTTGTTTAAGTACTATTCCTACAAACACCTGTCTATTAAAATTTTATCAATCTTATCAATTTTATCAATTTTATCTATCTATAGAATTACAATTTTTGGTTTTCTTGTTGGCATCACAAATACGTCTCTGTATATTTCCAGTAAACGCTTTTGTTTTACTAACTAGGCAATAAGGAATTTCTTTTATTCCTGTGCTGGCTGGTGTGTTGTTACCTTCGTTCTGGGAGTCTGTGATCGACACAGTGACAACATAATGCTGACGAATGCTGGACACATGTTCCACATAGATTTTGGAAGATTTTTAGGTCATGCACAGACATTTGGAAGCATAAGAAGGTTAGTATCTATAGTAACACACGTATTAAACTTTAAAGCAGTGCTCTGAAATTTCACAGTCTTATCAACACCCATGGAAAAAGTAGAAATGAGATCATGCTTTTTTTCCTTTCTGAATTTTCCAAAACAACCTCTTTTCATTGTTCACAAAAACCTCTAAAAAATATAGAAATGACTTGAAAAGGAATTAAAATGAGATGTTGGAGATGTCCTTTCAGTCTAAAAGCAAAATAATCTAAATCCTTGTTTGGTCAGAGATTTGAATGAAACAGTTCAGTAGTGACCAGAACAGTAGACTGGCCTGTACCAAAAAAATTCTGATGTTCATTGTTTTTTTCTAGCAGAGGAGCGTTCCTATAACGGATCCAAAGCGATAGATGTATCTAATTGACCACTTTCTTCCCATATTCAGAGAAGAAACCAAATTTTCCAAATAGACATGGAGAATAATTACATTATGCCTCTGTGGGTAAAATTGCAAACTTTTTCAGTATCGTTTGAAGTTCTACATTTAACCACATTGAGCTCAGGGGTTCTTTTGCAAATGTCTGATTTTACCTAAACAAGACTGTGATTTTTCTGTGTTTTTATCTATCTGTGATGTAACTAGCCCATGATAAAGGTAAATAAAATAGTGCGATCAGGTATTCTAGTTCCTAATGTGAACATACTATGGAG
This sequence comes from Burhinus oedicnemus, assembly GCA_008921705.1. Taxonomy (NCBI): domain Eukaryota; kingdom Metazoa; phylum Chordata; class Aves; order Charadriiformes; family Burhinidae; genus Burhinus; species Burhinus oedicnemus. The sequence goes on from VFFE01007500.1 coordinate 64,917, forward strand.
GAACAAATTGGAACGGAATAGTAATAGATAGGATAATGCCACCATGTGCAAAACACAAAGAAGCTATTACAGCAGGGTAGAGAATGGATAAATGATCCCTAATACTGACAAGAGATGAGTAGTGTATGTGTGTGGGGGGTTGTCTTTCCTACATGTTTCCTAATAATTTCCAGAACTAGTCCCAGAATTAAGTTTGAGCTAATTGTTCCCTTCTTTTTTTTTTTCTTCTTTTTTTTTTTTAAGCTGGCCTTTGACTATTCTTGACTGTCTCAGTGTGTTAGACAGAAATAACAGTGTGGGAGTATTGATATGAGGGAAGCTGATGGGGCTAATAAGTACTTCTAAGCCAGGCAGTCAAAAGATTTAGTTGCAGTGCTCAGAATTATCGTCAATCATTCAAGATATGCTCTCCTAATCCTACTTATTTGCTGTGGAAAGAATAAAGCAGACCAGAGTAATAAAAATAGATACTCATGCACACTCTGAGTCAAGTGCTGCCTCCCTCACTCCAGCAAACCTCCTTTTGTAGCCTAACAGGAATTTCCTTAAGCAGTAATTTTACATGAGCAAAGAATGTTTGCTCATGTATATGAAGAGTTTGAATGACAGGACAAAGCAAATATAAGGGGGGACACAACAACCAAATTTAAACACAAATCAGGTAATAGCAATAATAAAAATAGATGTTAATTTTACTGTTTTACAACTCAGTCATACTACACCTTCTCATAAAGTCTAAGAAAATAACTTAAAATATAGTCACTTCCATAAACAGCAGCCATTTTTTCCTGTTTCTCCATGCAGTGTATTGCTTTTAAACTATAAAACAAAATAATACATTTTAGGACCTCCATTCATGGAGTGTCCTCGTGGTTCTTTAGTAAAACTATGACTCGCACTCAACACTAGGCTGTGAACACATGGAACAATGGTTGTCTTCCTCATACCTACGTGCAACTGAGCAGATGCAATATTAATGACCACAATTCTCATGAGCTGCATGCACCTTCATGAAATGTAACATATTGTTTGTAACAGAGGAACACAGAGATACCACATTTCTACATCCCATAAATTTCAGGCGTTCTCAAAATTTGAAACCCTCAGTGCCATTTGTATCTACTCTGCCACAAGGCAAGTCCTGAAATAGGCTTAGCCTCTGGCCTCCGTAACAGCTTTTCATATTAGATTTTTATTTGAGTTCTTTGCACCTCCAACAATATCATACTCCTAAAATAACCTTGATAAAACAGCAGCACAATGCTTTCAAATCTTTAGAATTGTTAGTGCTGACCGTTAAGGTTTTGTACAATAGATACTATACACATACTTCTGAAGTTCTATAGGTGGCTTTAAAGAATGAAAAGTATCTGATACCAATCCCTATACATGCAACTGGTCTTTACACACATCACACAAACAAACTTTCTCTTTTTCAAATGGAATCTATGCAAATGAATGACGGCTTATATAAAAGGAGTCCCTGTCTGAACTGTTTAAATAGTCATTCCTTTCAGCATTTAGGAAGATAACTTGCTTGCCACAGCTGTCCATTTTCTGTTCTCAGGGAGTGCTTTTTGTCATGAACAAACTCTTATTCCTCACAAAGCTTCATGAAGATAGGTCCTCTCCAGTATTCTGCATATGGAGCATTTCTTCTGATGTAAAGTGAAAGGCGTACATGGCTGCTTTGAGAATCGCATGCTGTCATGCACGGGCTGCGGTTCTTTCTATCAAATCCAATATGAGTCTTCAGAGAACCCTTTGAAGCTGATATGATTCATGCAGTCATGCTCACTTTTGCATTCATGATTGTATAACACCCCCACCAGGGATTAGTTAACTTTTCTAATTCCTGCCCTCATCTTTAAATGATGTCCAATAAATCTGCTCAGTTTTGAGTCCAAGGCACAAATCAGTAGCTGAGCTCTTACTGATTTCAGAGGGAAGAGGAATCAGGAACTTTCTGTCTTTTCCAGTTGCATGTACCTTCACAGTGCAGCAAATACGTTAAATAGTACTAATAACCTGTCTTTACTTGAGTCTAGGAACTAAGGTTTCAGAAGTGTTGGAGGGAGACATATGATCTATCTAACCAATAGCACAATAACAGAGCTTGGCAGAAGAATAGTCCGACAGGGAACTTTTCTACTGAACCATGAGATTTCATTATCTTTCTTTTTTTTTTTTTTTTTTTTTTAAATCATACTGTATGACACGTTTTGTTAGTGGTAATAAAATACTCCTCCTTTCATTCTCTAATCCAGCTGCCACATTTGACCCTACATTCCCCCAAAGCAGTGAATTCTGCAGGTACACTTCAAACTGTATGAAGAAACGTTTCTCATTTAATTTCATATAACCATCCTATTCTTTATCTACTGAGCATTCTGTGGCAATCATCTTAGACCCACTTCGACTGAAATAGGTGTAATATTATCCAGGTAATCATACAGGACTAGGTCAGTCATCAAATGGTACAGAAGAAGGTGTCTGACTCATGGTTGTACCTGCCAAGCTTCTTTTGCTTTTGTTTTCTTCTTTTCAGTTCTGACCGGTTCCTTTTGAACATTTCTTCTTTGGTGAATTAAGCAATAAGAGATTTATTTAAATCCTGTGCTAACTGAACTAATCCTAACTTCAGCAGTCTCATCCTCTCCACTACCAGTCACTTCCAGCGCTGTTGTGTATATTTTTTCAGTTAATGATGTATAGTCTGAAACCTGATGGCAAGTTATAAAGTAGTCCAGCTCATGGCACACTGTATATTCACCTTTTGATAACCTGGGTGTCCATTCTTTTTTTAAAATACCCAGTCATTATTTACAACACTCACTGGTCTTTCTTTTCCCTGATCTGAATCACAGAGACCCTCTTGTCTGCTTGCCAAACTAATCCCACGTTTTGGCATGGTTTTCCCAGAAGTTAAATCTGCTAAGCTGGTTTTCTTCTACAAAGTTAATTACTAGAGGCAGCCTAACTATTCCATTGGGAAATCCCATTTTTTTGAAGGAAGTTTCAAAAATATGGGAAAATTATGTTTCCCACACTTTCTTCATATGTCAGTGTCTTCCTATACTGAAAACTTAAGAAAGTCTGAGCAAGTAGAAGGGCCTCTTTTTATTTTAAAAATAACACATTTCACTTCTTGCGTTAATAACCTAAAATGAGTGGTACTGTCTTACTGGAAGTGTTTATTTGAAAAAATATGCATTCTTTTCAGGTATTTCTTTCTAAAACAGAAAAGTTGGCATACAGTCAGGGAAAAATAAGTTGTATCTACATTCTTTGACTACATTGTATCTATATGTGTTCCATCTTTTTCTTAAAGATGGGAAAAAGTAGGGAAGAAGGAAGATAGTAATTTGAGAATTTCACATTATACTTTTTTCTTTTTTGCCTTTTAAAAAGGGTATTCATCAAAGGAAGAGTCTAAAACTTGAAAGTAAAAACTTCAAGTATAATCACTTCTAATTTTCTAAATTTGTGCATGAAAACTGTTGGACTAACCTGTATTACCTGCTGAAAGAGTTCATTAGAATTTTCAGTATACCTATTTAGTAATTCATTTTCTGCAGTTTAAATTTATTTTTCTGATATGATCGGTCTGGAGTTATTCTGGAGTTATTCGTTTATGTGAACTGGTAACTTCTAATTCTTTGCCACCATTCACTTTCAGCGCTTCCTGTATGTCACCCTCCAAAAATCTCTGAATGAAAATGCAGGAAAGATTTAATTTCATGGCTTAAAGCACCTTAGTAACCCCAACAATCTTAATAAGCTTATACAGATGTTTGAAGATAGTCATACACGTAAGTCTTTGCATAAAGACTGAAAGGTGAAATATGCACAACAACCTAAAGGTGAAACAATGTCACCTCCAAGGTGACGAGGCCTAAAGGGGCTTGAATTTATGAGTCCATGACTTCTAAAAGTCAGGTGTCTCTAGTTGCCCCAAATTAAACACCAAAAGTACGAGTCAAGTCTGAGAACATCTGAGCAGCACAAGTTGCAGTCATGAGTTTCAGCTACACTTGTGTTATCTTTGTCTGCCTTGAAGAGTAAGTGTTTATTGTTGCTTTTTTGATGCTTTCTCTAATTATTGAGTCTGGATAGTAGTTTGCCCTTTACCATTGTTTAGTTTATTTTCAGTAATAGCCTCTTATGGAGGGCATTCAACTAAAGCTTTTTGAAATCAGAGTAAATTATGTTCACTGTCCACTTTGTATCCTTGATGATTTTGGTTACCCTTTTCAAAGTACCCAGACAGTTAAGGGATGCACTGTTTTTCCCATACAGTGTCTGTATGGATTTGTCTCTATCCAGTTTTCTTTATCCAAGTGCATTGTTCTTCTGCTGAATTGAGTTCTCTGGAATGCATTTGTCATCTGCCACAACTCTTGGTATCCTTCTTGGCTTTTCATTCCATTCAAGCATGGCATAAACTGCTTTCCTATCTTCAGGAACAGCCTCTTTCTTGAAGGAGTTACCATGTATTCTTGTTAACAATTAACTGGGCTAGAGAAATTGTTTGATGCCTTCAGAGCCACCAATGGAATTCCCTCCGCTTTGGGAGATTTACTGCACATGAGTTATTTAAGTGACTCCCTATTAACTTCCTGCTTCAGAGATTTCTTCCTGCCTTCTCCCCTTCCCTCCTTCTCTTTCCATTAGTCACCCCATGAGTTTTTGTCGAATGTGACTCTAAAGATGGGAAGTTTAACAACCAAACAGAAATAAAAGAGGGAAAATACATCACCTTCACTGTCCATTTTGATTATATGATTTTATTTGTTATCCTTTTCAAAGTATGACTGTTTACAGAGACATATATTTTCTCTTTCCTACTCCCATCAGAAACATTTCATTGTATCATCTCTTTCTCCAAAAGCTTTCTATACATACCTTTTTATGTTTGGGAAAGCTGTTCTCACACAGTCAGGTGTATATTTATGTTCAGGGAGAGCTGTTCTCACACACAGTCAAGTATACATCAAGCACTTTTAAATTAATCTCTGTTGCTTGGTCATGGTATCTTTTTCTGCTTGTTCTGCACACTATGCCTTTGTCTTTCATCCTTAACTGGAAAGCATACTAATATACTTAATTCATGTAAGATTTCATCCCCTGCCCTAAGGAATTTCTGTGCAATTCAACTTCTTCATCACTGGTTTATTTCTCTATTTTGCCTGGTGATATACAAAACTCCTGCAACAGTCTACTACTGTGTTTTCCAAGTAGCCATCTCATACTGAAAATACCTGTTACCTGAATATTCTGTAGGTATGGGATATAAGCCCACTCATTCTATTTATTTTAAGGCAACTTTTAGGTCTGAGTTTTAAAATCTTTTTTCCAGTACTGAGGGTCAGTCAGAACACAAAAAGCGTTGTCCAACAATCTGTATTAACAAAAGGAATTGCTCCAATCTCCTCATGAATTAACTCTCAAGTGTTTTGTCAATAGGGTTACTAATAAACTACTAACAAACCTGGAAGATTTGATAGTCTTAGAAAATGCTATAAGGCATCAGGAATGCTGTACTGAGCACTTTCAAATACAGGTATTGAACGTGAAGTATATAAAGGATTTAAATCCACCTTAACATTGTTATGCAGTCTGGGTGCTGGTGACTCCGAGTGCAGGCTGCTTTATATGTGTCTATCTGAATATAGGATCCTAACTCAGCTCAGAAGGTGCCTGAGCTGGACCCAGTAGTGCTTTTTAACCAGTCAATATAAGATGCACATGCTTGCAACAGAACAGTGTTTGAAGCTATTGAAGACATATAGCAGAGTCTTCTTATAGCAGAGTACATCTTTTTTCAGGGAAGATCATTTTTGGATTCTTCCAAAATATACAAGCAGCTGACTGTACCAAGTGGTTGAAATTCCGTGACATAAGTGAATAAATTCTGTGGTCAGACTGCAGAATAACTAGTGATCACAGCAGAGACTGGGGCAGTGGAGCCATAGTGAAAACCAGCAAGAGATGCCTAGATGCCTCGAAGTAGTTTCTGCTTTCCCATCACAAGTCTATTGCCAATTTTCTTCTTACAAGGTAAGGTTCCAGATGAGTCCCCGTAGCAACACACACTGCAAATACTAGGGCTACGCTAAGAACTGTAACCATGTCTAACCTCAGTTGTAAACATTTGTGTTAGCTATACTGCCGCTTAGCATAGTGATCCTATAGGTCCAGGTGTAATCAAATCTTCGTGATTTACAACCTCGCTAACTTCAACTGGCCCACAATGAAAAGGACTTTAGTTAAGTCACATTCCTTTGCACTTTGCACAGGCAAAGGGACACAAATAAATAGTTACTATGGCTCAGTTTACATCGGGAAATTAAATGTTAACAGAATGATGAATCAGAGCCCTTAGCTTAGGCGAGGATTATAGCTTGTTTTCTACCGTATCTGTTAAGCGTGATTAAATCTCGATGTAACCAATTCAATTACTGACAGAAACAGATAAATCTTTCAGAATAGGCCAGTCCAATGTGTGAAATATTTCTTTTACTACTGATCAAAATAGCGGGTGTGTCCAACACAGTGATTTTACTGGAAAGCCAACATTAAGGCTCTGATAGTGAAACATAATGATAATAGCAAAGTTGATGTCTACATAAGAACTAACTTAATGAATAAATAAGACCATAATGGTTTAAGAACTGTCACAGTTAACTGAGGAATTCAGGGCATTCTTTCTAGTTTGATGTTTCTGCCTCTAAAGATAGATGTTAATATAAAAATAATGTGGGTAAAACTGTAATCAGAAATGAGATTTAAAATTTGTAGTTAGAAAACTTTTTATGCAGTAGCTATCTCAAACAGCAGCAGAAATGGCAGAAAATAGAGTTAAAACCATGTTATCTGGTATAGACTTGACTGCTGGTCGTTTGGTTGAATAACGTAGGTCAAAAATATTAAATGCATGTTTTGAATGTCCAGGCCATGTAGTTTACCGGAGCCAAGGATGCTCAGGGCATTCAATCATCTTTCTGTGTAAGTATTAAGTGGATAAGGTCAACACTACATTCAGACCAGTTTACCCAGGGCTATGTCCAGTTGAATCTTGAAAACCTCCCAAGATAACCTCTCCAGGCAACCTGTTTCAATATTTAATTATTCTCATAGTGAAGGAGTTTTTTTGTTATGAACAGCCAGAACCTCAGCTGTTTCAGTTTTCTCTCTTGTTCTTGCCTGGATCCATCTGTTTCGTAACTTCCTATAGATACTGGAAGATTGATGTTTGGTCTCCTGAAAAGCTTCTCATCTCCTGGGTTAACAAGCCCACCTTCCTCAGCCTTTCCTCATAGGCAAGTGCTCTAGCCCCCAAACATCTTGGTGGCCCTCTGCTGACCTTACTCCAGTTTAGCAACATCTTTCTTGTTTTGGCAGGGTATGGACTAACAAGTGTTAAGTAAAGGGTATCTAATGGCTGCTTTCCCATGAATTCAGCCTAGGATGCTGTTAGCCTTCATCACTTCCAGGGCTTATATTTGGCCCACCATTGGCTCATGCTCAGCTCGCTGCCCACCACCTGGGGGTCCTTGTCAGTGAAGACTGCAGCAAAGGAGGCAATGAGTACCTCAGCCTTGCCTGTGCTCCCATGTCACTAAATCACCAATCAGCAACAGGTCCACTTTTCCTTTGTTCATCCTTTTACTGATGATGTATCAGCAGAACTTCTTGTTGTGCTTCTTGTCCACCACCAGTTTTAACTCTAGTTGAGCTTTGGCTTTCCGAACACCATTCTGCATGCCCAGACAGAGTTTCTGTATTTCTGCTTTGTAGCCAGTCCTTACTTCCACTTCCTATATCTGTCCTTTTTGCCTTGGAGCTTAGTCATGAGTTCCCTGTTTGGGCAAGCAACTCTCCATCTGTCTGTTGCTGGAAATAAAAGCTATTAAAAATACAATTGAGAGTAAATTCCTCAGGATAAATAAATTCTGGGTTTTCTAGAAAGCTGTTTCAAATTTGCTAATTCACTTCTCTCTTCTGTTCCTTTTTATAGCATTGTAATTACTATTTGGCCATTGAAATTTAGACTCATTTTATTTAGACGTGGATGGATATACATAGAGTCTAGGTAATTTGAGGAATAAAGTCTCAGCAAGAGGCTGTTTACACTTTCAGGAGGAGGCACGTGTCTGTGGAACCGTTAGCAAGATTTCTTCACTAAAAGAAACAGAAAACAGAAAAGTTTTCTAAACAAATCTGAACACAGATTTGCAATACAAGTCAGTGAAAATGCAAGTGGTAGCAACTGTCATTGGAGTCAAAGGGAAAACTGCTGCCAAGTCCAGCAAGTGAAGTACTTATATTTTATACAAAGCTCAGAACTACTGCCATATTATGACGTCACTTAAAATATATTTACATCATTTAGCTTCTATACTTGCTGAAGAGACCATCATCTCCTATAACAGTAATCAGAAGAATAATAAGCACTGTAGAGTTCTGCTGGAGCATTCACCTTTCTTGAGTGGTTATTTTTTCCAGGAGAGGATCATTTTGTGAAATAGAGAAGAAAGAATAGTTATCATAAAACTTGATGTAAGTTAACGTAGCCTTAGTAGAGCTCCTGTGACTTTCACAAGTATCATTACCATAAGTTAAGAAGGCACTGCCTAGATAAAACCATTACAGTGCAGAACTGCTTTAACAACCATTCATGGAAAGGACTTACCTGTGTTTCAGTATTAAGGTGGAAGGATACACTGAATGGCATACCATAAGGTTTGTGGTAGGACTGACATCCTTCAATATTTTCATTAGTAGCCAGTATGATGGGATGGAGAATAATGTTTGTTCATTTTTTAGTAGGGGACTACTGTAAGAGTTTTTGACTGTGATGAAAGTTGGGATTAGCAGGGATAGGTAGTTTTTGAGAAAGGGATCTGAGAGTAATACTACAGACAAGTTGAATATGAGTTGATGATAGAATATTGAATTGGAAAGCATGAAATGTGAAGTAATCCTTTTGCTTCACGTGACACTGGTAAAAGTTCAGCTGGAATATTTTAAACATTTTACTTTTAGAAAGATATGGATAAGGAGTCCAGAGAAATTACAAGGAGTCCAGAGAAAAGCAATTAAAATTATCAGACATCTGGAAAAGAGGACTTTTGAGAGAAGGTTGAAACAATTGTCTACAGAAGATTGAGGAAAGACGTAATAACAGTCTGCAAATACATTAGAGGCTGCTGTAAAGAAGGCAGGATCTTCATGTTCCCTTAGGAAAGAACAAGAAATAATAGGATGAAAGCACAGCAAGGTTAGATTAGGCATTAAGAAAAAAAACCTGTGAGGGGAGATACTGGAACAGAAATTTGATAGGGAGGTTGGAGAAGAACTCTATCAGTAAAAGCTTTGAGAATAGGCTAAATAAGCATCTCAGAAGCATGTTTATGGGTGATCTTGTCCTGGTAAGCAGAAAGATGGAGCATCTCTTGTGGTTCCCTTTCCAAGCATATTTTTATGACCCTTTACGTGCTTGCTTGAGATGGATTGTATTGTGCAGTTTTTCAGTGTTTCATTCTTTAATATATGAAAGGAGTACACTTGCTCGTGTTTTTTTCTGTGTCTACAAATACATATGATTACTATGATTAGATATTTTCACTTGGCTTGGAGAAATAAATATTCATTCATTTATTTTGTGTGACTGTGTTCTTCGATAAGCTTTTGGCTTTTGCTGCAGAGCAAAGGATGTCAGCATTCAAACACTCCCTAAAAGTTTTCCTATTTTACTGGCTACATCTAATTTCCACGTTGTCATGCTGAATACTGTCAGTCACTCTTGACTCAGCCAAAATGGTTATAAAGCAGTCAGGGAATATATGGGGGCGTATGCTGATGAGCAGCTGATTTTTAAACTGCGAACAGTTCTGTGTGGTTTCTCACGGCACTATCTCCTATGTCCATATGACAACTTGGAGTACATCCGTTGTGACCTTATTGTATTACTGTGTGTGACTTGAACTTTTCCATAACTACGCTATTAGGAAGTTCAGACTGGATCAGAGTAAAGGTCATATGTTGGTGATTATCTCATATGCTTTTGCTGCTTAATATAAAAGCAAATCAAGGTATCATTCTTAAATGTTCTGTACCGGGAGAGTCGTAGTAGTAAAAACTAAAACCATTGCCAACCCTACAGGCTTTGTTAATCTGTTCACATCTAGTGTTTCATAACAAATCTGATGATCTTACTGGTCTTCTAGGAATGCAACATATTTCTAGCCTACAGTGAAGTCCCAATAAACGTTCCCATCACCCCAGACCAAGTTTGTTTTTGCGTGATGATGTTTTCAGTTGCTTGAGGTTTCCTTTCTTTCCTCCCTCTCATGACATATCATCCAAACATTCTTAATCTCCAGAGGAACTGCAAAACACATTCCCATGAAAATCTTAAATCTCTAAAAGCAATGCATAAGAAAAAAAGAATAAAACCATCATAAAACTAGCCTTGCTTCTCACTGTGTGACTTGAGTAAACTCTTTTGTCACAGCCATAGTAAAGTATAAGTCTTTAAGGTCCAGGTCTGACATCAGATTCTGTCATAAACAGGGGTATTACCTTTTTGACTGATTTCTATTATAAAACCAAACGGCTCATTAATCTCATATAGGGCTTTAGTGGGGGGAAGAATAAAGAAAGGGAAAAAAAAGGAGTGAACAAGCTGTGATAAGGTAGCTTTAATGATTTTGGAAGGCTTATTGGCTGTACATCTTTAGCCTATCTCAAGCCACACCAGTTCTGCCAATGAGGCTTTTTTTTCTAGAAATAATGGTACCCGACATTACCATTATACAGTAGAGGTCATTGAAGAATGCTTCAATTCTGTATTCTTTAGCACACCATAAAGAAAAAAAGGCTTTTGATCTTCTACAAGATATGGTAAAAGGCTTTTACTTAAAAATACCTCATCATATCAGTTTTATTAAACTGATGCAACTCATTTCATTAATTTGATGGAAGCAACAAGTTGTAATAAATACAGATGTTAGGTCTTGTCCCGTTAGCTGTAACACAGTAATTGGTCTTTGAACGTCCTATGCATGTAAAGTATTACAGGGCTTAGCTTGAGGGTGTATTTTGGGGTAAGAAGTATTTCATGTTTATATCTTTTAGATAACTTCATGTGAGCAAGCTATGTAATAGATTTATGTCCAAGTGAGTGATGTCTTTCATATTTATTATTACAAGGTCTTTGGATGGATTGCATTATCTTCTGAATAAATGCCATCACGTAATATAATCTTAGCTATGTGCCCCAAAGAAGGCTGTAAGTTAGAGATGTACTGGTTTAAATATAGAAAAACAGGGTGTGCACCAGGGTAAGGTTCGTTTACACATGTGTGTGTGTGTGTGCACATGTGCGAGTGATAAATTAGAATGCTCATGCAGCACCAGGGCATGCATTGCTTTTTTTCTTCTGTAGGCTAAAACAGCCTCTATTGTTTGCTGATGGAAATTTTCCCATGCATGATGGACGGTGACTTGACTTGGCCGTTTGTAATTTTGCTGGAGTAATTTTTAGACTATCCCCTTCTGTGTTTTTATATTCCAAAGGAGTTTGTGAAAGCAGCAAGGAACATTTTGCATCTATATGCAGACATTCAGCCCTGTCAGTTGGTTTTTCAGAATCCTTTATGTACTCTTCAGTGAGTTAGCATCTCCTCCCACTGAAACTTTGCTTTTTAATATTATCTTGAGAAATGACTGTGTTGCTCCTTCTAATGGGACTTGTCTCCTATACTAAGTTGGTTTTATGTGTTTTTATAATTTCAGTTGCAAAGTGTTCCCTTTATGAGCAGTTGGCTTAGACACATGCAGGAATGGAGCTTCAGCATCTGACTGATTGCAGGGATACCTTGCAGGAGAGGCTCTGATATCACAAGACCTTGAGCAAAACCAGGGAAAGCAAATTTCTACATTGTATGTTGCAGGTTAACAAGGGAGGACAGGCCTACCACCTTAGAAGACAGTCTTAAACAATACTGAAAAATTTAAGAACCTTGTAAAGCTGCTTAAAATCATCTTACAAGTAAAATTAATCTATAAATAATATAAATACTAAAATATCAGTTATATGTTCAAATGGATCCTTTAGCAACAACAGTAAGAGAATTGACTAATGTTGCAGTCATTGCATTATGTGGAAGTTGGCCCACAGCCCAACCCAACAATGTTAAACAACATATTTCTTCCAGTAAAGTAATTTCTGATTGCAGTATCTGTTTTCAGCTCAAGTAGCTTAATGTGGGAGACTTGGACTAGCTCAGAAAGGGCTATGTTTTCCTAGTGTAATTGTGTCTCTTGATGCAGTTGGACATCAGAAATCAAATATGAATTTTGAATGTAATACATCATGTGGGACCTTTACAGCAATAGTTTTGACCTGGAATATTTTAGCCCAAAAATGTAAATGCAGAGAAGAAACAGATTTGGTTTTTAAACATTCTCAAGATGCTAAAATGCTTTCAAATCAGCATTATGTTTGACTTCTGTTCACACATAAATGAAAATGTTAACATTGCTAATTTTTTTGCTCTATCTCTCTTTCTTATTGGCTTCAACAAATTGACTTTTGTGACCCTAATTGCATGAATTCATTTAATAATTAATATCTATTTTAAATAGCACTGCAAACAAAGATAAGCTAAAAGATGAATGAATGAATAAATGAATGAAGGTTCTGAGAAAATCTTGCTCTCCGAAATCAGTAACAGATACAGGCTTGTAATTCTCAATGAGCACAAAACTACACAATAACTATGTAAGAGTCATACTGCAATATAACTGTCGCACTGTGAACTCCCATCTTCCCTAATGCAGAAAATTGTGGAACGAAAGAACAAGAATTACTATTGTGGACCTTCATCATTCCTAGTACTACCTAGCTGAAATTGAATAATATATTAAAAAAAACCTTAGTGGCTGGGGCTGCTTTCAGGTGAACAACACCCATAGGAGGCCTGCGTTCAAAGTTAGCTTCAATGTAAACCAGAAAGAATTTCCAGACATAAGAAAGGGAAGGCCACCTGAACATTTCTTGTGACTCAGACTTCCAGCTGCAACCTAGAACCTCATGGCAGCTGGACTTTCTTTCTATGATAACAGAAGGCAGGCATTTTTATAGGAAAATGAGGAAAACTCCTAGGAAAGCTTCTCTGACTCATTTATGAATGGGTCAGCAAGCAGAGTGGGTTCAGACTCAGCCCACATTTGAGGTTTTAGCAAGAAAGAGATCCTCAAATTTGTTTCTGCATTCAGGCTTCCCGAGAATATTTAGTTTACTCAAGTTCATTTTGAATTAAGGGTTAACACACTGTGTATATTTCCTTGGAATATAGCCCTCTAATCTGTTTACATGCCTCTGTATACACAGTTGTGATGAGTAAATCACTGCAGTGGTTTTGTCTGTGTAAGGATGCAGTATATCAAGCCTTTCTGAAGCTATCAAATGATAGGATTGTTAGCAGAAGCCTGGCTAATCTGTTTTCTTCCGCAATAGCATGCCATAGCCACAAACTATGCTAGTGGTAAGAAAAAAAGGCAAGACATGGTGTCAGATACTGCACCTTATTTACTCTAGGACGAATACAGAGTAACTGTACAGAAAACAAGACAATGTATTTAGGTTTATTCTGCTGTAACTTGGGTCAGAAACATCCCTTCAAAATAGTGTATATTTAATGATAGCATCATATGTTGTATTTTCTTGTTGTTGTTGAATTGTGGAGTTGTAGGTTTTTTTCTTAAATTCACTTCTTGCCTAGTAGGGAGTTGATATTTATATCCCATCCTCTTTGAGAACAACTTTTAAATATTTCAAGACCAGGAGAGAACTTGTTTCCAGATTCACTTTCAGGCTGGAGTCAAGAAATTAAAGCAACAAGAGTTTAAAAAGAAAAGCAAAGACAAGCCAGAAGAAAACATGTAAGCTCCAAACCCGATTCAGTTGTTGGCTTTTGCACTAGGAAGCTCTTGCTGTGAGACCTGTCTCTGCCCCAATTAGTCAGTGACATCAGGCAGAGCAATAGAGCTGTCCACATTGAGTAAGGGAGAGGTGAAATAATGAGGAAGGTAATGCTGGAGAAACAAATGCGAATAATGAATTACAAGTATTAACTGTCTTGCATGATTTGCTATTTTTGGTGAAATTTCTCATCTAATTGTTCTCTTTTCAAGGGACCGAGCTCCCTTCATCTTCACATCAGAGATGGAGTATTTCATCACAGAAGGTGGAAAAAACTCACAGCGTTTTCAAGAGTTTGTGGAGCTTTGTTGTCGAGCTTATAATATAGTGAGGAAACACAGCCAGTTACTCTTGAACCTGCTGGAGATGGTAAGAAGTTTGAGGATGAAACCAAAAATCAATTTCCTCTGGTGTCCTCTTCCCTTTTACCACTTCTCTGCTGCCTCCAGTAGCACTGCGATTTGAAGAGGTATCAGCTGCTCTGCTGGAAATGTTAGTGATGACACTTCCTGTGCAAAGAAACTATCCAATTTCAGTACTAATTTCTGAGAAAAGAAAAGCTAAGCTGCTTGGTTTTGTTTGTTTGGGTTTTTTTACTTTTCTTTAATTCATTCTTTGTTACAAAATAGCAGAAAACTGCAAAAGAAGCCAGGTACAAGTTTCACAGTCAGGAATTTCACTCAGCCCTTTTTCTCTAGGTCTTCAAGCAATCATTTGCTGATTCCATTCATGGTTACAGCAAGAGAAGGTAAACTAAACATTTCACAGAGTGGGTGATGTGACAGTACCTAGCAGCACTGCAGCTAACAATGATTCTATTAGCGTGGTTTTTTGCACATTTCCACAGTCCGTTCTTAGAACCGCAAACACAGGAAAGAAAGAGCACTACCCATATTAACACAGTTTTGAAAATCCTTTTGCATAGGATTTTAAGACTTCTAGGAGTTTTTATCCCTTAAGTATTCCTACAGATTCACTTGCTATGGCAGATTCCATAACTGCTTTATGCCTCTGTTTACTTGTGTGAAAGGTTAATGATTTTCCTCCTTCGCAGATAGAATGAGAATATTAAATTAACTGATATTTGCTAGGTTGCTTGGCTAAGATAATAATCTAAAACTTATGTCCAGGGCCCTGTGCAAAACCGAAGTGACTGGTCTGCACATGAAAAAACCTACACAGCCTTATAAACAGAACCTCTGCTGAGGTGGGGGTACAGCCAAGAAGTTGCTCTGTAAACACTGCTCTTATCATCTCCAACTTCTGCAATGGGGAGGGGAGAAACGGCAAGAACTTGCTCATCTTGTTTCTGTCTTGTCCATGGATTCTCATGTAGTGGTACATTTTGTGATTTGCCAATACGAAGCAGGAAGGATTGCTCCAGATCTCTTAACCCTGCGTCTAAGCAGTCACAAAGGTGCAGCAAAACTACATTCCTGTCACAAAGCATGAATTTGCCCAAGTATGTTGTAACCATATTGGCTGAAAGCAGTGCCGAGTGCAGTTGTAGGAGATAGCGTCTTAAGTCAAAGAGCTTCTGGAAAATTCAGGAGCACCCATGCTCCCTCATCCACAGCAGTAATCTGTGCATTTCTGTATAGGTTGCCTAAAACCACATGCTGCAAATATAGCTACATCTTCTGCCCACCTCCTTGTCCCCAGTGCAGTCCCTTTTTCTGCAATCAACAGAGATAATGATGTTAGATTACTCTGGGATAATAGAGAGGAGCATTAGGAAAATGTTCCCAGCAGGAGCTTTGAAATAACTAGCTATCTCTGCCTGGATATAGCTCAGGTTTGTCTATATTCAGGACATGCTGCATCTTCTTTTGTTTCTGCTGATGTTTACAGAGAGGTAATAGTGCTGAGCTAAAAGTCATCTTACGGATATGTTTTAACATTTGTCAGTGGGCTGCAGTTCAGTCAGTTGTATTGCATTTCATAATTGAAAAATAACTGGCAGCATACTCACACCCCATCGACGAGCACTTCACATCAAAAGGAAATTAAACAAACAAGACAAGCTTGTGAGTGCCTTGTTTTTGCCAGTGATGTTTGGAAGAGTGAGTCTAGTTCTGCACTTAAATGAGGTGTTTGGTTGGAAACTGTTAAGTATCAAACTGTTTTAGTTACATGGGTCATTTCTAGAAAACTAAATAGACTGTGAAGAAGTTCCAGTTTGAATTCATTTCCATGCAAAATATCAGATGTTATCATGAAGGGGCAAGATAAACTAGCCACTGCTTATTTGTGTCAATGACAGACTAAGATTTCTCTCAATATCTGGAAATCTGCGTCATTAATCTTTCCTTCCCCTGTCACATTCTGTTTTCTGAGTTGCTATTTATAAACCGGAGTTAAAAAATACAAACAATAAGGCGATTTCCAAAAAGTACAGTACTTCACAGGAGTAGTAAACTGTGCTCTGGATGATCAATAACTGTTAGTGGTTTCTAGCAAACTGTGATTACGGGGGTAATTTGGGGGATTTGGCCCAGTTTGGGACTTAATGCTTTTTCTTGGTGGTGAGCAGCGTGTTTCTAGAACTGTACTGACATTTGCTACTGGGAGTAAGAAATAATCCATGAAGTTTCCATCACTTTCAAAAGCAGAAACATCTGTGGGAGACCCAAGAGTCTGCTGGCAGAGTTCAGCTGTGTAAATGTCTGTAGTTCATCAGCTTTGCTCTCATTAAAGGACTGATGTGAGCTATTATAAAAGAGGGTAATCACAGGACACAAAACCCTTTGACTAGTTTAAAAAAATGCAAAATCCATTACTGTTATAATGATTTTTCAGGCATAAAATTATTAAAAGGGGCTTAGAGGTGACACTAGACAGCAAGTAATAGATCCACTTTGCGTCTGTTGTGACAAGACACAGGTCGAGATAAGAGTGTAAAACAGGAGACAGTACCTAGACAGAGCAGATCTAAGACTCAAGAATCGTGTGTCCCCATACGAGTCATTTCACCCTTCTACAACTCACACACACCGTCTGGGAAAAGAAGATCAGGAAACACCCCCGTTTTGGAGATCTAACACATGGGAAGTACGTGGCAGGACTATTCATTTTTCATGGGATGGAGTGTCACACACCAGCTCTGAATCCAGGCCCGAGGAGAGTGTAGGCAGCTCCACTCAGTGAGTCAGAAGGCCTGGGATAACCACATGTGGTAGGTCAAAACATGTGTGGCCAAATGGTAGGAGCAATGCAGGCACTTAAACTTAGGCATCTAGTGACATTCGAGTTGCCCTAGGTGACCTGTCGTTGTTTTCTGAACATGTCTTGTCTAATTAGCATCTAGTATCATTAGCCACAGTGTTCAGAAGCCTCCTCCATCGGGTACTGGAAACATGAAAGATACACGGTATAAGAGCAAGAGGAATGAAGCAGTATAATAAGCCTCTCAGAACCCCTTGCGGCCAGCAAAGCACTGTGTAGGTACTGCCCAGCTAAAGACTTTTTTTTTTTTTTCTGCTTCAGCAAATGATTTTCTACCTCCTGAAATGCAGAGAACCTAAAAAAATCCTGTTTTGCAGTTGCACTACAGATCATTCAGATTATGTTCATATCTGGCATTGTTCCCTTTTCTAATGCGGGGCAGGAAGCTTAATTTGCCTGTACAACAACTGTCTTTTTTTTTAAAGGGGACAGGAGTTGTTATCATCTTTTATAAATGGGTTGAAGGCATACAGATAAATAGAATTGTGTGTCCTTAAGTGCTGAATGTTGTTATTGTCCCTGCTTTCAACTCACTTAACTTCACCTCATTGAGCTTTCTGCCTCTCTGCTGCTTGCTAGCCAGAACTCTGTGAGACAGCAATCTAACTGTCCAGTGGTAGTATAGATTGGGTCAGATATGAAGCAAGATTTTCCTCATAATGCCAAGAAGAAAATATACAGAATAGTGAAACTTTACTTAAAAATATTGAGAAGGTTTGAAGGAATAAAGAAAATACCCGTCCTCCATTTGTTTTCCCCTTACTCTATTCATCTCTCAACCAAACCTTAAAATAAAAGCAGTGCTTCCATTCTTCTTTGCTGTTATCCACAAAACTCAGTGGGTCTTTCTGTCTCAGCTAGACATAAATATCAATGAAGAATGCACAGCAGTGACTGCAAATTCAGGTACATTTGCTTCTGAGCAATGTGAAGGAGTGATTTTTTCTCCATTACACACAAAGCATCACTCTCAACTTGCTGTGATTGTTGAGAAAAATCAGTAGGTTTTGAAGTGAGTCAAAATTATTTTTGTTGTTGACATTTTAAAATGCCTGTAGAGTGCTGTATGGGCAATTCAACGCACTCAGTTGTCTACCCTACTCGTGTTACTTTGCAAGGGGAATATTTGCATTGTTTGTCTTTTGAACCTAACTTGGCCAACTAACTAGAACAGCTCCGTCCTCCATCAATGGAGAATGATATCCTCTCCAGAGGGCCATTCTCAGTGCCCAAGTCAGGGCTCCTGCTATGAATCAACATCTAAAGGAGCTTTTCTCCTCCATTGACTGTAAAGGGAGTGGACCTACAATCACTTTGCATGAGGAGTCCGGAGCAGTGATGGTGGAATTAGTAGTTACAAATGAGAAGGTGATGTTGCACTAAATTGGATTAGGACTAAGATAACACTGTGGGCATAACGGAAATGTGGTTACTGTGTTCAGGTGACTGAATTTGGTCGCCTTCCCTTTATCACCATTAGAAGGCTATGAAGGAAGCTTAGCAATGCAGACATTGAGATTATGATATCCAAAGAGAAAATAAATAACTAAAATGGATTGCTGGTTTTGACCCATGCCTCTTTCTGGTACCTTGGTGTGAAGGTTTACGGTGCAGTATATTCACTTTAGTATTCCAGGCATTGCTCTAGCATCAGAACTACTTTTCAGATGAGCAAAACTTTGTGTTTTACAAGAAGACCTGTCAGTGTAAAACCTTTCTTTTCTCAGTTAGCCCCATTTCATTTAAATTTCTTTTCAACAGAACAGTGGACTGATGTTATTTCTTTACTTTAAGATGCTGCATGCAGGATTGCCCGAGCTAAACAGCATTCAGGATCTGAAGTACGTGTATGATAACCTCCGTCCTCAGGACTCAGACCTCCAGGCTACAAGCTACTTTACAAGGTAAAACCAGAATATAATACAGAAACCTTATCTCCTTCAGGCATGAAGCAAAGCTGTCAAATTAAAAACCAACCAACCAACCAAAAAAGTGTGTTTTTTCTGTTATGTTAAGAGGTTGTAATCAGTGAAATTACACAAAAAGATAATGGGTCTTCACATGTTTACTTTAAAAACGTCCATTCCTTGTGCATGTTATAACCCATCTCCTCAAATTTCTGGAAGAAGCAGTTGTACATTTGTGGTACACTTGAAAGAGGTTGCTTATTCAATGCTTATTAGGCTTTCATGGTGCAACCATCCTGGCTTATTATCTAGTCAGCTTTCCTCTCTGCTTTTAAATGCAGCAGCTACATGCAATAGGATTTGGACTGCATAAAAAGGTTCAACTTGTTAATGGACTGAGTGAGGACTGGAATTCCTGCATTTTATTTTCCTTTTCTCTTCTTATTTTGACCTTCTGTGTTGCCTCAGGCAAGTTACTTTCCCTCTGTTAGCCGTAGTTTCTCCATCTGCAAAATGGTATTGATTCTTCCTTTTAAGCACTTAATAGATCTATCTCAGGAAAACATTGTGTGTAAATATAGGTATGTTTAAAGCTTGATTTGTTTTAGGATAATAAAACCTTTCACTTGTTTGTGATAAAAACTGGGGATTATTGGTGAGGAGCTGCAGATGGCAAAATCAGTTTGAAGCCCTCAGTCCTGATCTTTCAGGTCAGGCCTCTGCATTCCATAAAATTCCAGCTGTTGATGTGATGATGCTCTAGATAGAGCAAATGGAGACTGTCTGGAGTTGGAAACTCACTTTCCCATTCTAGGCACAGCATGAGAAAAAAATCTCCCTCTCAGAGCCTGTCCTGTGCAGCACCATCATTTCCCAAGGACAGTCTATGAATTCACGCACTCTGGACACCACGTACACACACAAAGCAAACCAGACTCTTCTGACCTCCTCCTTACACAGTAAAGCAAGCCAGACTTTCCTGAACTCCTCCTGTGATGCAAGTGCAGGGCACATATCCAGTTCACAGCACTGGGCTCCTAGTGAAGGGCTCCTTTCAAATTCAGAGCCCTAAAGGATGCTCCCATAGCGCAGCACAGTTCTCTGCACGGTGCAAACTGCCTTGAGGCAAGAGCAATCCCGCTACCCTTCGGTACAGCCGGAGGGCACATTGCAATGAATAAATGAGATGAAAGATTGAACTGCAGCAGCTGAGCCAGTCTCATTACTATTCCAGAGGCCCATATGAAGATTTTGGGCAATTTGTAGTGTGTTGTTTATAGGTCTCCGTTTCACGTATTACAGTCAGAAACTGAGGCGGCAGATTCGGCGAAGGCTGGAACTGAGACCTAGATTGTTAAAGGAAGACTTTTCTTTGAAGAAAAAGAGAGGAATTTCTCAAACAAAACTATTGTTCCGTTACTTTACACACAGCAGACCACTGAGTTCCTTCTCCTTTAACACTCGTTTTTTCATATGCTTTCACTCTTGCCCCTTAGCAAGATTGTTTCATTTTAAAATTTAATTACAGCTTCACATTTACTGTCAACTCCCACCTTATCCTTTCCTTTAAAATTTCACATATTCCCAAACTACAGACTTCTATTTCCACTTCAAATAGGAAACATGTAGTTTCTAATTAAGTTGTAAAAGTCTCGATTCTGTCAAATAGTTTGGGTGGTTTTGTCTGTCTCTCATGGGTAAAATACCCAATTCACTTAATTAGTGAAAAAAGGCTAGG
Organism: Burhinus oedicnemus; assembly: GCA_008921705.1. Taxonomy (NCBI): domain Eukaryota; kingdom Metazoa; phylum Chordata; class Aves; order Charadriiformes; family Burhinidae; genus Burhinus; species Burhinus oedicnemus. The sequence continues at coordinate 85,780 of VFFE01007500.1, forward strand.
ATATACATAACAAATAGGGAAATGTAAATCTTCAGAGTGAACATTGTATTAGTGTCATGCAAAGCTCAGAGCTAGTACCCAGTGCTCTTCTGGAGGTGGAAAGGATCAGTTTGCTTTTTCGTTGGGTAGGACTAAGGTTATGGTTAGGGTTAATATCACTACAGTCTTGCTTAGCTGGAAGACAAAGGATGAGGGCTGGGTTCAGGACAGAGCAGTAGCTCCACACTCTTTCTTGGAGTTGGGCAAGGTGGTTGTGGTGTTTTGAGGGTTAGGGTGAAGGAGGTGAGGGACTTCAGAGTGGGAATTCACCTGCAGTCTTTCTCAGCCAAAGCAGGTAGAATAACAGCTGGCATTAAGGAGATGTGGCTCAACACCGTTTTGGAAGTAAGAAGAGTTGTGCTTTGTTGCCTGGTAGAGGTTCATGTTAGGGTTAGGAAATCCTGTTCAGCCCAGAGAGACTATAGGTAGGTCTCCAAGGCCAGCATGTCCTTCTTCCCATTGGATTTCTTGTTAGGGTTGGTGTTAAGGAAATGAAGGCCTTCAGAGTGGAAATGCCAGTGAAGTCCTGCTTACCAGGAAAATCAGGGTGCAGATCTGTGTAGTGCTGTGGGCTCTGTTCTTATTTGAAACTGTGTTTTCTGCTAAAATATTTTTAGTGAACTCCAGAGCTATTGTTCCAATTTCCTTTGAAGTGCAGAAATGTAGATTTTTTATTGTCCATAGAGATCATTACATCACGTAGAAAAGTCAGATATTGCTAGGGTGCATATTTTGTTCTTTAATACTCTTAGGGTATGTTTGTATTATATATGTTCATTTGCAAGAAGAAAGTCTCTTGTCATTAGCTCATGAATTTCCATGGATTTAATTTCTCTTTTTTTTTTCTGCTTTATTCTAATTTCTATTCATGTTTGAACATAATTTGTTTTAATTCAACATGTGTATTAACTAATATTTCTACATGTTTAAACATGGGCAGAACATCAGGCTTCATGTCTAGTAGTATTTTAACTTCTGAAAAGCATGTCCAGGCACTTTTCAAAATAAAGACTTTGGGATGGTCTGATACCCGGTTCCATGCACCTCTGTATAACCATTTTCTGAGCTGCCCCCAGGAATATTAATATATTGGGATTTTTGTGAGCTTTGCATTACCTATGTCATCTTTATTCCTGTCCTTCAGAAAAATCCTTCCCTACCTCCTTGTTACACAAAATGTCCGGGTGAGAAAAACATCCAGTTGCACGGTTCTTACAGTCTCTATGTAGCTTATTCCTTTACCTATTTTTCAATCTGTCTGTAGAAAGCCAAGGAAAGTGAAAGTTCTGATTATTAGCCTAACTTCCAGTAGCTCTCAAATGCTTCGCAATTCGTAGCTCCTTTTTCTCCATAATTACTTCCAAAAACAGTTTATTGTTTTTAAAAAGTTCTTTTCTAGACAAGGAGTGTGGTCATTGGAACGTTAAACACTGCCAACAGAAAGTTACTTCTTGTTCTAAGTACAAGGTAGTTACTGTAATCTTTCAGATTTGATCATATAATGCGTCTGCTGAAAATCTCAATCTTCTGCTAGTGGAAACAGGAGAACAGTATTTCTCTGTATCTCTCTAGAAATAGGTTGCTTTTAGCAATTGTCCGAGTTTGGTTTGAGCAATAATACTGACATTGCCTCTACTGTTCTTTAAAAACAACATGGAATGATGAACGATGTCACAAATATTCCTGGCAAAACAATGTTAATTTGTTCTTTGCCGTCACCTTTTTAGCCAACAGAATAATGCTACTGGAGTTTGGACTGCAATGTACTGACCCCTTTCAGGATCGTAAAGCGTTCTGTGTTTTACCAAATTCCTTTACAAAATTCCTTTTTGATTTAAGACATGTTCAATGATCTGTGGTCTCATTTGTGTACTGTATTCTTCTCCCATCGGGTCAGTTCACTGTTATGAGCTGATGAGCGGCAGTGTTAAACCTCACAGCTTACAGCCTTCTGGAAGGTCGCACCCTCAGATTGTGGACAAACAATGCACCAGTTGAGAGTTAAAACAAGAGTTTCTGTGTTTGCTTGTCAGTTCTGTGCACCCAGTGCCAAACGAAACATTGTTGTCTCTCCAGCATCTGCCCTGAACTCAGTTTGATCCTTGAAACTCAATTTGATCCTTTCCCCTCCCTCCTTTCCTCTTCCCCTGACAACACAGTTTTACCAGAAACTGGAAACCCATCTTACCTCGGGATATAAATTTCCTCTTTGGATGTCTTCAAATGTCAGCATTGTGTCACATGCTGCCTAACATTTTTAATGTGCCTGTAAAGGGATGTATATTTAAAATTATTTTTAAGGGATTAAAGTTAGCCTAATGCAATGAATGGAGTTGATTTCAACTGATTGCAGTATGCAATCTAACCCACTCATAGAAGCCCGTGAATAAGAGATACAACGTGGATCTGACAATATTACTAGGGAAGCACTATTGCATATCTACAGCAGCCTGAATGAGGGAGGTGCTGCTTGGGTCAGCTGCCGCCTTTACTTATTTATTAACAGAATCATTTGTTAGGTACCTGTCATTGCCCAGGTCAAGCATATCTACTCCAAACCACAAATGCCACCAGTTGCAAAACTGGACAATTCACAGTAACTTCTTTCAAAATATGATGCTAATCTCAAACTGATCAGCCGATGCCTGTTTCTCAGGTGGCTGCGGGTATTCCAGCAAGAAATCTCACAGACAACTGAAACAGCAGTGAAAGCTGATGACTTCTGAAAGGGCATAGACAAAACTATGGTACTCTCAGCGGCATTCAAGTAGTTTGTAAAGATCGTGGTATATGTGCCTCAAAGGAACAGAGGCAGACTTCCTCCTTGAATTTATGTTGTTTGAGGCATTCATAAACCCCACATGCCACCAGCTCAGGGGAGAGGAATGTCCTCTCTCCTGGGAGAGGCACATAGGAGGACTAGTAGGGAAACTACACTGGAAGATGCACTTCAGGAGAGTATGTGATGTGTTCATCCCATGGGATCATAGTTAGTCTGAAGTAAAGCTGGATTTTTGAAGCCTAGCAAAATAAGGAGTAAAAAGAATATTATTATTGCCCGTATACTATCACAGTGGGAAATAAGGTATTAAACTGAAGGGTTATCACTGCTGTATACAGAAGAATATCAACTGTCCGTGAATAAATGTTGCTGAAAATTAGAAAAAGTCTGTCCCTGAAAGCGGTAATACCCTAGAAAAGTCTGCTAAGAGATGCTGAGGGCATACTACCCAACTTGTTTTAAAATGGAGCCTGGTAAATTCAAGGATGGAAAAGTTGGATATAAGTGAAACACCATGTTTGTTACCATCTGAGAATCCCATGAAAATAAATTTTGCTCATTATACTCTAAATTATTTCAGGCCTAGATGGAAATGAGAAGCAGGATGCCATCAAAAATGATAAAAAAAAATTGTTCTGAAGTTTGGAGTGAATATTTCTTATTATATATATCAAGACTAAGATCTGGATAACTGGTCAGTAATGATGAGTGTATGTGCTCTTAAAAGGCTGTGGAGAAAGGCTGGTGCGTCCAAAAAGATCTAACCAACAGCCCTCAGAATACCTATCCTGTAAGAAATGTCTACTTCCTAAAAATCAAGGCAGCAACTGTCACTAGTCGCTCTTGAAAGTGTTAGCCAATCGTTTCATCCATCTCTATTTACACGAGCAGCCAACCAGTCGGTGCATGTTTTACCTGATACTGTAATTTGACAGTTCTGTACAAAGACTGTGAGCCAAATCTGAATTCTAAAGTCAGTTCAGCAGGTGGAAAGCGAAAAGTCATTACTTTTCAATAATCCCGGATATTTAACTCACTTTTCTGAGAAGTAGGTCAGACACCGATCTGCGTGGTAAACGGATATTGTCATGTGGGGAAAAATTTTTCTGCCTGAAAACTGTGTGTTAGCAATATTATGATTCACAATTAATGTTACTCTAGTTAATGACAGTTTCCTGTTTTCTTCTGATTAACCTGTGCTTTTGATGCCCTTCGTATAGGTCACTTGAGTTTTCCTGTCTCTAGACCATTAGGCACGAATTCTCTAAGCAGCTTGGGCTACCAGGGCTCTGAAAGAACTAAGAAGCTTTTTGTCATCTTTGTGAAGGCAGAGCCAGCTTTAGGCACAGGCGAAGATGATAATGGCCTAGGAAGCATGAGGATCTCAGCAGCGAATACCCTTGGCCTTACCAACTTCTTTGCCTATGGCTAAACTTAATGGGGCTGTAGAGAAAAGAAGGTGTATGGGGATCTTCGAGAGTTCAAGGAGAAAGTTCCACCACTGATCCTTAGGATTAACGTTAAAAATGCTAGCAGAAAGGGGAATCAGATACCACAATGTGATAAACTGGGTCAGTGAACTAATCCATGCCACTGCAAAATTAGAAAAGGTAAGACACATGGGTTTGATGTACCCTACTGCTCCATACGTAGTTAGGAACCAGCTTGTGGGAGGCTGTGGGAAGGGGGTTTTCCTTAAGCCAGTTTGCCCTTGAAAGAAAGTGCAGAGAACCGTAACCAGAGTTGTTCTGCCTTGCTGTGAAGACACGCTCTGAGATGTCATCAGAATAGCAAACAGGCATTTTCAGTTCTTTGTTGATAACATGACATAAGAATTACTTAATGTTTTCTATTCTAACAAAGAGGACTTCATACGGAGAAAACAGAATATCGAGAGGGGGTGAAAACAACTTATGCTTCTGTTTTTATTTTATTTTAATGGTAATCATTTAAAATAACTTACAGGGAAAATCTGCAACAATGAGAACAAAAGCCTCTATTTAGCTTTAAAGTATATGACAAGCAATCTGGGTGTTAAAAGCATTTTAGAAACTTAATGGACCCATGGAAAGAATATCAAGCCATTAAAATACTGAATTGTTTAAGTAGTGGTATTCTGGTATCAGCTGTTCTGCATAGAGATGGTGTCTGTATTAATACTTGTTTATAAGCAGAGGCCTGCTTTATGTGACTTAAAATGCACTGGTTTTAGCTGCAAAGTTAATATGCCTCATAGTAATACTGCAAATTCCCTAACTGCTTTGTTATAATATGGCCCAGTTACAGATTCTTTAACCTAAATCATGTCCTAATGAATTAGGAAGCGTTTAAACTATGCATTAAATACATAGGAGTTAAAAAGAAAAAGTTTACTATAGATGCAACCTAATTAATGAGCACTGAATTGATTTTCTACTAATATTTTGAAATAAGATTTGTTTTCTTGTTTTCCTTTTGAATGTTAATTTGTGTCATTTATTAAATAGTCTGTATTTATCTGTTTCTGGAGAATGTGATTAATAATTAAGATAATTAACTGAATCAATTCAGAGATACCTTTCCTTGTATTACATTAAGAAAAACATATACATCTGCTTTCCTCAGTTTAGTATGCCTAATTGGTGTATGATAAATTCACATAGTATTTTGAATGAAATTTCAGTTTTGGGGGGGGGGAGCCAGGGAGCTATGCGCAGGTACAATGTTCTTTTTTGTATGGTTGCAACTATGAAGCTGCAGACTTTAGCCAGAACGTCTGAGATCATTAAAATCAGGCTAATACGATGAATGGAGTTGATTTCAATTGATTGCAGTCCGCAATCCAACCCACTCACAGAAACCCATGAATAAGCATTTAATTTAAAATGACAGGTGGAGCATTTGCTCAGCTTTGAACAGGGGATGATGAAGGTGGTTAAGGGTATTGTCAGCCCTTGTAAGCTAGTTAGATATAGTCTAAAACTGGAAGAAAAAAAGGAAAAAAAAGAAACAACCCAAAAAACCCCCAGTGCCCTGACAATTTGGTAGAGGATTGCTGCCATATGGCCTGAAACTAATGGGTTGTTGTTCTATAACATCAGAACCTATCCAGAATATCTTCAGAGACCTGTAGAAGTAAACAGGGAAATGGAAAAAAAATTAGCATCACAAGTTAAATAGCTCTTAACCAGCAATTGAATTCAAGAGGGCAAGTGTTTTCTAATGAGTACAGCGTCTTGCTCTTCAAAGACCAGTGATTATCTTGCAGTGTTATTTCTCAAGTCGAGTTCACTTTGATGTTAAAACACGTTTGCAGTACATATCTACATGTATATCTAGCTATTTTTTTATCTATTGTGTCTTTTCTGATGAAGGATCTTAAAATGCTAGGAAATTAGAAGTGTGTTCTGGCTTGCTTTGCACAGGGGTGAGATGGGGAGAGATAGGGGGAGAAAATTTGTCTGTCTGTTTTTTTTTTTCATCTTAAGCAGCTCCACAGGGATAGAGCTTTAAGAATTGGGTAGAGGATTTAGCCACACATCATGCACAGCTAAATCACGAGTTGGACGCAAGACCTTTGCACAAACACATGTAAGTCCATGTGAGGTTAGTATAACCAAAAAGAAAGTGTTAGGGCACTCTCCCCTACCTGTTGAAGGCAACACATGTTGTTCTACCCTGGAATTCCTCATAACACACATGGAAATGTTCTGTCCATTTTTGTTGTCCAAAAGAAGGCTGATGGCATCCAGCTCATGAAGGATAACTACCCCAATGTAAGCCATGAGACAGGCTATGGCAAGAGCAGTGGAGCTCAGGGGCTGGATATGCTGTACTGCTGCAAACAGCGGTGACTGGTGTGTATGTGGGTACATGTTCATGTGAGGTTGGCTTCAGGATTTGTGGGTTTTTGATTCTTGCCTCCGTGAAACCAAGGATCAAGAAATGGAAACAAAACAGATGCATAAATAGCGCCTCTTCTGTTTGTTTGTTCTTCAGGAAAATAAAGGAAAGTTTGGAGTGCTTTCCTGTTAAACTCAATAACTTGATCCACACCCTTGTACAGATGTCAATGACAGACTCTGCAAAGCCTCCAGCTCCAGAGCCTGTCCCCCAGGAATGGATGATGCTGGATGCGGAGAAGTCAATCGCAAGAGCCACCATTTTGGGGTTCAACAGAAAGTCTGACTCCGTATGTATTATGTTCTTTGCTTGCCCTCATTTACCTTGATCTTTAACGACTCTTCTGTGAGTCTCCCTCCTCCTTTATAGAAGATGTGCTTGTGCCACATTAAAAGGATCACAGGATGAACAGCAGTGCCGTAAGCAATGAGCTACCAGAGAGAGAGAACACCAGGCAGACAGCCATTAGCAGGGAGCCATTAAGGAGAACAGTTCATGCCCTATAGTGAAAAATAAATCAAGAGCTAATTAAAGCATCCAGAAGGAAAGCATGGCATAAAATTAGGAAGCCTAATAGAAATCGGAGGCTGTTATATGATGCTTTAATGGTGCATTATTAGTTTTCACACACTGCAGTGATCTTTCAGTGTTTGAGTTGTATGCTATCCAGGCAAGTTTCTCTTTCTGTGCAGCAAAGACTATAAATTACAAATGGAATTCTCTGGCACTTGGCACTACATTAAAGAAAGGTTTTTCTTTGTTAAAATCACCCTATATTTTCTCTTGTACATTTTTTTTTTTTTTAATGTGCCTCTCTGATCATTTCTCTTTTCTGCCTCTCCCTTTTCCCCAATACAGCTATATCTAGTCCAGGTGGTGCAAACCTGCAATGTGGTCACTTTTGTGGAAAAATCATTCGACCAGTTCTCAAAACTTCACAGCCATCTCCAGAAGCAGTTTCCGTCACATGTCCTCCCAGAGTAAGGCAGCATATTAGCGATTGTTATTCTGCTGTTAAATGGTTCTCTCTCTGCACAGATAAAAATGTGAGGAAAATGTACGGCAGATATATTTTTAGAAACACAAAGGCAATGCAACATATTCTATCAAGCCTTCTATTCAGCCCCAGAAGAAACTGAATCATAGAACGTTGTGACAGTCTAACTTTTATATATTTCATTGTTCTTTTTTTAATGGGAGAAGGGGGGAACAGCTTGGGCCTGACACAGCTATTCCTGAAATCAAAGGGTAAGTGGTATTGACTTCATTAAAGGCATGATAGGGCCTTTTACAGTTTTTATTCTCTGCATGATGCTGATCAAAACTCATAGCAAAATCCATATATTAAAGCAATGTAGTAATGTTCACACTGGGTCAGAACAGAAACAAGCCAATCTCTGACATTGGCAGGCGTGATCAACCTTTTTACAAAAAGATGCATATACTCCCCCACTGAGAAATATGCAATAATCTTATGTACTGTCCTGGCCCCAAAACCCAATACTTTGTGCCTCACATCATTCAGTTTAATATCTCTTGAAAAACAGGCTATCATTTGTTGCAGTAATTCTGAATATTACTTTTTATCCGTATGCATGTCTATTCCTGCTTTTCATATTCTGAATCTTATTTCTTCACAGTTCCCTGGGACAGCGAGTCCCGTGATTTATTTCTGTCTTATGTAAAACAGCTTTGCATTATGTAATGATTGTCCATGGCTTTGGTAATACAAGTGGAGTTATGTATTCTACAAACAGCTTATACATTATACTGCATACACCACTGAGAACAAAGTACTCGTCTCTTTAACAGTCATACTGACTCACCTGATACAAGCCCCTCTTCAAGCTCAATCTACAGTAAAGCATAAAGCTGGCCAAAAAGACCAGCCGTTTACTTGAACCAAGGTGAGCTTCAAGTGATACGCTTGGAAAATAGAAAGGTCTTTGATGTTTGACCTGATGTAAATAGCCACAAACAACACAGTTTTGACTTAAAAAATAAAGTCCATGAATTTCATATCCAAATTTGATATTCCCCCAAGCTTGTGAGAGGCATTAATTTAAATGGCTTTAAGCTAGTTAATTCTAAAGAATCTTTCTCCTACCTGAGGGGATTTTACTTGACTCCAGTTTGACTCACTGTGACTGGCTGACATGAACTGGTTAGCAGCAGTTGGTAAGAATTAGAATTTCACTAAATACTGAAAGTGCTTGAATCATGGTTTTGATTTGGAGATATTTCCACGCTAATTATTAGGTTGTAAAATAAAATATTTAACAAGTACTTATTTATGATTTTTTCCTGCGGTGAGCACAGCCCTTTGAAGGAAAATATATTTCTCTTTAGAAACACATAGACCTCAGAAACTCTGTAGTGAATTTCAAAAGTAATACCAGCCATTTGTTCAGATAAATCTACCTTTTGTAAAAGTACCTCACAACATTTTCACTGCAAAAGAGAGTTCCAGAACTCACAGAGGGTTAATCTGAGTATACTGAGGCTGTGACTAAGACCTCCAGAGCTTTATTGTCATAATTCAGTCCCAGCAGTAACCTGTCACTGTATGATCTTTCCCCAAGACTGTGTTAAAGTAATTCATTTTGTGATATTTCTTTGTATGTATGTTCTTTAATGCTAAAGTTTTGGGTTGTTTTCAGAAAGAACTTTGTCAGTTTGAGGCTTTGCATGTATTCCAGGTTTTATTCTAATAATAATAAACCTAATTATTTCTTCATAGGAAGTTATTACTGAAACTGCCATACCATATCAGACCATTAGTCTGTCTGTGTGTTACAAAGCTCAAACTCTGGCCCATGCCGGATGCTTCAAAGGAGGGAAAAAGCCTTGTTCCATAATGTAACCACAAAATCAGTTTGAAAATGTATGATTTTAAAGTAAAATGTCTAACATTACTAGAATAATTGGAACTGCTAACGGAAAGGACTTGGCTACGGCTTCGTATTGATTCCTGAAATTGTATATATTCATGTCTCATTAGGAGGAAATAATGCAATATGAGCCTGCTTCATACAAGTGCTAAACACTGGCTGTATCACAAGAAACTAATGGCAAAAGCTCAGAGTTCTCAGCATCTGAAATCTTGCTATTGACATGTAAACATTTAGCCCACATTTATAGGTCAAAGCGCAGCTGGCCCAAGCAAACCTTTGCATTCTAGCACCTTCCCTCTTATTTGGTTTCAGCCAGAGTATTAATTGTGGTTAATTATTGTTTTTTAAAAGGCCAAAAATCTTTTCACCCAACAAAACATTTAGGTGACGTAATTTATACACAGAATGTTCTTCAAACTAATAAGTAGAAAATGGAATCTGCTATACAGGTTATCTGCGCGTGGTGCAAGTTTATATTTTTCTGATCTACTTAAGCTAGACGCAAAGCTCAAAATCAACAAGATTGGGAAGTTAACCATGTCTAACACAAGTGTGTTCACAAGTGCAAAGTCAGTTTCAGCCATAGGCGCAATTCAGCAAAAGCATGGAGGCTTTTATATAAGTGTTCAGTACTACCACAAGGTTCATATTGTCCTTCACCGCAGTGGAGTTATTGGTGCCATCAATCAGCAGTTTCTCTGTCCTCTGTTTGGCCACTGTGCTTAGGATGCATCATCTGAAGGCTTACATTTTACAGCCAGAGTCCTCTCTTTGTGTTACACAGTCTAATTAATTTTAAGCTGCTTCCAAACAGATCCTCCCTACCATCTCTTGAAAAAAGTCCTTTCTGTGCCCCAGAGGAACCCAAAGCTTTTACAGGCTATCTATGTGTGCCAAATGACCTGGGCTCTATTTTTATCTGTGCAGCTCATATATGTCATGATCCTGGGTCATATCACTTCCCCCTCTCCATTACATTTCCTGCCACTGTAATTTCGTGAGGCAAGAGTTGCCTTTTACTATTCATTTGTACATTGCCTAACTGAGCCCTGATCTTTCAGTGCTATAGGCAAGAATAATCAAAAGGTCATACATACATACAATATGCTGCTATCATCCTGCCCCTTGCTGTTTTACTTGCAGACTAAGTTATACCAGTGCTGAGTTCTTCCTCAGAAGTATTACACAAGATGGGTAAAGATGTCCTCTGCTAAAAAAAATTACAATATCTTGTTAATCAGTATTATCTTCATAAAAGGCCTTCTGTTACAAAACAAGCTTAAAAAAGCCCAACCCAACAGGTCTAATTACAGTTCATAAAATCTAATTACATTGAATCTCTTGGTAACAAAAACTGTGGCTTCAGTCATTTTATTTTCACTAGGTGAGGCTGCTATTTGCTGTTTTTACAGCTGGGTGGTTTGCAAAGCTGGTCAGTGTTCCTCTCTAGGGATGGGAATCCAGTGCTCCATGTCCTGCTATTTGGCTGGCCTTTGAAAAGCTGATGACATCTTATCACTGAGCTGTGGAATTGGGTAAAACCTGTTCAAAGCAGGATCTGACCAGCTGCCTTTCAAAAGGCGGGCCAAGTGTCTCTCTTCAGTGTGTTGCACTGCTAGATGGCTCCTTAGTCATTTATCTGAAGCCTTTAGATATCTCTTGAGGTCTAGTGGATAAACAAAGTTGTACCAGAAAAACAGAGGTTTGTAAACAAGGCACGGTTAACTATTTACAGTAGTGGTGTAATGGGAAATACAGCCAGATCAGAACTTCTGCCTTTCCATATCACATAAAGCAGAGGACATATTAGTTACAAATCTCAATATTAGCAATCCATATCACAAACTCCATGACATGCAATTTAGCACAGATAGCTTTTCTAATGCTCCTTCAACCTGAGAGAGAAATAGTCCTTGTCAGGGCAAGGTTAATAGAAATTGATTATGTGTATTGTTAAAAATCTAACCTTTTGACTGATCTAATGTGCATTGTCTCTAAAACACAAAGATGATTCAAGTAAAAAAAAATGTGGGGTTTTGACATTTTCAATCACCAAAGCATTTGAAAATTGACATAAGGCCATTCTATGCATATATGGTTTATTTACTAAACTGAAATGAAATTCATCTTAATAAAAATTCAGCAAGAACATTACTATTATTATTATTATTGCTTTTGTTGGGATTGATTTTGTTATGTGATGATCATTTGTTTTCATATATTACTTTTATTATACTAGTGCCTGAAATTACAAATGGGATCAGGGACCTGCTCTGAAAAACTTATCTACACTCTAAATAGCTGAGGTAAAAAAGCGAGCAATGATATATTCATAAAATGTCATATTGTTGCTGTAAGGCTTTGGTATCCAATACTCTCTGGTAAGGGTTTGTATAGCATGAGCCCCGGGCTGAGGTCAGAGATCTGTTGTGCTGTGCACAATGCAAAAAATGAGAAGGGTAGTGTTTTCCTGGGATCACAAAGGGCCAATTTTTAGAGGTATTTAGATACCGTAAAATGCAAATAAGGACCTTTTAGGGGTCTTTTAATTATTTTTTAAAATTAATTATTTAGACAAGAAAATGAAATGAAACATAATATCAACAAATTATTAGAAGAGCCAAAGTCAGAGGGTAAACAATCCTTTGGACACTGTACTTCTTCCTTCCCCTACCTGCAAAACCTCTTAGACAGTGTTAACTTTCTTCTGTTAAGTAGAGCTGGAAATATTTTCAGCAAATGCAGTTCAAGAGTTATACTTACGAATATTCTTCTTTTGCAGATTTCCCCACTCGTGGCATTTACCTTTTACAGATCTTGAACATAAAAGAGTGAAGGATTTGAATCTCTACCTGAAGCAGCTACTAAGTGGATCCAGGAAACTGGCTAATGTGAGTATTTCCAGTATTTACTTTAGTTGCATATGACTTTTAGTAGCATTGTACCAAAAGATTCCAGAAGCTTTCCATGGCCTCATTTGGGAAAAAAAAAAACAAACAACCCCCCCCACCCAAACAAAAACAACAACAACAAAAAAAACATAAAACCAAGACATAAATGACACATCCTCTGATGCAGCCGTTTTGAGATGGAACCATTGTAGCATTCATCAGAATTTAAGACAAAGACAAGAATGACTGAAAAATGGTTTATTAGACCTGGCAGGGCATTTTTCAAAAAAACTTCTCTTCCTTTGCTGCCATCCAAAAGTAGTGATTCACTGAATTTTTGACAGTAAGGAGTAGGTTCTGAGGAATGTAATGTCTAAAAAAGGAGTAAGTTTTGAAATATTGAAAAGCCTGATTTTGACAGTTTTTAAATGAAGAGTTCCGTTCTTTCAGCCCAGAAATACTCTTCATTTCAAAATTTAGTTAACGTGTAGAAGAAATTGTTTTGCAAACATAAGACCAAAACCAGAATGTTTCGGTGTTATCAGAATGATATGTTGCGTCCATTAAAATTGGTCTTTTCTCATTCAGTATTGTTTTCCGAGATTTGATGTTCTCCTCTCATTTCAAAATGGAAAGTTGAAACAGTAGCAAACACTGTCTCTTCATTTTCTGGCCCAGGACAAAGCCTTATGCACCTCAGCATCGTAAAAGCCAGGGCCAAGAGCACTGAACAGGCCCCATGCTCCCTGGGAAGACGTTAAATCATTACGCTGTCACTTCGGAAGTTGAATGGTCAATTACTGAGAGTGACACCAGGGTCTGAGAGAAAGAGGCATCTTCCAATGACCAGCCATTGTCAGGAAAGCTGTCAGACAGGCAGGAAAAACCAGTTTGATCCTAGGCTTATGTAGAGGCTGGTAAATTCAAGGGAGCCAAGGCACAAGCTCGTGCATTGACCTTGCTGTCTCAGTGTTGGCATGTTCTCTAGCAGAGCTTGGGCCTCTGCCAGGTGAGCCATGTCATGCCCCATGGCCTCAGGGCCATCGCACAAACTGGGGCTGGTTTGGTTTAATAGCGTAGACAGTCTAGGATGCCAAAAGAGGGTGTGACAGGATGATTTTTCTCCAAAATTTCAAACATCTTGCAGGAGGAGAAAAATGTTTGCTGCCTAGCTATATAACTTTCCCAGCTGTGACTGTGTAATGGAGATTAAAGAGGAAATTGTCCCTATGTAAAACAAACAGGAGTTTTCTTATGAATATGAATATAAATTCTGTGCCCTGAGTTGAAATTGAGAAGATTTCTAAAGAGGCTAGATAATATCTGTCTCACAGAGTTACACTTAATTTGGTACGGACAGCTGACTTGGGTGCTTGGCTCCCTTGACTGACCTTGCCACATAAACTGCACAAGTTGGGGTTAATTGTTATGCAATTTGTGTCACTCACGTTAGGGTTGTGAGTTTATTTTACATTAGCGCCTTTTGGTCACAGCTGAGGAAAAACTGATATAAGCCACTGACCTAGAAATGAAGAGCTCTGTATCTTCTGCTGTGCTCTGGGCTGCTGTAAGGTACATGGATTTTCAATTTGGGCCAAGCACTGCTGTGTAGAAGCCTAATCTACGGTTGAAAAATTAGACTGCTTAAAGCCCTGGGATAATAATAGAAACATTTCCCAGTCACACACAGAAGCTCTCATCTCCCTCCCGCTCCATGGTCTGTGAATGGGCTAGTAACCAGCCAGAGCATGCTGCCTCGCTTGGCTTCCTAATGCCTTTCCTCCTCCCGTGATGGTCCTGCAGCACGCACCCGTGGAGCTGGTTGCCGCTGGGACACTGGGACACGACCGCAAATGGGGTATTCAGAGGGAACTGTGGACAGATCTGCTTGGGGACATAGGCTGGTGTGGCTCTGAACCAGCCCAGTGGGGCTATTCAGACATGCTGGACTATGCAGTTGCTGAAAACTGTTCCAATCTGGTACAGCCTATAGTGCTCAGCCACGAGGAGAAGAAAATGATTTTGTGCCCAAGCACAGCTGCTGGTGTGCTGGACTTGGAGAACACGGTAATAAATGGAGTAATGAGCAGATTGTTTCCATCTGTAAAGTGCTATTGCATGCGGGAAATCATCTTGCTTACCACCATGCAGCTAACCTGCAATTCTAGATGAAAACCTTTAAAGTTATTGATACTCTATAAACACTGAATCATTATTTTTACTTCAGTATGCTACTCCAGCTGGGAGATGTGAAAAATTTAGAAAATACTGACGTGTTCTGACCCACTTAGAACAAAGAGACCAGTCAGTGGGTAATTTCCTTTGTATTCCCAGGTGAAGGGTTCCTTTTTACTTTTCCCTTTGGTATGATTCTTTTAAAAGTGTCATGGTGTCTTCTTGGTTTTACTCTGAGCAGAAAGCCAAGATAGAAGGCTTTCTTGATAAAAATAAATACAATTATTTTGTCTCTTTTCATGCCTTGGACAACTTTGCAGTCAAATTTGTCCTTTTTCTCAAATTGCAAGGGAGCCTGACCAAAACCATGTAGTGAGTTGTCTGTTCTCAAGCATTACCAAACTGTCATTCCTATGAAGTAGTAAAACTATGTAAGAATAAATAATTAATTCAGAAATTTGTGAAGAAATGTTGTAAGAGCAGATGCCTGTAGAACAGGGTTCCCTTTACTTTCTTGACACAGTCATTTCTTTCTGCTGAGTTGTACCTGTACAGTATCATAGCTGTGTTGCAGCTGTATGATATGCTGTAGTACTGGCTGAGATGGAGAGAAGAGTTTTTATTTCATTATAAAATACCCTTGCTCTCACTGTAAACACATTACCCTGATTGACTAAACACCATTTTCAGCTCTGAAATGTTTAGTCCAGTCCACACAGGACTGACTACATGCTTGCTTCTACCAATTAAGTAATTAAAAATCCTAGAAATAAAGAAATAATTGGATTATATCCAAATTCCTTCCTCAGTCATGCCTTAAGTGCATGCTTTTTAGTCCAGACTAAGTTCTGATTATGAAAATTGTGTTATAATTAAGACTAGGTCAGAATGTCACTGGCCTTTTCTGCTAAATGGTTTGAACGAAGGAGGAGAGGTGGAAAATAGCTGCCTTCTCATTTGCACTGTAGCTCAAATAGAATTAAATGTTTCTTTAAACCCTTCTTTAAAGAATAGAAGCTTCAAGCCACCTTTCTCTATCTCTGAATTTTAGTATCGGGCCAAATAAATCATCAGCTGACGGAGGTATTTGCTGTTGGGCCAATTTAAATGCTTAAACATGCTCATGCCCGTCCCTATTCAAAGCAGTTTTTTAAGTCTGTGGTTTACTTTGAGCATAAGCCTCATTCATTGACTTCCCCTTAGACATTCATTGAAGAGTTGCCTAGGATAGGAGGGCTTTTCCTGTATTAACGCTCAGTTATAAATAACTACATCACCAGGCTATATACGCGAACAACAAGCTATAATCATTACTACATCAATCACTAAAATGCAAAAGTTGATGCACATTCATTGTCATATTAAGTCATTTAGGACAGGATCAAAACCAGGTTTAGCACCTTTTTTAGTTTCATTCTACTTCTCCCAAACCAGTGGCAATATATGTGATCACACAGTTAAGAATATTTAGTTTTGTGCTGGTTGTACCGTTGCTGACTGGCTCATCAGCTGCATGCATTAAAATGCCTGGGTCTTCTAGATCAGTGAGGCAACATAGTCAACCAGTTTAGACTCCTGGAATTTTGCTTCATTAAATGGCAAAGCAACCAAGTGGTGCCACCAATAAGAGGCGAAGCATCAAGACACAATAAATTGAAGCTTGGTAACATGGAGGAAGACAAAAATATACATTGTCAAAGTATAAATCAAATCTGTGACAAAAGGCAGCTGCAGATGACCACTTTTATGTTTTTCTGTCTTTCAGTCTTAACTCCAGCTGAGTGATGGGCTGAATGAAGATTGCAGCCCAAATCTCATAATCTATCATATAAATTAGGGTGGCCCTAGTGGCTTGTCATTGTACTGTTGTATTGTAGGAGGGTTGTACACTCCCTGGGGACACAAAAGTAAGGTAAGGCTCCATTAATTTAGTCTGCGCTTGGCCCTGGTGTCAAACAGCAGCATTCACAAAGTTGAACATCTTCATGCTTATCTTGAAAAGACAACTTGCACCTGGTTTGGGCATTACAAGTGAAAAATCTACAACTGAATCTAAAACAAAGTTTTGTATAGCAGCCGTGTGCATTTGGTACTATCAGCCAGCTAGTAACATTCTATGCATAATCTTCCCATCTCTCATCATTTAAAAGAAGTGGCATTTAATTTGTAGATATTGTTATTGATAACATAGCTCAGACACTAGACGTACATACTGATCTTGCTACATAGCCTTAAATAAACGTATATAATTTGCCCCACATCCTTCACATAGATTGTCTACAAGTTCAATGGGCTTGGATGTTTGAGGGGGTTTGTTTGTCACAGTGGGAGGGGTTGGAAAACATAATAGTAAGTGCAGGTGCACAGTAGGCTAATCAATAAAAAGAAACGAGGGTTTTGACTCTATGAAAAATTTCTAAGTAACCGAATTATCTAAGGACTTAGGGGCCAAAGGTAAACCTAGTGCAAGCAGGTATGCAAACAGTGACAGCGTATCAGCTATGGATATGTTCTATAAGCATCTTTATGTTGACTTATAGGCTGTATAAAAGGGCTTTAAAAAGGATGTAAATGGAAATGATTGTAAATTACATTCACTCATTTTCAAGCATACAGTGAGAACCAGGACCACAGCGTTGTTCTAGAGTGACTGATGTTTTACACTATAAAAGTAATCAAGTTTGATAAGAGCTTCCCATATTTCATTTGTATTTTATTCACTGGTGCTACTTGGGATTTGCAGAGATGAGAAAATAGCTCCCACGGTGCCCGTATGGAGGTACATAACGTGGTGGTACAAAGCGCACCCGAGTTATGTGGGTCCCTTAAACTCCCACCACTCCCGTACTCCTGCTTCAAGGCATCCAGCAGAGCCAAAATGGGGAGGGTTCAAAGCCCTCTCTTTTCTGCTGTCCTTTCCTGAAGTTATAATAGCTGCAGCAAGGTCAGCTTTTTCTGGTTTCTTTCTTTCCTGCTGATTCTCCCTCCTGTTAAAGTATAACAGGTGCATGGGTGTTCTCTGACCCCAAGTGTACTCTAACACAGCTGAAAAGAAAGCTGAAAGCAGAGGCTGCTTTTCTTTCTAATGAAATTAAATCTGGCTTGAAATATGGCTGTGTCTCGCTAACAGCAGAGTGCTTTTCTAGTTAGTCTCTGGTGGAGAGCAATAGACAAATTCTACCATGCTACAGTGGTGCAGGGCTGTGCCAGCTCCCCCAGTGCCGCTGAAATTGCTTATTTCAGTTGTAGCCTAGTGTAAGGGAAGGTGGAATTTGCCCCTTTTGAGTTTAATGGCTAAAACAAGGTCATGCGTGAGTTCTAGCCAGACCAGCACTGATGCACCCATACATACCTGGCTGCTCCCCAATAGGCTCATGTTATTGACTGACCTGGAAAAATATCAGCATTACCTATTAAAGATTGTTGTCTTATTAGGTGAGAATAGTTAGACAAATGATAGGAGGCTTTCCTAAAAATCCCTAAATGGGCAGTATTCTAGGGAGTTTCCACTTACCGATTTAAAGGTAAGAAGTCCAGGGGAAAAAAGGGCAGGTGAGTGCTTGTGGTCATCCTCAGCGCCTGCCTATCTGCTGAGACGTCACAGGGTCTCTAAGATTCCCGCCTATGGTCACGTCTTTGTAACCACAATTGCTTGTTTAGAAGTGGAGTCTATCCACCTAAATACAACATGCTTTTGATCATACATAAGTTCAAAGCTCTGATGTCCCTGTTTCCATTTAGCAGTGTAATTAGATTCATGCTTAATTATAAGCATACGCTTCAGCCCCGTCGACTGGAGTCCAATTGATTTAGGAATCACCTGAAAGTTCAGCGTGCGCTTGGTGGTCTGCTGGCAAAGGGTGAACTTAAGAAGGTACTTACACACTTTGCAGGTGGAAATGTAAGCAGTAGGCTCTTGCAGCAGGCAGAGTAATACAGTTCAGGGAGAAAATGCTGTCGTATGAATAACTGTCCAAAATGCTTATTGCCACAAACACGTAGGAGATCTCCCCATTGCTTTTGAAGCACTTTGCCCTGGATAGACTGCTACCTCTGCCCCTGCAACATGACCTGTTCAATTATGGTTTTCCATTCCATTTGCCAACATTAGCCTTGCTGCCTCCCCACATGCTTCAATACCTGTTGAGAACAGTGGACACGCAGACAGGGAAAGCTTTGAAATCAGTGCTGTGGCACCAGCAGTGTACCTGCCTGTCGTGTTCCTGCCTGATGTAAGGTCTTCACAAATTCCACTTCCATACTTAAACCAAATGTCATTTTTTTTTCTGAGAGCTGTCTCCTTTAGAAATGAGAATTTGGAACTATCATCTGAAACAATCTTTGCACCTCCTGTTTACAAACCTCTCTGTTCATATATTTCCATTTATTGCTGAAAAAGTAAGCAGAGAGGAAGCAGAACACCAGGCTGCTCAGTGTGGAATTTTTTATTTCTCTTTCAAGTCAGTTAGTGTTTTCTTCCTTCCACCTCCTGCCCACTTCTCTCAAGATCTTTGAACTCGAAGGGCTACTTAAGTTTCTCTGCTTATTTTCATGCTGTCAAATAAAGGCTGAGCTGCCAAAAATATACTCTTTCAACCCTCGAGATTTCCTACACTTGGGACTTGTGCTGAAAGAGCAAATTGAGGTCCCACAGGGAATAACTCATCTGTTTAAAGCTACTGGAAACTGAAGCAGGTGTATGGGCTTTCCTTTGTAAGCTGACTTCATGAGATGAGAGAACAATTAGTCATGCTCAGAACAAACAGGTATATTGGCAGTCCACTGCTAATAGCTTAAGGATTTGTCATTCAGTTTAAGGAAAACGGTTCTGTTGGTTTATCTTTTTTTTTTTTCCCTGATTTTTCTTCAAAATATCAGTGTGGGAGGAAAAACTCCAAACAGTAGGATGAAAAATAAAAGGCAACTGCTAAAACAAATCCAGATTGCTAAATCTTATCTCTATGCTGGACATACGCATCTTGTTCCTCTGTCTGCTGTAGCCACATGTTAACTCCTCAGTAGCTGCGTTTGTCACCAAATTCTTCTTTTTCTTTCTTCCTTGCACAAATCATGCCACATCTTGTCAAATTGAAACAAGACAAATGCTATATGAAGTACATCTTGCCGATAAGAGACCCATTATTTTCCATGGCCTGGAAAAAAACAATGGTGACATTTTAATGCTAGAATCTGAAAAGTCTCTTGTTCTACCCATTCATTACAGTGTCAGTCCAAGTAACATCAGTATGAATGTAGCAATTCTAACCGTCTTAAAGAATGGCCATTCTGAAATACAGCTTTATGAAAAAGCTAATAAAATGCAATTACTGTCCACCTTTGATTCAGAATCATAAGAGTCCATTTCAGAATTCACTTTTTTATTGCCTTGCACAATACTCAAATCTGGGGATTTGGTTTATTGTTTTAATTCTCGACAGCTGAATGTAACTACCTGTTATATATGTTCACTAGAGCAGTACAGGTCAGTACATAAAAATAAAAGTTATAGTGCGGTACATAAGGTGGATTACTCTTTTAAACAGGATGGCGAAATATGATCATCCCTTTCACTCCCTGTTGGTTTCTGGTAGGAGTTAACTCTGTATGGAGCTTTTCAGTGTGTGTCCATTAAGCTGCCATGTGAGGGAGGTATGCACAATATCTAAGCCTCGGGGAGGCACACATTAGGTCAGATGCTTGGGGTCGGTCCTGTGCCAAGGGCAAATTTCATGCTGACTACACAATACACAGAAAAGATGTTCTCCTGCGTTTGTTTCACAGATGGGCTGCTCTGTAAAAGTAGTTGCAGCTGCTAATACGTATCTCAAGACGCTGGAGATCAAGCAAGAATGCAAATCTGCGGCCCATGTGGCACATTGCTGTTTGGAAGTGTGTTGACAGAAAGGGGCCATGTAGGCACCGTGTGCAGCATCCCTGAGTCAGTGGTAAGGGGCACCTTTGTCTTCCCAGTGCCTGAGTAGAAACTATTCCCTGGGGTCCTTGCCCATGATCAGAGGGAAAAGGCTCCCCTTATTGCTAACTCTAATATATACATTAGAAACTTACCAGCAATCTGCTTAGAGGGGAATAATTTCAGAAACAGAGTACAACATGATATTCCCTAAAGTATTTTTATTTTCTTTCAGAATGAGATTGTACTCAGCTTCTTCCTGAATTGGTCCAAAAATACCCTGGCAGAAGATTCATCATCTGTGACCTTAGGTATGTGGATTACCAACCTTAATTGTTTTCTAAGAAGGATTTCTTTTATAATACTAAATATAATAATGCAAAGCTGAGTCTAAAGTGCTTAGGTGGCTTTTTTTGAAGACACAAAGATACAACAAATAATTCCTGATTTCTCAAGGTCTCTGAAAATGTGTTACTAATGTGACCTGTAGCTTTCTTTCACTTTGTTATATTCTCCTCAGCCTTGCTTCATTTCTTTTTGAATAAACATACCTATACGCAAAGTAAAATTTTATTTACACAAACTGTGGCAGGTTTCTTGTTTTACAAAGCAACATCTTCAGAGAAGAATCCGGAGGAAAGGATCTGAGTCATGACAAAGCACAATGTGTGCTTGGGCAAGCAAAGAAAATTAGGGATGACTTCTAAAGTCATTTTCACAATGAGTGGAGCAGGTAAATAACAGAACATTATGTTAATGCCTAGGCATACATTATTAATGATACTGGTAATTCACTTCTTACTAAATGAGATTCTGCATCGTTCCCTTATGCTATCTAAATACTTAACCCATTTCCCTCTGTCCAGCATCTAATTTACTCTAATCTCCGGCATTACAGCATTAAGAGCCAAAGCATAAACCATAAAATGTAAACCGTAAATGTTTATTGTCTTCCACTGCACTAGTTCTGCACTGAAAATAATCTTTCATATTCAGTTTTTAGGCAAAACAAAATCTCATAAAGAAGCCTGCAGCTGCACTCTGCACCACAACAATTCAGCTAGTTGTTATGTGCTCCAAGTGATAGGATATTTTCTGAGATCACCAGTTACCCACATGTCAGAAAGGACCGCAAGTATCTCTGCATATTTAGTTTGCATGTCCATTAAGTTAATTTAATCGCTCTGCAGACAGGGGCTTCATTATCTCTTTTGCTGGGACCATTTTTTTTAATCCATCAGAACAAAATCAATCCCATTCTGGCTTCTCAGCCTTTGGAAGATTCCCCCTGTGTAGAATTTATTTGATTAGGGCATGCCATTATCATATTAAATCCATTATGACTATTGAAAATTACTAATGGTTGCTCTAACTTTTACAAAGGAATGAGGAGACAATGCAAAGATGTCCTAGGTGTTAGGAATATACAAGGCTAAATCTTGTCACAGAAAATCCAAACCAGACTTTAAATGTAGCATGTAGTCTGGGCCTGTGGGCTGCCTCTCTTTGTAGGCTAATCAAAGACGCAGACACGTGAGAGTGAGCTGAGGCATAAGGGAGTTAAGTCCCAGGTCTTTAGAAAGATATTGACATTTCACTAATATTTAGGTGCCTAATTATTACAGAGAATCTGCGTAGAAAAGTCTTATGCAAAAGCATGAACTGAGTCTGTAATAAAGCTGAGAAATAAATTACAGCCTCGTAATTCCTACAGTGGTGTCCCAGGCCAATATAGTCTGAAGGGTAAGCCCTTTATTTTTGTTGTCAATGACATCAAAATCAGAGGAGAGAATAAAGAAACAGAGGTAAGAATGTATTTAGTGGATGTTTGATGAAAGCTATGTGACAGATAACCCAATCTGCTTGTTCACTATCCAGTTAGTGGAGGTGAAGGTCACAACCTGGTTGGGGCAGATTAACGTGTCTCTGGCCTCAAGCAGTATGGTTACAGAAAGATTATTTTTTTCCTGCTCAGGAACTCTGCCTTTTAAAGTTTGGACACTTCAGTTCTAGACTTAGGGCAAAACCTTTGTTTAACACAGGAGAAAACAAAAAAACCCCACCAAAAAACTACCGCCCTTTGGCCTAGAAAATTCATCGCTATCATTCATTGATAGAATACCAGCAGCACACAAGGTCCAAACCAGGACCCAATGAGTTTAGACTCTGAAAACAGAGAACGAAGTTCTGAGTTCTCTGAAGAGCTGAGTTGCTTTGTGTACAGCACCACTTCTGGTCAACAAGGAAGGGAATGCATCTGCTCAACAGTCGACTGCAGTGAACTGTGGAAATAGGTGAGCTTAGCTGTAAATGAGCTAGCTCAGCTATCAGAGGAAGACCAGCCACGCATGTGCTAATTACCCACCTGAAAAGTTATTTTCATATATGTTAGTCTGTGTTTCGCCCCTTGTTGTTGGAGTTAGGCTGCTGCCATACCCTAGCTAGCTCACTTGGATCTTTGCCGCATGGCATTCCATACCCTATTATCATCCTTCCTGTGAGGAGAAGACCCAGGTCCAGCTAAGGCAGGAGGTGGCTAACATGCTAAGCTGCCAGGTAGCAAACAGGGAGTTGGTGAGAGGAACACAGTGGTCCTTGAGGCTCTTGTTTGCTGAGGGTGCCCTGAAACACTCTTGATTTGAAAGCAAACCCCGTAGTAATGCCATAGTCAGTCTGGGGCAGGAATTAAGTTTGCTGGGCCTTCAAGAGAGAGGCAATTTCCATGAGAAGAATACATCCTTCCCCCACAGCTTTCATTGCTTTATGAGCTTAGAAGGGCCTTAATTTTTGCCTGTTTTGAAGAATAATTCAGGTTTAATATGGGCTGTAGCTTTCCATGAATCCAGTGATTTCTCTCTCAGCCTTTACGCAAGCAAATCATCTGTCTCTTAGTTAGGATCAATATAAAATAAAATGAATGCCCAATAGAAGCAGGTTATGAATTTTGATCAAGCTAGCATCTTTCTCTTACACTGCTTTAATGTACAAATGTTGTAGGTAATTACACTTACTAAAGTAAAATAAAAATTAAAATTTATGAATTTGTACTGTGCTCCTAGCAATGAAGAGATTAAAAATCAGCGCTAAATTTAATTTGACATGAATACTGATTCAGTACTCCCAGTGGGGTGAATTCTGAATTATACTGAATATTGTCAGCATTTCATTATACTGAGCTCGCTACAAGGGAGTGAGAGCAGATATCAGGAATGATTTCACAGACAGCCTTTTATAAAGATCCTTTAAAAAAAGCAAGGAAGAAAGAAAATCTATCAAAATCATTTTTATATCAATCTTGTTTATTTATCTTCTGTTGAGTTTACTACTCCTGAAAATATTAATAATTCAGACTGTTTTGCCAAAGTTATGAAATCATAAAGTCTTTGCTATTGGTTATAACAGTGCACAACCCAGGTCCAATTCTAGCATGTTTCATTAGTGCTCCACTAAACAGCTTTCAAGGGCTGCTCTCCATTTAGTGCAGGAGAAACTGGCTCTGTGTCCTTCTAAAGGAAGATCATAGAATCACAGAATGGTTTAGGTTGGAAAGGACCTTAAAGATCATCTAGTTCCAACCCCCCTGCCATGGGCAGGGACACCTCCCACTAGACCAGGTTTCTCAAAGCCCCATCCAACCTGGCCTTGAACACTTCCAGGGATGGGGCATCCACAACTTCCCCGGGCAACCTGTTCCAGTGTCTCACCGCCCTCATAGTGATATAGAACCAGCCTTTCCAAAAAGGCTATTGTACAGTACACCTCTCCATGCAAAATTGCAGTCCTCAGGAATGGTCCCTCAGGAGAGTCGGCTGTTCTGCTCATGTTATGTAGTGTTTCAATCTGCTGCAGTTGCTCATTCTCGATGTAAAGCTTTCGCCACGAATTGCATTCCTACTTCAGTTGCATTTAGGCTGTTTTGCTGGCCATAAGCACCTCTTGCTGGCTGGCGGGATGAAACCAGTGAGGTAGTTAGTTAATGTATTTACAGCTGACTATCTGAAGTTGGACATCGGAGGCACATAAACCCAAGCTGTAGCTAAACCAGGCAGCTGGTTGGCTTGGGGCGTTCAACCAGCCAGGTTCCAGTACCCTTTGGTGCCAGATGTCAAAACAGGCTGTCACCAAGAAGAAAGGTCTAAGAAAAATCTGAGGGTGCAGAGCACAGAATAATACTTAACTCCGTAACAGTAGTGCTGTGACACTTAGCTAATTAGTGTTTTCACATTGCTTTGCAGTCCACCTGTGAAATGCAATGTATTATTAAATTATAGTTTCTCTATTGATTTTGTCAGTCTTCTATGTAGCATCTTCCTCGCTGTTTATATTTCTCATGCATCGTGCAAAGTGTAATGCAGAGCTTATTTTAAAATGCTGCTAATCAAAATATTGCACAAATGATAGAATATAGAGCTGGTAGTTTTCCAACATGCTAGAAAAGACCATCTAGATAAAGAAAAGAACTGCATACTTGATTGCTCTAAAGATCATTTCACCTTTAGTAGAAATTTGAACACTAATTGCCTTAATTTTATCATCCAAAAAGAAGAAAGGATGCACAGTTTTCTAGTGTTTATGTTCCTTGATAAAAGAGATTATAAACTAGCACAGCGTTTGAGTTTTTCTGCAGTAGGGATTGGTGGCTGACTTCCACTGCAGAGTGCTGGGACACACAGGCACGAGTCACACAGAAAAACATTACAAGTGCCATTCTCTCCACGGGCAGCCAAACTCCAGGGTCCTCGTTTGATATTTGACAGCTTTTGCATTCACACCAGTGAGCAAAGAATCAATCCCTGGGAGGGAAATCTTGCTTCAGCTGAAGTCAGTGGAGCTTTGTCCTGTATCTACAACAGACCAGCATTTGGTCTTTGCCTATAATGGAGTGCAAGTAGAGCATGACAGTCCCTAAAAATGCAGGGCCTGAGCTCAAGTCCATCTGCCCAAGCTGGATAGACTGGAAGTAATTATTGTATGTGTATTTTATTATCATTTTAAACTAAAATCACCTAGACTTCAAAGAGGCTATAATTTAGCACTGAATGTGGGAAAACCTAAAATGTAACAGCTGAGTGTAGCTAGCAGTAACTGTCTTTTTTTATGAAATGTGTGTGATAGAAGTTTCTTCCATGTTTATCAGATTCCCTGAACTCTGTTATTTTTTTCTTTTCCTTCTTCTTAATTTTTTCATTTTTTTGGTTAGTACTCAATTTATTACATAGCAAGAGCAAATAATTTAGTAATAGCCATGCCCATAGTGTCTGTTTCAGACTTCATTTTACATACTCAGTTAGAAATGCATTTTCCCCTCCCATGTTTTTCATTATTTTCAGCTTGGTTAGAAACTTATTTGCATTTTTTTTTTCCTAAATGAAAATGCCAACTCCCACAGAGAAATTCCTTGACTGGATATAAGCACTTGCACTATACAAGTTAAGTAGTGCACAAAAAGGCATTGGTAGTACTGGTGGGAGAGGAAAGGCACGGTGTTCAGCTGAATTCTAATGATGTAATTTAGCCACTGAAATCTCTTGCTCTTGCTAAACCGCCCAGGATGACCCGCTGCAATTCACAAAATTAAGAGAGCCCCACAAGTGAATTGTGCCCTTATGTTAAAACACAACTCCTCTTGTGTTTACACTGTGTTTAATGGTCTAGGATTCTACCTTTCCTGTTGCAACTTAAAGGAGAAAGGACCCACAACTTAAAAAAAATATGATACAATGGCTTTTCATCATAGCGGGAAGAACTGATTTTTGTAGGCTTTTTGTTACCCTGGAAAAAACTCAGCATTGTCTAGTTCATGGAGTTTTCATCCCCTATCCCTCCCTTGAATACAAGAAATGAAATAAGGTACAGTCTGGCTAAGTGATTTGTCAAAGTTCATAAAGGAGAATAACAAATTAAGAACTGCACCTCGGTCTTCTAAGTCCCAGCTTAGTGATTTCTTCGTAAGATTTCAATTCTTCAAGAGTCTGTTTCAGGCCCTTCTCTAATTAGAATGTGATTAAAAATGTATTTTTGCAGTCTCTAAAGGGAAGAAGTTGGAGATGGATTCATATTCTAAAATTCTAGTCCAAACATCAGAAACTCAGGAGTGTTGATATCCAGGCTGCCTAGAAAAATTATATTATGGCAGTTGTATGTACACACTGTGTTATTTTTAATTCATTTGAATTCTTTTCCTTAGGATAAATGGCAATTGTGCTAGCTCTCTGGCTGTCAATAGTACATGACACCACTGTAGTTGTATCTGCTTAGCGGTTATTTTAGCATCTGTTCACTCCAGAGGTTACATATTTGGTTTCTTCAGAAAAACACAGCCAACGTAGCTTATCCATTATAATTTCCCCTCTGCTGCTGAATAACAGAGTAAAGGCTGGAGAGAGGGAGTTTGATTTCTTGCTGTTACAACCATGGCGGTAACAGCTCTGCTACGCATGTGGAAAAGAGAGAGAAAGAGCGCAACAGGGAGTGTCTGCTGAGGTGTCTGCTGAGGCTGAAAGGAAGACATGGGAATCCTGCCTGCTATTGAGGATGAACGGTCCCGATACTCTCTAAAAAGCCTCCCCTTGCTAGTGCATAACCTTTGCGTGTGATGGCAGTTCTTTCATTTTCATCATTCTTTCTCATTCCTTAAAAGACATGTTTCTATTTAAAGAATTAATTACGACTTTATTGTTTTATCTCATGTCATTATCTCACCCTGCAGCAGGTTTAAGGCTGGTGTGTCAGTGGTAGGTCCCAAGGGGCGTGCAGGGGAGCAGGACTTTGCTGTCTGAGGTCTCAAGGTCAGCTACTTCTTCAACAGGGAGGTGGGCAGAGCAGAGGCCAGCTCAAGAGAGATTTTGTCGTAAGGTTAGCAGGACTGAGTTCTTATTTTTCCAAGCGTAGTAAATATATAATACTGGTGGTAATACAGCTTTGGGCTAATTAAATGAAGCCCTGTTTGCATAAGTAAAACCAGGCTAGTTCACACAGGCAGTGTCTGGACTGTCTTTGATGATGACCACATGGGGAGAACCCCAGGTCTCAGACCAAGTGGTACAAAATGTCTCATGTCCACTCTGCTCAGGCTTAACACTGCAAAATAGGAAGGTCAGATAGATACTGAGGAGAGGCTGTTGTGTTCACCATTACCTGGTATGCTGTGGTAAAAGCCATCTGTATTTTCCCCGCTGTCTCTGTGGGGCAGGTAAGCCACATTACTTACCCAGCATCAAGGACACACCTTTTGGGCAGTGAGGACACTGGCTCAATGCCTCCAGCAGAAAGAAGGGACAGGAAATGCTTAGTCATTTCTTCCCCATTATGAGACTGATCGTTCTTGCTTGGAAACTGAAAAATGGTTTTTTCAGTGGGAACAGAATCAAACTCTGTAAATGCATCTTAGTAGAAAAATCTATGAAAGCAATGGGTTGCATGAAAAGCAGCCTGGAACAGGAAAAATACAGAATGAGGAGGGAGAATTTATATATGTTAGATATAGATGTTGTTTCTGTAACAGTTGTTTTGAAACTGGTCTGGAAACTTGCTCTTTTTTTCTTTTTTTTTTTTCTCTTTCTGCTGGGAACTGGAAAAAACCCACAATGCAATGTTTTTAACCAGGCAGAAGAATTGCAATAATACTGACGAATGTCATCAGTGATTGCCAAGAAAACCACCTCGATTATTTGTTACTCAAGCATAAACATCCCACTGAAATTCAGATTGATGGCAATTAGAAAACAAAAAATCTCACTGTCAATGTATAAACAGGAAAGAAAATGAGTGCTGCATGTCAGGCCATTTTCTTCCATCACACTTCTTATCCATGTTTTCTAATTTCACCCCTGATTTAAGCACACAATAGGTTCTTTCTATATATTAGTTCATGTGTACTGCAGTATTTTACAGATGTACTTCCACTGAGCTGTTAAGTTAAAAATCAGACTATCTGGCCTTTTTTAGGTCCTCAGTCAACCGATCATAAGCCTGGAGTACAATTAGTCATATCCTACGAGAGCACCCGTCTGACAATAATGTTGAAACACATGAGGAACATTGTAAGTATTTTTATCATAATCTGTAACTCATAAGTCCTTGCATTTGCAGGTTACTGTGAAAACATTAATCCTCAAACACCCTTTCTGGAATAACTTATTTTAACTCAAAATAACGACAATGCTGTTCTGTTATCATTTAACACTTGCTTTCTTCCTTTGAGCTTGCTTAGTATGGTTACAGGTGTGGAACAGATACAAAACCTGGGTTTCTTTAATGGCTGTTAATGGCCTTTTCCAGGCCATAGAGAAAACCAATTTTGAGGGCTATTTTGGCTCTTTCAGCTGACACATTTTGATACCAGTCAGACATAAGGCATCATGCAGCGGTATGAGTTTTTGTAGGATGTCAGCCTGGTGTTATTGATTGATTATCCGTACATTTCTTTCAAGTCCGGCATGACTGATCTATGAACAGGGAACAAGTCGGCAGAGGGAGTAGTGGTGTATTTTAAGAAGCGAAGTCATTTGGTGGGGTGATGCTCAGCTTTGTAACACGCTCTCTGTCACGAGGCTAAGTGGTAAGTGCTGTGGGTTCCTGGAGCCAGACTATGAAAGGGGGGAGCTGGCAGCGCTCCTGCAGCACAAGACAGGTGGAATTGGCTGATGAGGATATCTTGAGAGATCTAGCTGGTGCTGTGTGCAATCTCTCAGCTGAAGCAGTGTGTCTGCTGTTTCATAATGAGTTCGGCCACCTAGATGTGCTCTTGAATTCCCAGTTGCTCAAGTCTCAAGTAATGGCTGTGGCAAAGAGATCCTTCACTATCTTTGTTTAGCTGGGAGAGTAAAGCATTTGTTAACTGTTTTGGGTTCTCACTGCATACACTGATGCTGTCTCCATCCCAAACTGGATTGCAATCGCTTTCCCTAAATGGGGCCGCACCGAGGAGTGTATGTGAGGACCAGCCAGTAAGAAAATGAGGGTGAATATTTAATTAGTTATATGAGACACATGAGGCTTACATAGCTCCAACTGTTCTCTGTTGGCCACTCTGGCTTCTGATTTGCAATTCAAGCATGTTCATTTTGGTTTATAATATCCAATAAGTCTCTGTCCCGAAAGACTTGTCTTTTGTTTCCTGTGCGCCACCTTGACAGGTGAGAGCAGCTTCTGCTGACAGGTCCAATTTATGTGAACTTTACCTTCAGGATGTAGTATAAGACCCTCTTTATTTTTTCTGTTGTGCTTTTTAAAGCTAAGTGACTTTGATAAACTTCTGGTAAAGTTCTAGTTTGTGGGAGGGGTATATTTAAGTGATTGCCATGCTGATGCTATTACTATGCGTTCAGGCAGGGGATGTGGAGATGCACACAAACAGAGCTACAGATGTCGGAAACAGTCTTTCTCCTTGTTTCCATCATTTAAAGTGGATAGGCTCCTAACAGTGTTCTTTAACTTAGAAAGTTCCAGCTATTTAATTAAAGGAAAATAAATTACAGCATAGATAGCTGTGATAGCAAGCATAAAATCCAGGGTTCAGTTCACTTCATTATGGAAAGGGACAATACAACTTTAAGTAATTGTCTAGCTTTTGAATGTAGGTAACTTAAATCCATTTTAGTGAGAAGTAGTAGGAGTCAAATTCAGTAAGACTTAACAATGATTCATGACTTGAAAATAAGGTCATTAGTTTAGCAGCCTAACTTAGGCAATCATGTTTTTAAATCTTGGGCTTCCGATTCCTTCCTTCCATCCGGCCATCCATCCATCGTCATCTGACCTGAAATATGAAATAGTAGTGCTTTGGGGTACTGTGATGCTGGACTGCCTTCAGACTAGTAACCTATAACAGAAAGGTTCTTTATCCCGTTAGGAATCTTCTCAGCTTTCCAGTCATATAGATCAATCTCTCTGACGTGCTCTCTTTTCTTTTTCCTTCCTTTCTTTTTTTTTTTTCAGTTGAGCTGAACAGGGATTTTAAAAGTATGCCAAGATCATATCTTATTCAAGACATGTTAAAGCTATTTCAGGTATATTCAGTCTTTTGCAGAGTCTCACTAATTATATTCTAGTGGTTCATCTGTGCAAAGATTACTTTGCCTTCTTGGTTTATTTCATAATTTATAGTAAATAATTTTTATGCTGCTCTTCCCCATTTAATTTATCTCTTTATAGAGATTTTACGATGTGTTCAGATGTGAAAATAATTGTAGTGGGTTAAATTAATCCCAAATGTAGCTTCACAGAACTGACCGGAATTGTGATAGAGACTTTTGATCCATGTAAATAAATTTTATTTACTATTTGTGTGGATTTACTTCTAGGGGTTTTAACAGGAGATCTAGATCCTGCTGTGCAAATATACAACGCACAGGGGAATCCGTAAGGAGCTGGTGTCGTTTATAGCCATTGTCAAGTGTCACATAGCTTCTTTAAAAGAGGAAGTCAAAAGAGTGCAATGCTACAGCTTTGCCGGACATTTTCATGAAGCTAAGCCCGTTCATGTGGGATATCATAAACAAAACCCGTGACAGCAGTTGAGAGAGCATGGATCTGCTGCAGACCTGCCAGAGGACTGTGTAATGTGGATGCGTGCACGGACTCCACAGTGCAGGCACTTTTGATCTGATGCGTCCACATGTGCCATATTTGCTGCAGATGTACAAGTCAGTCATCCCTAGATCTGCTTCAGAATGTCCTCTCCCTGACCACTGCAGCATTTCAGTCACATGTTATGAAAGCCAGTCCTGCTTGAAGGAAACTATCAAAAATGCTTCAAAGACCAACAATGGAGAAGAACAGCCTTATAGTTTTTGCAACTGGAAAGGACCATTAATCTAATCCAACCTCCTGTAAAGCACAAGCTGTGTTTTTTTTCACTGAGAAAATACTTGCATCTAGACCCGCGATGCAGACGGAGTAAGTGAACAGAGAGATCTAAGACTGGTTGCAAATGTTTGTCTACGTTTTAAGACAGTGGGTGCTGTCTTAAATGATGAGTTCTGTTAAACAGATATTCATAAAATACTAACAATGTTTCAGTCTCAAGATTTTCCTCAGCAGTTCATAGATTTATTTGAATCCTGAGATTCTGTAAGTCAGGTGACTCACATCAGACTCACTGCTTCAACTTATGATTTGAATGGCGTCACTATGACTGCTGAGGAAAAAAAACTTTAAATCTAATTTTCAAAGACACAAAGGCCACGATGCTAATAAAATGCAATTTTCCAAATATACATAGTATGTCATTTTAAGTCAGCCTCTTGGGGCATTGCTTGCTCCACTCAAATGCAGACGGTGCAACACCAGGCACTTTATGCATAGGCAGTACAGGCACTATTGCCTTAATAAAGTGAAGCTGGGTCAGAAGGAAACCTTTCTGGAGGGATGAAAACAGGAGAGGTTATATGGAGAGACCTGTGAGTCATGGAGAATATGGCAGCAGGAGGGAATGAGACAGGGCAGGCTTCTTCTGCAAACACAATAGTGCAGTACCTGGCAAAGTGCACTAAGTCTTAGAAGGAAGATACAGGAGCTGAGGGGAGGTTTGTTTTGGCATGTGAAAGGATTTATTGTAGCTAAGAGCAAAACCAGTCCAGCTGTGGCAGCACAATGCCCAGAAAAATGGCAGCAGACAGGAACAGGAGCACAGGGGGAGTGCTAGGAAGAAAGCCTGAGAGACTACCTTAAAAAACGTAGGGTCCTAGATCTGCACAGAAGCTGTGGAGGTGGATTTATGAAAATTGAAAAACACGTAGGTTTTGAACTTGAAATGCTCAAGTCCAGTTCCATTCGCCTGTATTAACCAACACAGATAATGGGGGATATCAAGACCGTACCAGGTCTTACACAAAGCAGACTATGG
The DNA here is from genome assembly GCA_008921705.1 of Burhinus oedicnemus. NCBI lineage: Eukaryota > Metazoa > Chordata > Aves > Charadriiformes > Burhinidae > Burhinus > Burhinus oedicnemus. The sequence continues at coordinate 118,202 of VFFE01007500.1, forward strand.
GCTAGCTTAGTGCTGCACAGCCAGAAACAGGCTACCTGCTGCTGCACTGCTGGGCTTGTTCATCTATTCAAAAAGACACCAGAGGCAAAAGAAGTAGCCATTTCTGAAGTTCAGAAAAGGTTGGCTAATATATTTCTTTTCCTGCTTCACAGACAACCAGAAGGGAACAGTGGTTCAGCATTGGCTCAGAAGGAAGTCTGCTTTGTCTGCCTACTTCATTGCCGTGACTTCAGGCATGCCCTGTTTTTCTAGATAAGCAGCTAAACTTTCAATCCTCACTGCTAAACATTTTTGCCCAATACTTCTTGTGGACAGAATAATTCCTCGGGGTAGTGGGGAGGAGAAACAAAGCCAACTTATCCTGAACCTCATGCCAATAAATGTAAAATGTTACTAGAATTCAGGAAAGCGTGTGTGGGTGATGAATTCAGAACCAATTTTACAGGGGGAAAACTTGCTGGAAGAAAAATAAACTCCTACAGTACTTTCCAAAACTACTTCCAGCTTTCCTTTTATAAAAGCTCTGAAGCTGTCATGTACCACTCTTGGTGATTAATGATTCTGGGATAGCTGATATGTGGGTGACGAATTAGTAATCAGCTTTAGGCTTACACAGACATCCAGCCTCTTTCCATTTCATGTCCTACACTATCCGAGTACAAATTGCTTCCAAAAACGTCTGTGAGACGTGATGGCTTAAACGCTTTGGAAAGAAAGGTGAGAGCCAAACTTTCCCTAAACCACAGGGGTGAAATCTATTTCTAAGCCTGCGGGTGCAGGGCTGGAGAGAGGTTCCCATGTACAATACAGGTAGATGCTCCGCTGCCTTTGCTGGGTTTTGTCTCTAGCTTGAGGTGGGTAAGGGGTGGAGATTTTTGGTCGGTCTTAGTTGGTTCCCATCGTTCCTCTCATGGGTTCACTAACTTTTACACTTTATGAATATCATTATATAGATTTAAATGGAAAATATATTACCTGCCAGCAACACAATGCCTGCCAATTAAATAAAAAGCCATATTATCCTTTCAGATTATTATTAATGTATCCCGCTTTCTTTACTGCGGCCCATGGATCTGCCCACAGGGATTGGGAAGAAGTTGCATAGGTAGGACAAGCCTGGTCAGTCATCCAGGGATGGAAAACAAGTGGAAAAAACCTCTTTGAGCTGAAAACAAGTTATTCCGAGTATTGTTGACAGCATGAAATCAGCAGTTTGGCTGATGGAGGGAAGTAACACATTCAGATGGAGTTCTCCCTAGACTGGCACAGAAAAGCAGTATAAAAAGCTATGGAAAGAGAACTCTTGTACCAACTCTAGCTTATAAAGAATTTGGATTTCATTTTATATTCATAGAAAATGCTTTTACTTTAAAAATGAGTGGAAATTAGCCTAGATAGACTATGTTCTCTTTTGGACTGTAAATTAGCTGAATACCCACAAACAAAGGGTACTACTATTCAGCAGTAGTTTAAATTGGGAAGAGATGATGTCTGTTCTTGTGGCACAGGGATTACTGTTGGATTCCAACACATTTGTTATGAAAGGTGTTTGACAAATATGTTGTACAGAAAGTTGTGTTATTATTTCTTGTTAAACCCTTTAATCTGTCACAGTTGCAGTACTGCCTCAGCTCTAAATTCTAGCTGCTAATTTTTAAATAAGTAATTCCCTACATAGCTGATATGTGTTGAATAAGAAAGAAAGAGAAAAAAACAACCAACAACAGTGAGCTCTGTTTAGTAATATGAGTGATCTGGGAGATGAAGGTGAGCATAAATTAAATTGGCCACTGGTTGCAAATGAAGAAAACATTAAAAATAATAGTGGAGACATAGCAAGATCAAGAGAATAAAAGTAATTTCCAGAACCCTACAACCAGCTTGGACAAATGAAAAGTATTTCCTCGGGGAGGTATAGATCTATATCCCACAGTAATGTGAAGATAAAACAAGCAAATGGTGAGACATGAGGTTGCTATGAGAGATGCCAATGAGAAAGGCCAGATCCTGATGTCATGGTGCAGAAAGAAAGTAGTTCATCTTTATAAGGCTTTGATAGTAACATATTTCTCTCAGGACGTTTTTTTAAAACTAGAATACAAGTTCAAAGAACAGTTCTCAGTAGAGTTACTTGGGACTGCTTGATTCTTCAGGAGTGATTTATTGTTAATAAAACTTAACTTAGTTAAAAACAGACTAACAAGGACAGTTAAAAACAGACTAACAAGGACACAAGTCAATTGTGCAAATATTTAAGGGAGAAGACAGCAAGGTTCAAGAGGAATTATTTAGGACATTGAGCAAGAGCGTAAGTAGAAGTAATGAGAGTTAATTAAGGAACATCATATCATGAAATACTTTCTTACAAAGGGAGGTGGCAAGCTGTAGAATAATCTAAAGAAAAGTGGGGGGAGCTCTCTACAGTTTGAGAAATTAAAAATAGTCTGGATCAGGCATATACAGACTTTTAAAACTAATTTAGAAATTGAGAAGAAAAACAGTGCAGGGTGAAGACACAGATAACAGTGTCACTATTTCTTTACGCATTTTTATATTCACTTACTATCTGTGCCTAGGCAGGGAGAGAAAAGAATATGCGTGTGACAAAAAGAGAAATAGAACAGCATTTGCTTGTGTTTCTTTTCTCAAAGGCTAGTTTTCTCTCATGCCCTCTGCCAGGCAGCAATGGTGTTAATTCTGAGTGATTTCAAAAGAAAAGTGAAATGGGGATGTTGGCTTAAGTATTTGTTCTCCCCTGGGCTTTATTCAAGACAGAAGAAACTCTGGGATCTATGTAACGGTCCAAACTGGAGCAGTCTTATCTCAGCCAGTGTCATAGACTCTGTGACTAAATAGTCATCTGAAAATTAAATGTTCCAAGCACAACAATAATACAGGGCTGAAAGCCATGGAATTTAACTTCTTTACAGGTTTGGTGGTAATTCTGGAATAAAAGCTTCAGAGATCTATTCATGAAATCTGTTCTCTTCATTCTATGCCCTGCACCAACATTGCTTCTCCATAGAATAATATAATTTTAAAGCATGACGGAAGCTTGATTTCTTTCATCTATGCAAAAAAAAAGAGGCATTTAAATGACTTAAAGATAGTAATACAGCATGTGGTTCAGGAATCTAGAACATATCTTGTCACCTCCTTCTCCTTCAGAAAAAAACCTTCTATGTGATTCTTGCTCAAATCTTTTACTGGGAGTTGTACATTTAATACATTCACACTTCTGATTATACAGTTGCCTTCTTTTATATTATTTTTGCAGCCTTTGTAACTTTTTTGTACCCACTTGGTGCTATGTGAAACACCCAGTAATCTAGTCCTGAGCACTGGTGAAGTATTAGAGGGGTCTCAGAGCTCAGGATTTAGATTGAGGGACACAAGCCATTCTAAGACATTTTTCTTTTTTGTTAATTCAGAAACAGTAAATGCACACAAAGCTATGTCATTACTTGCTGGAGCTAAATTCTAGCCCTCCTTGTCTGCTTCTACTGATGGACAGTAAAAGTCATGAGCCTGTTTTACCTGACAGTTATGGTAATGTGGGTGTACAGACTCTTACCCATTTCATTGGGGATTGTGTCTATCCTAATATGCAACTCTGTCTGGATCATCGAGACAATAAATTACTCTTTTAAACAGGGTGTCAGAACTACATCTCAGTTCCTTTCTTCATCTTTCCGAAAGTGTTCGATTCTGGATTCAGAGCTCTATAGAAATAAAGGCTTGGAAGGGAAACCCTTAGGACCTTCTGGGTATCACAGGCCAGCTTTCGTTTTATTTACTTTATTCTAAGCAGAGTTAGATGGGCTTTTCTTTCAAATGACTGAAGCAAACCAGAAGCTTTTTACATAGTTCTTAGGAAGCCCTGAATCTTTTGGGATCTAGCCTGTTTCCCAGAACTGTCTTTCTCCTTACAAGAAAAAAACTGGTTTTGTTAAATATTTAACAAATAATACTTATTCCTTTAAAAAAATCCCTAACAGCAGAGTGCTTTTCTAGTTAGTCTCTGATGGAGAGCAATAGACAAATTCTACCATGCTACAGTGGTGCAGGGCTGTGCCAGCTCCCCCAGTGCCACTGAAATTGCTCATTTCAGTTGTAGCCTAGTGTAAGGGAAGGTGGAATTTGTCCCTTTTGAGTTTAATGGCTAAAATAAGGTCATGCGTGAGTTCTAGCCAGACCAACACTGATGCACCCATACATGCTGAGGGAGCTGGCGAAGTGCTCACCAAGCCACTTTACATCATTTATCAGCAGTCCTGGCTAACTGTGAAGGTCCCAGTTGTCTGGAGATTAACAAATGTGACACCCATCTACAAGAATTACCGGAAGGAGGATCTGGGGAACTACAGGCCTGTCAGTCTGACCTTAGTGCCAGGGAAGGTTATGGAGCAGATCATCGTGAGTGCCGTCACGCAGCACATACAGGACAACCAGGTGATGAAGCCAATCAGCGTGGGTTTATGAAAGGCGGGTCCTGCTTGACAAACCCGATCTCCTTCTGTGACAAGTTTACCCACTCAGTGGATAAGGGAAAGGCTGTGGATGTTGTTTACCTAGATTTTAGTAAAGCCTTTGACACCATTTCCCACAGCATTCTCTTGGAGAAACTGGCTGCTCATGACTTGGATGGGCATACGCTTTGCGGGGTTAAAAACTGGCTAGATGGCTGGGCCCAAAGAGTGGTGGTGAATGAATTTAAATCCAGTTGGTGGCCAGTCACAAGTGGTGTTCCCCAGGGCTCAGTATTGGGGCCAGTTCTGTTTATCTATCAATGATCTGGACGAGGAGGTCGAGTGCATGCTCAGTAGGTGCAGATGACACCGAGCTGGGCAGGAGTGTTGATCTGCTTGAGGGTAGGATGGCCCTACAGAACGATCTGGACAGGCTGGATCAATGGGCCAAGGCCAATGGCATGAGGTTCAACAAGGCCAAGTGCCAGGTCCTGCACTTGGGTCACAACAACCCCATGCAGCGCTACAGGCTTGGGGAAGAGAGGCTGGAAAGCTGCCTGGCAGAAAAGGACCTGGGGGTGTTGGTAGACAGCCAACTGAATATGAAGCCAGCAGTGTGCCCAGGTGGCCAAGAAGGCCAATAGCATCCTGGCTTGTATCAGGAATACTGTGGCAAGCAGGACTAAGGAAGCGATTGTTCCCCTGTACTCAGCACTGGTGAGGCCCCACCTTGAATACCGTGTTCAGTTTTGAGCCCCTCACGACAAGAAAGACATTGAGGTGCTGGAGTGTGTCCAGAGAAGGGCAACAAAGCTGGTGAGGGGTCTAGAGAACAAGCCTTATGAGGAGCAGCTGAGGGAACTGGGGTTGTTTAGCCTGGAGAAGAGGAGGCTGAGGGCAGACCTTATCACTCTCTATAACTACCTGAAAGGAGGTTGTAGCCAGGTGGAGGTCGGTCTCTTCTCCCAAGTAAGAAGAGATAGGACAAGAGGAAATGGCCTTAAGTTGCACCAGGGGAGGTTTAGATTGGATATTGGGAAAAATTTTTTCACAGAAAGGGTTATCAAGCATTGGAACAGGCTGCCCAGGGAGGTGGTTGAGTCACCATCCCCGGAGGTATTTAAAAGACATATAGATGTGGTGCTTAGGGACATGGTTTAGTCGTGGGCTTGGCAGTACTAGGTTAACAGTTGGACTCGATGATCTTAAAGGTCTTTTCCGACCTAAATGATTCTGTGATTCTGTGATTCTACCTCACATATACACTGGGATAGGCCAACACCAACATTTTTACCTAGAACTGGTGTGTTCATTGCAGGGTGTTAGCTGTGAAGCTTCCCTTCTGGCTCAGTGACTGAGGGCTATTTTTTCCCATTTGACAGTCAGGAGACCTTGGAGAGTGTTGGCTCGTTCACTTGTTAAAGATTTTGTGACTCGGGACAGCTCTTGACTCTATTTTTGCCAGCACTGTTTTCCCTGTTAGGAATGGAGGATACCATCTTTTATTAACAGCTAGACTGCACAAATCCTTGCTACTCTGCTACAAGTAAAGCCAAACCAGTAAACCTGTGCACTTTTTTGGCCAGAAAGCCTTATTTCACTTGGGAGAGAAAGGGCTGGAATAAACTGCAGTGACAAAAGCACTATTTTTTCATGAATAAACAGCACCCACTGTTCACCCATTTGGTGCACTGACAAGCTACATGCAGAACAGGCAGGTTGATGAGGATGTTGAAGGCATTGGACCACACAAAGTGAATAAGCTATATTTGGAGATTAAAATCAATAACACGGATAGAGCACCTCTGCATTTTTATCATAGTAAGTGAGAAAGCCATCTGGAGACTTGCTCTGCTGACACCACTGGCACTACCAGATTTCTGAAAGGTAGAAAACGCCTCCTCAAAAACTACTTTCCAGAACTTCCTTGAAACAAAATACGTGCTGTTCTGAAGCAACATATGTTTTATTTCCCTGCATTAAATTAACTTCATTTCTTTTTTTGTTGCTTTGCCATTGATCTCCGTGCCAGTGACCTCTGTTGCAGTGTGTCTTCTCTGTTTATGTACATACCTGGATGCATGTATGAGAGGGGAAAGAAGTTAGGAATAGGAATGAAGTTGCTGACAGAGAAGAGGGGGGAAAAATTGGAATCAGAAAGTGTAATAAAAAAAACCTTACCTTGCGGAGAAGCAGTTAAATGTTTTGAAATTTCAGGTGAAAAAAGGCAGTTGCTTGGGAAAAAAATACTTTATTTGTGCTGTCACTTCTGGCTGGTTGCGTTTCTGTTTTGTCTTGCCAATAGCAGACGGTGCAGGGTGCACCATAGCGATATAGTGGATTATCTTCTTTTGTAATTATTATTTAATTACTGCAAACGTGATTTTATTTTGAATTTTCTTTGAAGTAATTTGAAAATATTTTGTGGCAGGAAAACTAAAAGCTTAGTAGTAAGGTAGAAAAGAGGTGTTCAGTGCTTTGGGATATGCAGAGCTCAAAGGAAAAACAAGGAAGGGTCTTCAGTCCCACGTCAGGAGTTAGGAAGTAACAACACAACCACCCGTTCACACAGCAATCCCGTTTGTCCTGAAGGTTCATATATTGTATTAATCTGGTTTTGAAGGAACCTCTTGCTTTGTAATATCATTGTTTTAGTGCTGATTATTTTCTCAGCTCTTTAAATTTAGAATTAGTCCAGAGGATATTATCTTTTTCTAAGGCAGAGGATGTATTTGTTAATTAAGCTGCAGTTGACAAAGACAGGGTTTAGCCTATCTCTGCTAAGTTGCACAGGGTCTCGGAGAAAGTTGAAAGGCAATGTAGCAGCAGTGATGGCTTTTCCACATTTCTTCCTAGTTTTCATTTAGTCAAGAGGCAGCTAGTAATTTATACAGGTTGCTGGGGTGCAAGGCTGATTTCTTCTGTGGATTTTTTTTTAAATCCTCCTTTATTGGATAATAATCAAATCTGCCTCATGTCTACACTTAATATATAAACATTTTGTTTTGTAGCTGTTTTTTTCTAACCATTTGCTATAGTGATATGATTTTTAAAGGAGTAGGGATGTCTCAATATTAAACATTAAGGGATATTTTGTAGTCCTTTCTTCACTATGTAGAAGATAAATTCTCACGGCAGCGCATGTAAGAGAAAAACACAAGATGAAGGTAAAGGGTAGGAAAACAGAGAGAGCTACTGGACAAAGTGAACGTTTTGTTTGTTTGTTTTTTTTTAATTTGGCGGCAGTAGCTGAAATGGGAGCCTTTCTAAAGCCTGGAATTCTTTTTTTATTGAAAAAGGGAAAGAAAGCAACTGAGATTTGAAGTGGTCCAGGAAATTAATTTTGGGGGAAGAAAGGAAGTTATCTATAGAGGAGGAAAGGTGGCATTAGTTAATACAAGTTACCTTTGATAATTATATTTTTTTTTGTAAAGATGGTTGAAAATGAAAAATGGGAAAAAAGGAACAGCAGCTGGAAGTATCAAATGTTCCGGATCCATCAATCTGTTTCACTCTAGGACAAAAGGTGGAAAAATATCTGCATGTCTAACACTAAGAGAAACTGATAACAACATGATTTAAATTTGAGGCAATAGTCACCTAAAAAGAAAATTTGATGTTACGTAGGAAGAGGTGAGTTTTAAAAAGCTTTACAATAAATTATCCCTAAGTGCATTTTTTAAAAATCATAAAACTTTCCTTAAAATTCATATGAGTAAGGCTCAATATTCATATTGGCTGCTAAATTGCATAGTTTAATATATGGCAAATTTTGAAGTAGTTATGCCTTTCGTAATGCTAACAAAGAATCCATCCTTAAGGAGAGTTGTGGATGGTTAGTAATGATCAAGGGAGAAAAGTCATTAGGATAATGTAGTTCTTGTGGAAAAATTAATTGAATTTCATCCATTATTTTCCAGCTACAGCTAGTATATTTTAAATTAAATTACACAGGACATAACCTATCTGTGTGGGTTTCTGTGCGTAAATAGCAATATTTTTTTGTTTTGGAAAATAAAATTGGAGTGCAAAATGGAACACAGCCATAACAGATACAGGTCTATTAGTTTTAGAGTATTGAATTACAGATGTGGAGAGAAGTAAATCCAGAGTATTATTTCCTCTCCTTCACTCATCCTTATTCTTATATATTTTCATCACCTTCTGCCTGAGTTTAGGAGAAAATAACTTTTCAAAAATAAACTGCTTTTTTAAACATATATACAGGCAATTGTAGCCGAGTTCCTTAAAAACATCAGTCATTATCAGGGTCAAGTAGGCAGGTCATTCTCTGAGAAAACTGTTCAGTAGTGGCTTATTTGTATTTGAAGAAAGTACAGGGAGTCAGCTTCTAAATTCAACTCAGATTTTTTTATTGGCAGATCAAAATCACTGGGTTGGGGTTTTTTGTCCTTAGGCAGAGCAAGGAGAGCTGTGGCATTTCTGTTGGGAACTTGGTTTTATACTTCTCCAGCTTTACAGATTTTTATAGCTTGAATTTACTTACAAGCATACACCATCAAAGATTTAAGACAGTAATTTAAATGGGGAGTAACTTCTTTTAAAGGAAGTAAACTTCCTTTGGTTTTGGGTTAATGAAATGACTTCAGAGTTAAACATAAATAGAATTCAATCCAAAACTTTGGGTTTTTCTGTTTGCTTGATCACAAGTACGTTCAAGCTATAAAGGTTTTGGAGAGCAGTTAAAGTGCAAAATGGTATTCCCAAGGTACCCTTTGATTTTCCTTCTGGCCTGGACTATAGACGGAAGTCAGTGATTTTTGATCCATTAATAACAATAAAAGGGGTTTTTGCTGGATTTCGAAATTATTCATAAGTCTGCTAGAAATCTTACTGCATTTATAATGGACCCAGCAGAACAGGTGTTCTTTGGTGCAAATGAGACTGGCATTTAGGTCAGATAGTCACGTTCACCTAAGTTTACAAATGTGCCAATGCAGTCTGAGTTAGAAGTGAAATGATAATCCAGGGATATGGGGGTTTTGCTCACTAAATGTGGCACTGTAATATGACAGAAGACATCATCTTTAGAAAGAAAAAAATATTCTGATGTTTTCTCCATTCTCCTTTATTCAAACAAATGCTCGACTCACTTGCAAAAGCCTGAGAAAGGACTAGTTTGCCCAAAAGCTTGGGATTTTTGCCTGCCATGTCAGTTGTCTCAATAAAACAGTTTACTTCAAATTTCACCTACTTTAGATTTAAAAAAATATTTCTGTCATGTTAATCCTGCTCTCGTTTTCGCACTGTGATGCTCAACCTGCCAAGATCCCTCTGTGTCCCTGGTAGGGGAGAGTCTAGCAAAGTACAGCTCCTTCCACGGCCTTTGCAAGTCTTGTCTCAAGAAATCCTTCGGTGAAGCCGGCTTTTCACAAGAAAAGATTCAACTGTTGTGCCCATCAAAATTGCAGCCAGCACAAACTCATCATGTGAGCTGCCCAGACTCTGCTCCTGTAAAGCCGTGGCTGGTTTACGCCTGCTCTTCCTCAGTGGTTTGGAATGATGAGCGTGTAGTGGGACACAGCCTTCTTAGCAGTTAGAGACCCTCCTTAGATGTTTTGTGCCCCATCAGGAGGCAGAGGAGGGCAGCTGAGAAGTGGAAGATGTGATCTGGCTTGAAGAGTGCTCAGCTGAGGCTTTTTGGTGGCTCGATGGCATAACAGTGCCACTGCAGATGGAGAATTGGGACAGTTGTGGAATTCGGAATGGCCCATTTGCCTTTCCTCGGCAAGGGAAGCTGAAGTGGGAAAATGTTATCTGTAAAGCAGGGGGAAAAATAACCCCACACCCAACAACCAGAACTAAGATCTCTATTTGGAATTCAGGTGGCTGCAGGTTAAATTACCTCTAACAGTCTGGCTGCTGATTGCTACTATTCATGAAAAGTGGCTTTGTTTTAGTTCTGAAAAATCCCAGAGCAACTGCTCTGCCTTGGGTTTTCTTCTCTGAATTGCTAAAATATTCTCTTTTTTGATTTTCTGTCTTGACCCTCTCCTCCCACTCACCTCTTTCAACATGTATTTAGCTACCTACAAAGGGATAGTGAGGAGTTTTCTGTCCATGTTTCATGTGGCCACAGCACTACTGCAAAGTGTCTTCCTCCGATTTTGGGAGGGGTCGGCTGATGGAAGAAGGTTGGTTGGCTGAAGGCTAGATAACGTGCCGGCATTGCCAGCAGGGTACAAGGAGCAACTCAGAAGGGGTAGTGACAATTTTATCTGACTTTTTTTCGATTCATCACATGCGCTTCAGCATACCCGGGTCCTGTTAAACGAGCAGAAGGCAATCAGCTTGGATTCTTTCCCCGGCAGGTGAATGTCAGACTGAGCCTGTTTCAAATGCAAACGACGCTGCCCTGATCTGTGCCTTTGCTGTCCCGAGGTGTGCAGTGGGGCACAGCACGAGTGAGGACACCCTGTCCTCTCTGGGCAGCTCAAAGGCGAGCAGAACTGGACGGATGCAGCCGTCCTCTCTGTTACCTTTGTAGCCCAGTACCTCCCATCTGGGCTCCTCAGCCTGGTGCCCTTTGAAGCTGCTGCTGACCTCAGCTTTCCAAATTAGCTCTGACATGGTCCCTGGTTAGGCAGTACACTTCTGGGATGATGTATAAAGCCTGACATTTTACCAGACCCTCCCTGTACTGTATTTCCGTGCTTTAGATAGTGAAGATTGTTGTGCTGGGCCTCAGCAGTTGAGCTGATAAGGTCTTCTTCAAGATCGACCCCCCCTTCTTCTTTTTTTTTTTAACCATGTTCCCTTTTTTGCCTGAAACAACTAAAATCTGTTGACCTTCAAGTTACAGTGATGCTTATCTACTCATTGAGAAGGGAAGAGCTTGATTACAGTTAAGATCCTGGATGCTTGGACTGGTATTTGAGGCTCCATTTCTTTCTCCTTCCTGATTGTTAAGAAGCTGTTCAGTTTACTGTTACTTGTAATCTTTGATTGAATTTTCAGTATAGTCCTAGATCAATAGAGATGGGCTTTCAAATGGACAGTGTAAATTATAAATCCTGCGTTAACAATATGGTACTCTGTCCTAGAAAATACCTGTTAGTTTCACTGCCATGTAATGGCATTCTTATTTTGACGGTTGAATCCCATCTGTCTAAATCCCATGTATATTTTATATCAGATGTACTTTGGGGAGCTCAGGAATAGTAACATTAATTGTTCACATAGAGCTGATAATATGTTATGTTTTGAGTAGTGCATCCTTTGATGCTGTACGGTGTTAGCGATAGCATTAATAAGCTTTGCAGTTGACCACATCATTTGCCTTGAAGGATCATTTCAGATAATAAAAAACAGAGATTTGTTGTGCAGGAACTCATTGCTCACACACACAAGCACTGTTTTTCTTACCAATAGAGAAGTTATTTATTGCTAGGACACCAGCGGTTTCTCCTGTCACAAGGATACGTTGTTGATAATGCCTGTAGAAAGCCCCATATTTCTAGACACATACTGTGAATAATCAAAATCTGAGAAACTACCTTATTCTAAGCCAGGTGAAATTACAATGGGAAATATAAATGCAACTGCCTTTGTAATGCTCTGGGCTCATCGGTTCCAAACATTTTAAGATCTCTTCTTTTTGCCTGCGTTTTCATTTGCATCCTGTCACTGGGTTGCCTGTGAGCTGTCAGGTAAACCTCCTGCCTAAAATGGTGCTAATACGATTAGAATTACTGATATTTTGATATGCCCCATTTTGTGCTTTCTGATTGTATACTGTGTTATCAACATAAAGGTTTCTGCTTAATTATAAGACAAGCACTAAGTGATATATGCTGGCAAGATACCTGTGCCACAGTTTTTCATGATTATGTTTCTTGTGTGTTCTTTTCAAGCCTCTCATACTACCAATGTGTTTTCTGAGTAACTGTAATGTTGCTTTAGGAATAACCTTACAGCTGCTCGGAAGTTATCAAAAAACTCTCCGCCCACCAGCATTAGCTTATGACTGAGCCTGGTTAATAGATTGGCTCTGATCTCGAGTAGCTACCATAAAATGGAATATCTGGAATATCGTTCAGTAATCTGAACTGGAAAATTACAGAGAGTTTGCAGCTGTGTGATGGGAGAGATCGGAAAGACTGTTATTATAAGAATCCTGTTCTGCCCATATTGCTGCAAGAAATGCTCTTGGCTCTTCTGTAGTAACACATTTTATGAAACACCCTTAGAAACAATCATTTCTCCCCAGCACCAGCACTGCTACTTAGGGGTTAAAATCAATAGGAGCTTACTGGCTAGAATCCAGTTTCTATGCATTGCGCAGGAAAATGGAAGGGCTAGACTTTGTATCAGATTAAGCTGAGTTAAAGTAGATTGAAGCTTAAGGGTTTTCCATCAGAACGTAAAATATTAAAGCTAGGCAATTTTACCTTGTTCTTGTATTATTTCATTTCTATTTTCCTGATTCAATATTAAGCTGAATTCTAAGAATTCCTGTTGTTTACTGCACTAGCACTCCAATTTAGCCAAGAGAATACTGAGAATATAACATGTTTCTGTGTCTGCTTGAAGTACAGATTTCATTTGGTACTCTTTATTTGTTTTTGTTGCTAGACCATGGGCATTCATATTTATGACCATTTTGTTTTTCAGCGCCTCCCAGATGGCTCTGCCCCAAGTGCACACGCTGAATTTTATCTTCTTCCAGATCCTTATGAGGTCAGTCGAAGGAAAACAAGAACAGCTCCAAAAAGCTCTGACCCTACTTACAATGAAATTGTGAGTACCATTCACTTTCTTCCACCATTTCTTAGTTGTATGATTTTCTTTGCCCATTCTTGAAATAAAATAACAACACAGCATCCAGAGCCATTGCAATGAGTACGATCAAAAAGAAGGAGCATATCATAAGCTGAACCACAAATTGGGACAATCTTCACTTTGCGTCTTTCTCCGAAGTGAAACAGCCGCTTTATGTCTCTCTGCGGGAAAGCGGCTGGGTTATTCACACCGCTCTATCTTACACCATAACCACAGTTACATGTCACCCAAATGAGACCAAGCATCATTGCACCAAAACCTAGACTGTTTTGAATGCAGATTTGTACAATAAGGTAAAAATTACTAATTGAACGGATGCTGTTACTCAAATTCACATTTGAAAATAGACAACCAAATTGATAACATAATAATAAGTAGCCCAGTTCTTTTTATGTCAAAATGCTAGCAGTTCACAGCCATATATAATTATTTCACACACCACTGAAGTGCTCACGCCTCTGGAGTGAAAAGAAATGTTTGTATGGAGAAACATTTAAGACAGAATTAGAAGTGGCTTAAACTGTATTCTTTTGTAAGGGCAGATGAGCTCCAAACAGTAGGTGAAATTGGAGATTATAATTATTACATATAGCAAATCTCCTAAAGATCTCAAAGCAATTTACAAATGCACTTTTGAGCAGGCTTTAAAGTATAAGGCATGGAAAATATTACCACTCCACCCTGTTTCATAGATAAGATATGATGAAGCTTAAGTTAGTCAGCTGAGACTAAGAGTCCTTATCTCCCAGTTACCCAGTCCTGGAGTTTTAATATATTTCTTTTTCTTTTCCCACATCTCTCTGATTACAAAAGTTACCTGCTTACACTGATGACTTCCGGCTCCTCAAGCAGTATTGCTGCTAACAGCTGAGACGGATTTCCCTCCCTATGGTACTGCAGTGGAATAACAGGGAGCTAGGCTTTGGTTTTTGTTATGTTCTTTCCTTTTTTTGCAATCAAAGAGGCAGTGGAATGAGTCTAATTGACATGTCTAAACAAATTGCTTTACATTTGAAGGATATTTATTGCAAAGAAATGTGATGATATAGTAACATTCATTGTAAAGTATCCAAAATGGACTACAGACAAGAACCAGCCAGCAACACTGGAAGGCAATTATCTTTCAAATCATTATTACATCAAGTTGAATGCAAGAAAATCCAAAATCCTGTCTGCAGTCAGACAGTAGTCACTGGGAGGAGATTTAATTGTGGTTAAGGAGCATCTCACTGCTGTTAAGAGAAATTCCATGAAAACTTTAATATCTATTACTCAAAACTTACAGCCTTCTTCACAGATGCTCAGTCTTTTTCACCAGAAATGCTAATCGCAGTGGGGACATATGGTTCCATTGAACTTGGACATTTCAAACCCAATGCTTGTGCTGTTAGCAGCTCTGTTCTTCCATATGTGATATCATTCTGTATGCATTTTCCGTCCAAGGCTGGTAGACTGAGGCAGAAGCGGCCCCAGGGAAGAAAAACTACTAAAAATATAAGTCAGCTGTCTTTTAAGTTAGTTACTGTCCAAAACGCTGTGTACAGAAATGTACTAGCCTTTTTTATGAGTTCCTAAGTTTTTATTAAAGCCAAATGGCTGGAAGGAAGCTGTATATTAATTTCTCTCTGTGTTCAAGACTGAGAAAATTTTGAAATGTGCTTCTCTTGGGTATTTTTGGTTTTAGTTTTGTACTTTTATTGCTTATGACTGCCTACAGCAAATTATCAGCCTTGCAAAAGTGCATTTTATTTTTGATTTTCACTCGTGTGTGAGAGTAAAGATGTGAAAGTCCAGGAGGGCTGACAATAGAATGAACTATGCCAAATGTTTTGGAGTTGCTTTTAAGAAGCACTCCTTTTTTGTCTTGTTCCTTTATTTGAGTTTTGGAGTTTGTTGCATTGACACTGGTATAACATTGCATTAAAACATGGCGGTTGAGAAGAAAAGGAGAAGGAACACAGAAAAATGGAACGCAGCTTATAGACCACTGTTAGGAATAAAGACGAGTTACTTGGGAGGTTCCAGAGTAGTTTAGTGAAAACTAAGAAAGTAAAAAAAAATTCAAATAAATCTGAATGATTTAAGTTTAAATTCTTGCTGAGAAAAATCGCAATGACCGGAACCAACTGCAGTTGGGTCTTGCTCATATGTGTAGCATTTGCCCTGAGACGCGCTTCATGGTCTCAGTTGTCCTCAGTTTGTCTCTTGAGTGCGTGTGTGTATGTGCACCCACGAAATGAGCAAACGTCCAAGCCAAAGCAGAGTGTGCGTTGCCATAATGAAGCCAGAACGAGAGGGAATTTTCTCCGTCCTGCCCTTGGGGTGCAGCCAGATGTGAGCAAATGTACCTGGGCCACATCAGTCTGTTAGTGTTCCTGCAGTTGCCCTGGGAGCAGAGGGGACGCTGGCCTGCGACAACCAGGACAGCCCCAGCGGGCTGATGGGGGGGAGGAGGGGAGCTGCACCGGGAGCCACAGTCGCTCCCTCCAGCACGGTGCATCAAAGGCTAATTTGGACAATGAAGAGCAAATCTAGGAACTGTGCCATGGCTACCTAAGGAGAAGCAACTGTCCCGCATTTGCGATTAAAATGTCATTAGACTCCTGTAGGTCAACAGTGCTTCTCTTTTTGGAGCCAGCAATACTTGAATTCCAGGTCTAAACTGTCCCACTGATTTGCTGAATGGCCGTGTATAGCTCACCTCCATTTGATCTAACTGTATAAATGGGTGGCAAATATTCTTACTACACAATCATTTCAGGATTTAAGTGTTCTGATTGTGAAATTCTGGATGGTGGGATTTGTTTTATCCACATACTAATTCAGCTATCTCCAGACCTTTCTTCTGTCCCTACATCCTGATGATATATACCTTGCTCCAGATGAATTTGCAATACCATTTTAGAAAGTTTTTTTTGGAATCATTTGAAAACCACCCACCCTGCACTGTAAGGTCTGTCATTGCTCAAAGCATAAAGCCTCTTTTTGTCCAAAGATTGAAAGTTGTTCATTACCCCAGTTCACGCCTGTTGTGATCCACCGTACTGAAGATTTCTTACCTCTTACAGCTTACATGTGCGCTTTCTGGTGATTTAAAGCAATAGCTGAAGGTGATATCTTTAATATACTGGCAAAGAAACAAGGCACCTTGCTACAGTAACATTAGTATCACTTCAGTAACTAAATCATAGATTTATCCTAAACTATATTGCCGCTTCCTGTATCTGTCCTTACTCTTTGGATTTTCTTCATCATTTCACTTTGATTGGGGGGAGATGCCATTGGGGGACAGAGAAGCTGGAATTTTTACTTCACATACAATTTGGTGAAATAGGCACAGTAAACATCAAAACTGAAAAGCACCAGGCACAACTTTCATGACAGCCGTTCCACACTATGATTTAGAAGCGTGGCCAGCAGGTTGAGGGAGGTGATTCTGCCCCTCTACTCCGCTTTCATGAGACCTCACCTGGAATACTGGGTCCAGCTCTGGAGCCCCCAGCATAAGAAGGACATGGACCTGTTGCAGCGGGTCCAGAGGAGGGCCACAAAGATGATCAGAGGATTAGAGCACCTCTGCTATGAGGACAGGCTGAGAAGAGTTGGGGTTGTGCAGCCTGGAGAAGAGAAGGCTCCAGGGAGACCTTACAGCAGCCTTCCAGTAGCTGAAGGGTGCCTACAAGAAATCTGGAGAGGGACTTTTTACAAGGGCATGTAGTGATAGGACGAGGGGTAGTGGCTTCAAACTGGAGAGAGTAGATTTAGATGAGATCTCAGGAAGACATTTTTCACGCTGACGGTGCTGAGGCACTGGAACAGGTTGCCCAGGGAGGCTGTGGAGGCCCCATCCCTGGAAGTGTTCAAGGCCAGGTTGGATGAGGCTTTGAACAATCAGGTCTAGTGGGAGGTGTCCTTGCCCATGGCAAGGGGGTTGGAACTAGACAATGTTTAAGGTCCTTTCCAACCTAAACCATTCTGTGATTCTGTTTCCAAAGGTTTGTAAATGGAAAAGGAAATCTTGCTGCCTGGTAAGACCTTTCTGGTAAAAGCCAGGTAAAAAGAGTGAGCGAGACAGTTTTTCTTTCCCCCACAACCTGTGGCAGTGGCCGTTCATCCCCACAGCACCGATTATCCCCCTACACCAGAGAGCTTGGTGTCCTGTCTGTTGGTGCTTGCTGCCAGAGCAGCCCGATGTCCTGTCTGACTGGTGCTCGCTGCAACACCCCTGCAGCTTGCAGTGCAGACAAAATTACTCCGTGGTCCCACAGGGGCAGCCGGGGCCAGCTGGGGTTCTCTGGGAGAAGCAACAATTTTGAGCCTCCTGGGTCCACCTGTGAAGTTCAGAAGCACCTTTCTCTTGCCACTCAGCGTGAGGAGCATTGCTGGGACTGAGCCTTTACAAACTCTCTCCCTCTCTGAAGGATGTCTTGGATGTCTCCCGTGGCCGTTTCTGATTCTTGGCAGGTGCAGAGTCCGTACAGAGAGGACTCAGCAGTCCAGCCCGCAGAGGTCCAAGCTAGAGGGGGCTCAGTCTGAATTTTCTTTTCCTCAGCAGTGCCATATGTATAGACTGCATTCAGATTGCACAGTAAATCCAAAACACAGAACTATACCAGCTATTAGGAAGAAAATTAACTGTATCCCCACCAAAACCGGGACACATAGCAAACTCCTTTTAGGCAGTTTCACTTTCTCATCCTCCTGAAGTGACAGGATGTCACTGCATTTGCTTTTTAAACTGCACAGAGGTATTAAAATTTAAAGCATTTTCCATTGCAACTAAAATAGCAAAAACATTTCCAGCCATACAAATTTTAGATTAAATGTACTTCTCTTAACAAAGCTTACCTTTCAGGCCTGAAACTAGCTGAGAGCATTCTTGCACATTTTGTCAACCCACGTGCAGTTCACTCAGCAGTTTTTGATTAATGCAGAGACTGAAACATAGGAATCTGTTCTGAATGCAGCTCATTCTTGCTAGTCTATCACTCCAGATTGGGGTTTTTTTTGAAATTCAGAAAATACACCATTATCATTTGATAATTAACCTCAGTGCGTTAACCTCATAGTATTAAGGTAATTTCCAGGATATTTCAAAAACTATAGGCCTTAGTAATTTTCTAAAGAGATGCTAAGCAAGCTGTCTCATTTAATTTGAGAAGTATTAACAGCACTTCTTGACTAACAAAAACATCCAAATTTAGTGAGTTCCACTTGCTAAATTGGGTCCAGTCTCAGGGATGTTCCACATCTACAGCTTCTACTGAGTGGGCTGAGCTTTCTGTCCTGTTTAATATTTGACGATTCCATTAAAAAATGCAAGCATTTTTATAATGTGCATATTTGGATACAGTTAGCATCTAGAATCATGGATAAAGTACTGAAATAGTAATGTTTATACAGACAATTTTCAAAGGAAGATTATTATCTCTTTTATGATGTGGGTTTGTTGGATCTAGAACAGTTACAAAATTTTATAGAATTCTTGGTTAGAAGAAAATTTGGTTTTGCTTTGGCTTGATCTTCTGTAATTCTGGTATGTAGCACAAGATCTATTCACAAGTACAGCACTGAGAAAAAATTCTGAGGTACTGTGCATTGATGTGATACGCCTTTATAAGACGTATCAATGCAACATAAAGTTGCTTTAAGGGACTACTAAGGAACATGTAACAAATACAATATACATAGGTTTAAAAAAAATTGACATCAGAACTATTTTCCTTTTTTTTCCTGAGTTTTGCAGAAGAGCAATACCACTTATCAAAGCATCTGCTGTGGAAAGATATTTAAAAATTATAATAATCTACACTTTTACAGAATTACCTATCTTATGTTTTCCTGCTGCTGTCTGTGATAAGTACCCTCCATCTGAATCTGTTCTCCAGAAAATCAACCATATTATCTTTCTCTGATGAACATCATGGAGGATCTGATATTTCTTCACATTTGAGCTCAAAACTCTGCTTAAGTTAGCGTTTCAATTTTCACAGGGAAAATTATGTATACCTATTTTTTTCTCAAGCATTGCACAACACAGGTTTCAAATTTATTTACAAATGCTTGGTAATCAGATTTCACAAGCCTAAGCTGGCAGAATCTCTTTTATATAAACTATATGAGGTCAAATATATTTCTGAGGTAAATTCACTAACTGAGTGAATTTGGATCATGATGAGTAGTTTATGATTCTGGAGGGCAGGTTATAGCAATTATTACAAAGTTGTAATCATCATCCTGAATGCTGTATTGGAGTAAGTGTTTTGCCTGTCAAATAGATTCACAAATTCATATGGTTTTTTCTGTTTCACTATGTAATATTTCAGGTTGTGTATGACAGAGTCACAGAGCTCAGAGGCCGTATACTGAAGCTTGTTGTGAAAAGCAAAGGAACGTTTGTGGGAGCTGTTAACATTCAACTGAGCAGTGTCCATTTACATGAAGAAAAGTGGTATCCACTGGGAAACAGTGTAATTTAAATGTTGGCTAAGATAATTCAATTATTTGTCTACTAATGTTTCTTTATCCCACTTCCCACGGTACATTTTGTCTCTGTTGCCCTTGAGAATATGCAGTCATCTGCTAATCACGTACCTTAACATTTCTACTCAGAAGGCTATTGTCTTAAAATTGCTACCATCTTCCTGCAACAGAGTCCTGTCAGTGTGAGTTTGAGAAATCACACGCTAAGAACTTGTGGCAGCATGCGGAAAATTCTTATGAGAGCAATAAAGATTTTTGTTTTGTTCATATGAAATAGTACTGTAAAAACACTAAATTCTGTACACATTGAAGTGTGGGGCCTAATTCTTTGTTCATTAATTCCACTGGCTCTGTTGAAACAATGCTGATAATGGTGTACTTTATCATTATCTGCTATGACCCCACTGTATATGATGATTTCATCAGAGAACAATGGGATGGTTCCCTGGATGCCAATACATTTCAGATATCTAGCAAATTTCAGGTTAAATCTTATACAACCAATGCTTTTTTTTTCTCCTTTTTTTAAAAAAGAAAAAAGAACTTAAAAGCTTTGCACTTTAAACATTTTGTGCGGTATATGTTGGTGTGCTTTTAACTTTTGATATAATGTAACATTCAATCCGGATATTCATTTGCTAATAAGATACATCATTGTTTCTTTTATTCTGACATCCAAGAAGCAGATATAACTGGTCATTTGTGAGAAGAAAGGAGGAGGGAGAAGCTAATATTCACCGGTAAATAAGACATATTGAATGCGAGCTTTCAGGGTGGTATTTATTTAAGATCATGCTATAAGGAACCTTTGCTCACCAGTCTTGCCACATTGCATTCTTATGCTGCATAAGGGAATCAAGTCAATACATGCGTTGACCTCAGGGCTATAAAATGTATGTATACATATTAAACAATGAACGTGAGTGGTTTCTTTGAGTTCACTGAGGCTAATTACGGGCTCTGTTCTTCAAAGCATTTTTACCTAAATTGAGGAAGCACTTAAGCACATCTTTAAACATTTAGCATGTGAGTAGCCATAATGAACTGTCCATTATTGCCAGCCTCTTACACACACATAGCTGACCATATATATATATATACACATATACCTTTCCAGGACCAAGGGCACATTTTTAGGGCACAGGAGACATGTTGATTTGTGATCTGATCTGCTGTAAAATTTTAAGTTACCATATACTGAGTAGGTCTGACATTTGTCCTACCAGGTGGAAAAGTGGTCAAAAGAGGGATAATAATGCCAGAAGCTGGAGATAATTGCTGCCTTCTCCCAAAGGAGACTCACAAATCAGTCTTCAGAAGTTAATGTTGTATAAAGCTCCTGAAGTGGGACTAGGAGTGTTATTTAGGAAACTAAATAAGCTGAAGTTTTTCTCAGCATCAAACCAATTGACTATGTCACTTGGTCAGTTTGTATCTGAGAATAGATACACCCGATTGCCTGGGGAAATTAAACTCCTCCTCAGGAAGGAGAGGTGGGGGGAGTTCTGCTTGGATATTAATATTATTAGTATTCTTTAGAGCTGAAAAAAGCTATAAAATATTTACCACATGAAAAGGGTATTGGCTAGCATACAGATATGATCACTACAAAGATCATTAAGTCTAACATTTTAGATGATAGGCTCTCCTGGATAAAGAATCAAGTGACTTGTCACTCAAGCACAGAAAACACATTGAGGCCAGCTTACAGTGTTATCAAATTACCTGACCTTACAGTTCAATATTGATTTTAGATTCTTCTTAGTCTGCTGTCTTGGTTTCCTTATTATAACTATAATGCAATTTTCTAATAGTGTTATCTCCTGTGATATTTCCTAATCATTGTTTACCGCATGCCCTAATTTTCCATCTTAGAGCAACATTAAATAAAGTAGCATTAAAATGGCATTAAACAGAAAGACCATTAAAATATATTATTATCAGAACTGTCTGCAAACATAAGCAACACTTTGGTATACAAAGAAAGAAACCTATCAATATAACATCCTCTCTTTTTTTTAAAAGAAGCCATGTTTGAGTAACAAATCTGCAATTAACTGGCTAGATACAGGCCTGTGGAAGCTCCATAGTACTTCAGTTTTGTAAGGACGATGGGAAAATTGTGTCTTGTGGGCAAGATCTACACTGATAGGTATGTCAGGCAAGAAATTGTCCTCAGAGATCTTAAATCACACAATCAACCCTTGCCTTTTCTAAAATTCTTCAAGTCCGCCTCAAAGCATTGTGCTTCCTATTTCCTGAGTTCACAGGAAGATGTATCCTGAGCTCCCTGCTGCTATGAGGAACACAGACCTTTACAAATCAGTCCATGATTTATCTGTCTTTCCTTAGCAGCAGGAGGTTCAAGACTAAGCTAAGAAAAGGTACTGATATTAGCATCTGAGTTTTTATCATTTTAAGAGCTGTTTTTTTCCTCAAAACTAGTTTTCCAGGTAGCAAAATTACAGTGGACGTTAAAGAGGTATGGCCCCATCAGAAGCTGCTGTTATTATAAATTTAAAGGGTACATTGTATGTGTAATTTTTCCTGTCTCCTCAGAAAGATACAATGGTAAGAAATTTTGTTCAATACAAATAAAAATGTCAATGTAACATGCTCATAATTTTGCAATCTCAGATCATGAATATTAGACTATTATTCTCAGCCAGTAATTAATCAAAATTTTGAAATCAGCTACAAATGCAATTCTTAACTGAATTTTGAAAATGTCCAAAAAGCTCAGTTGTTATGAATTAGTTCTAAAGAATGGTAGGGCCAACATCAGTATCCATTACTTATTCAGGATACCATTTACTGACACAAGAAGTCCCATTAGTTTAATAAAACCATTGAGAACGTGCCACTCTGGAAATCAGACCACTGGGTTGTTGCAAGCCTAGTGATGTTGCTTTATTGAGTAGGGTGTGATCCTCCAGAACAACTGCAGAGCATCATTGATAGTACCAGATGTGAACAAACAGTGATGCAGGTTTGAGATTTTCACCATCTTTGGACAACAGGGGAACGTTACGGTAACCTGTAAATGTAAGGACACTTTATTAGTGTATTAACCACAAACACAACGATTATGATGGAGTGTTTTTATGATCTACTATGCAAATAAGGCTTAATTTATGATTCTCTAAATAACTCTTTTAAATAAACTGAAATTATACAGAACCCAAATCCCATTTCTACTGGTTTTCTCTTCTATCTATACAGTATTTCAATTCTGGTATTTTTAGACACAGAGTGAAAAACTCCAGTGTCTTTCAGGATGTGGTGTTTTTTCGAACTGAAGACTTTTAGTCCAGTGATATTTAAGCATGGGGAAGGCATACATTTTAACATCCAAACATGTTATGTGCTGCATGCATTGTTCTGATAGCAAATTATATAACTTGTGAATCAACAGCGATAGTGCCTTAGAGAAGAGTGGTGTTGCAGCAGTAATGCACTGTCCAGCTGAGGCAGAAAAAAAAGTGTAGTGTAAGATCTCCTACCGTGACATCTTGAGGATCTCCTCTTACATATGAGTGATTCCCAGTATCAGAAACAAGGCATGCCTCAGAAACTACATGTTCATCTGGTTGCTGAAGCATTTGGAGAAGCTATAGTTCTCACCTTCAAACTTAATTAATTTACCTGCTTGGAAAAAAAAAAGCAATCCCCTCTCCAAAACCCCAAATTTGTATTGCTTTATATGACTGTAAACATCCATTATTTCATAATAATAAACAATGCCACTTTTGATTAAAAAAAGGTTCTATGTTTTATCTATGTGTATATATAATTGCAGTTATTTAACTAAGTATCTGTTATGAATAAGTATCTATGTTCAAAACTGTAGTTTTCAAAAACCTTCTTTAGGTGTGCCTGGATGGGTGTGTAGTCTTTGGGACCCTCGCTTACTTGGGTTTGGATTTTCTTGACTCTTTTATACAACATGAAAGTTCACCTAGCATCTAAGGTTCATCTTCTGGGCAGCAGATATTAAAGCTGAATCCAGGTTTTAAGAGCATGCATACAGTAGGTGGAAGACTTAGTTTATTTCACAGAATCACAGAATCACCTAGGTTGGAAAGGACCTTTAAGATAATCAAGTCCAACCATCAGCCTAACACTGCCAAAAACACCACCATGTCTACCTGGCTGAGGGGAGACCTTATTATTGCTTATAAGTATCTAAAGAGTGGGTTGAAGGAGGATGGAGCCAGACTCTTTTCAGTGGTTCCCAGTGACAGGACGAGGGGCAACGGGCACAAGCTGGAACATAGGAAGTTCCATTCAAGCACAAGAAAAAACTTCTTTACGGTGAGGGTGACAGAGCACTGGAACAGGCTGCCCAGGGAGGTTGTGGAGTCCCCTTCTCTGGAGATTTTCAAGATCCGCCTGGATGCAGTCCTGAGTAATGCGCTCTAGGCAATCCTGCTTTGGCAGGGCAGTTGGACTAGGTGATTTCTAGAGGTCTGTTCCAACTCTGAAAATTCCGTGATTCCGTGATACGTGTCTTTTAATACCTCCAGGGATGGCGATTCCACCACTTCCCTGGGCAGCCTGTTCCAATGCTTGACAACCCTTTCTGTGAAAAAATTTTTCCTAATATCCAATCTAAACCTCCTCTGGCACAACTTAAGGCCATTTCCTCTTGTCCTGTCGCTTGTTACTTGGGAGAAGAGATCAACTCCTACCTGGCTACAGCCTCCTTTTAGGTAGCTGTAGAGAGTGATAAGGTCTGCCCTCAGCCTCCTCTTCTCCAGGCATTGTTTAACTGTTGAACCCAGTTCCCTCAGCTGCTCCTCATAAGGCTTGTTCTCTAGACCCCTCACCAGCTTCATTGCCCTCCTCTGGACTCACTCCAGAATCTCAATGTCTTTCTTGTAGTGAGGGGCCCAAAAACTGAACACAATATTCAACATGGGGCCTTACCCAGAGAGATACACTTCAAGGACTAAGACTCATTTCTAAAGACTGTGTTCTAGCTCCTACGTACAGAATATTCTACAAAGTGTCCTGAGAGAAGTAAAATTTCTTTTTTATTGAAATTGTTCCAATTTATCTGAAATAATTAACTGCCTGTTGATCCAGTGATAATAACAGTAATAATTGAATTCCTGTCCTGTATTTGTATGCTTCATAGCATGCTCATTGGGACAGGGATTGTAACCCAGGACCTTCCTCCTTTTGCCTTTAACCGCCCAGCTAGAGAATTATTCTCACCTTCAGCTCCTCTGAGTACACCTACTTAATCATCACATGAAAAATCAAATACTGCTACAGGTGGGCAGCAAGCATTCTTCCCCAGTGTAATCTACAACTGAGTTGGGAGGCTGCTGCTGGGGAAAGGAAAGCAGTGATGATATACATTTCAATCCTTTCAAGAGAAAATGCAGGGGAGGGTGGCAATGACACAACTTTGTCCCACTGCCTGTCAAAGAAAAAAAGAGATGTAAGCACTGCTTAGCTTTTGGAAGCAACTTGCCCTCAGGGGACACCTCGGGAATATGAATCCTAGGGAAGGAGGGACAGTCCTGTAATGCAGATTAAAGCAATCGGAGCTGTGAAAAGTAAGATGTAAATCCTAACTCACTCTTCACCATAGTTTAGACAGTTCTTTCCTAAGAAAGACTGTACTGACTCCCTCTGTAAGACACATTATTTTCCCCTTTCTCTATTTAGGGAGCTTAGGTACCTAAAGCAAAGCCATGGTTCCAAATTGGGAATCTAGAGGTCTCGAGGTCAAGCATTGCAATAAATTTTGAAATTATCTGCCAGTTCATCTCAGAAGCATTTTATTTATGCCTCCGGGCATCTTGATGGCATCTTACTGTTTTTTTTACGTTCTGTTAAGTGGGAGCTGGGGCAATTTGTTTGGCACTGTTTATTGTAGTTTTTGTACCTACACTCATTTCCTAGCATTTTGAATTACTCCACTCAAAATCTTCTGTGTAGAATGTGCACGCTCTTACTTTTCCAAACTACAAATCCCTCATTTGTGACCAAAATTAATCATACAGGCACATTAGAGAGACACTGAAAAATTATTTAAAAAAAAAAAAAATAGAAGCCCAAATTGATGGTTTTACACACATATGTAAGCTTTAGTGTCTGCTATTTAAATTTGTCTCAGACATCATGAGTTGGCAGTTTTGGGGTTTTTTTTCATTATCCTGAAATATATAAATAAAAGGAAAGTAAAAGGTGATCAGTGTAAAAATTTATGTTGGAGAAAAGCAAGTGTTCTTTAAGAGTAGTGTCTTTGTTCTTGTGTAACTCCTCAACCTCAACTAAGAATCACAAACAGCTTTATGACTTCAGAACCTGGAAAGAAAAAGGCATTAAATATCCTGTTAAGCTTAATAAAAAAGGCAGAGTGCCCATTGCAAGCTCCATTTTGCCTTCACATCTTCATTCACTAGTAAAAGTTGGTTTTGTCACATATAGCTTTGGAAATTCAATGTAATAAACAGCCATTTTACATAAGCCTTTCTCCTTGGCCTACTGACTTCTGTGTCTGCTCTTTATGTGCAGCCAATTAATCACATCAGATTCCAGAAGCAATACAGGTTCAACAAAAGAAACGCTACCAAGAAAAATACCATAAATACATTGCTTAATTTATATTCTTCATTCTCCACTCTGAAAAATTGCAGATAGATTACTTGAAGGTTTGGGTTTGGTTTTTTTTTTGGGGGGTGGGGTTGTTTTGTGTTAATTTGGCTTGTATTGGGTTTTGAGCCTGATTAGAAAGTGCATGAAACTGTTGCCTTTATAGCAGTTCTGACTAAACTGTCTTCCTGTTTCCTATTATAATGAGTTAAAACACCATCTGAGCAGTTTCTGTCTGGAATGGAATACTGCAGTAGGAATAATTAACTGTCGTTAATATTCTTTTGATTTCTACGCCATGGATTTGCATTCAGAGACTACAATGACTTAAAAAACCAGAGAGTGCCATTTTTACCTATGTTTATACAATTCTCCTTTAGGAAATAAACATAATGCTGTATTCTATCAATACTACAGTAATGATAAAAGCCTGGAATCTTGCAGATTTTTTTGAGCTGTTATAGGTGGCTCACATAAAAATACTACCTTTGCTCAGGCTCAGCAGTGGTAAAGTGTATTGACCAAGGAATTCGTTTGCAACCAGAGATATCTCATCCTCCACACAGAATCGTATCAATGCCAGTTCTGGAACTTGAACAGTAAATGAGAAAGTTTCATCCCATGTAGGGCTCAAAGCTAAAAAAAGAGAAAATACACAGTATCAAAATACCATTTCATGTATTCTACTTAATATCTGATTTATTGTATCTGCTATCACTAGTCTGAACTAGTAAAGATTCATTCTTCTTTCCTAGATTTCTGTGCCCATTTAAATAAATGGTGATACTCCCACTGACTGCAGTGGTGTATAGGTCACATCTTTTCTATAATTTACAGAGTTAAAACTGTCAGAGGGAAGCTTTCAGAATGAAGCAAACAGAGGGAGCTTGGGACTTGCCTACAGTATGCAGGCCAGCCCCTTCTAAGGATTTCTCATGTATTAGCTACATGATACTGTAAATCTAAAGCTTAAGAAAGTTGGTGTCATCTCTTAGATAAGAGCAAAATGGCTCAGCAAAAACCAGGTTCAGAACCTCTGCTCAACTGAAATTTTCCTATAGCCATACCAGTTTCATGTTGTTGCCAAAGTTTCTCTTGGAGATGAGGCAGGAGCTAAATAAATTAAGGTAGTAAAGCAATCACTTGACCAAAAATACAAAAAGAAGATGTGGAACAGGACGGGTTGCTTTGTCTGGAGCAATGTTCATACAGAGAGAAAAAGAAATTCAGGGGTCAATTTAAAACAGCAGCCATCTACAAAAAGGAAAAAGGAAAAATAGAAGACAGAGGCACAGAAGAAGGGAGATCACAGGGAACTTTTAGTCTGAGAGACATCAAGAAGATCTATATGATAAACGTAAGGCAGTGCTCAAAGACAGCTACAAAGAGTACACACTTCACCTGTCAAGCAATTAAGGGACCAGTGAGTCCTACTAGAAAATTCGTATCAGCTGTGATGAAGTCACAGAAATCTCTTCAGAAAAAATGACTTTAAATTTACCAATTGGTGTACCGGTTTTGGCTGGGGTAGGGTTAATTTTCTTCATATCAACCCGTATGGTGCTATGTTTTGGATCTGTGACTAAAACAGTGTTGATAACACACCAATGTTTTAGCTACTGCAGAGCAGTTCTTACACAGTGTCAAGGACTTCTCTCTTTCTCACGCTGCAATGCCCCCCACCCCATCCCAGTGACTAGGCTGGGGGTGCAGAAGAAGCTGGGAGGAGGCACAGCTGGGACAGCTGACCTCAACTGACCAAAGGGGTACCCAAAGCCATATAACATCATGCTCAGCATAAAAAGCCTGGGGGAAAGAAGGAGGAAGGGAAGACGTTCAGAGTTAGAGCGTTACTTCACAAGTAACCACAACACATGATGAAGCCCTGCTGTCCTGGAAATGGCTAAACACCTGCCTGCTGATAGGAAGTGTTGAATGAATTCTTTATTTTGCTCTTCTTGCTCATGCAGCTTTTGCATTACCTATTAAACTGTCTTTATCTCAACCCAAGAGTTTTCTCACTTTTGCCCTTCCAACTTGCTCCCCCATCCCACTGGGGGAGAGTGAGCAAGCGGCTCTGTGGGGCTGAGCTGCCATCCAGGGTGAGCCCACAACAGTAAGTAAAGACAATGCATTCCATCTTCCTTCAAGAGAGTGCTACTAAGAGAGTTTGTGCTTCCTTAACCTACCAGTCTGCAGAAATGGCACATAGCATGAACTTTTGCTACAGATTTTTGTGCCAGAAGGTCCTAGTCTAGAGAGAAAGAATTGCAGTCTCTGTTAGTACATAAGACCTTCTTGGGATGGAAAAATAATAATTCTTTATAAAATATTGTGCTTTGTTCACAGTCAAGAGAATAAGACTTATGCTCACCGTTGCTTTTTATAACACTAGATTTTTTTTTTGCTTGGTCTTCTGGCACACCGTAAATTTCTATGTGCACTAAAGGGTCAGCTTTGTTAGTCTTCGACAGGCTACTGGGAGGTAGCTGATGACCACTGATGAGCTGGAAAATTAAAGTTGTAATGTACTGAAATAACTGTAAGAATGAACTTTACATAGTAGCTATACAGTAGCCATATTAGCAAAAACTGTTTCATAAGAAACTACTATAATAAGCATATATCAGCCATAAATTGTTATAAAAATACATATTAAACACAATAAAATTAAGACTATAGTGCTTCATCTTTAATTTAATTCTTGACTAATTTCATAGAATCATATAACAGTTTGGATTGGAAGGAACCTTTAAGGGTCATCTAGTCCAACGCCCCTGCAACAAGCAGCATCTTCAACTAGATCAGGTTGCTCAGAGCCCTATCCAACATGACCTTGAATGTTTCCAGGGATGGCGCATCTGCCACCTCTCTGGGCATCCTGTTCCAGTGTCTCACCACCCTCATGGTAAAAAAAAATAGTAATCTGATATCATGCTTTAAATAATAATTTTCAGATTTAAGTTTTTATTCAATAACTAGCCATAAAAATTATATTTGGTTACCATGTGAAATAATAATGTCTCATGATTTTTGCATTTTCTGCAATCAAGCTCATGAATTCCTATTAAAGCTGTGTCTAGTGGCCAGTGCTAACATCCACAGTGACATCAGGATTGTGTTACAGGGTATGTAGCAGACTGTCTCACCTGTATTCCTTCTCTTTCACAGTAACACATAAAAACTCTGCATTTACCAGGCGCCCTGAGGTTTTTCTTCTTAATTTAGTTAGCTACCTGGAAATTTTGCCTCAGACTGCCCTGTAATCTGGCACCCAGCCTAAGAAAGGATTTATGAAAGTCACAACTTTGTCTGCTTTCTATCTATATTTCAGGACACCTAGGAGAGAATAACCATCTGCACAGTAATCTGCTTTTTAGAAGTCAATGTATGGAATGTATGAAGAGAGGCAGAGAAGCCTGCAAGCCTAGGTGAAAGATACGACTCATGATCCAGATCTCAGGACTAAGCATCAAAACTCATGACACAGATTCTTATTCCCCTGTCAACCACCAAAAAAATCAAACACCACAAATTCCACCTTTTGTTTAGATATTTTCTGTAACACCTTGCTCAAAAAAAGTTCTAGCCTGAAACATTGAAAAGCAGTGGCTTAGCAAACCCTGATTCTGTCCTCTTTCTTCCTAGAAAATAGCTACTACCTTGACTAGAAAGTTTGCAAGATGCAAGCACAGAAGGCCTACCCACTTAGAACCAGGGAAGCTTCTTTGACAAGCCCTGAATGTCATGACTGAAATTCAGCCACATTGGCAAAGTCCTGTTTCCCACTCTTACCCCATTGCTAGACCCAGTCTGAGTCTCCCACAGGGTGGGAAAAGTGTGAGTTGTTTTCAGCACACTATGACCCAAATTCATAATTACAATCAATTTTTGAGACTCAAGGTGAAGCAGACATACAGAGAGCATAGCAAATAATACGGTAGGATCAGAAGTTTCCATATGAAATACCTTGAATATTTGTATTTCTTGTTCAGAGGCTATATGCTTCTTGTTGATGGGAATTGTGGCACATCAGGTTAAGAAGGTTATTGAATTCAGTAAAATTGGGCCCTGTGGGATTTTTGTGTTCACTTATGTTGTTCTCTTCATTCATTCATTCATTCATTCACAGTCAGTCAGAGAGATTTGACCCCTAGGTGTTTTATATCTTTGCTCTCTACTTGTTAAGTAATTTCTCCATTCATCAAGTTAGTAACTCTTCTTAAGCAGAAACTGTTTTTCCTTTGACTCCTGCTCCTGGCTCTTTCCGTCTTCAACCACCATTTCCTGTTTTTTTGCTGCTGGCTCTATGAATGAGGCTCTCTGAGCTCTACAGTCCCTCAGCTGGTGGGATGCCATCGCTTCTTTGTATCCTGCACTACTGTCGTGGCTTAGGCAAACCAGTTGTCCTCAAACCAGAACAACTACCCAGCCTATCGGCTCAGCCCATATCCTCAGTCTAAAAAGCTGCCTTTCTGTTTTCCAACTTCTTCCAAATTCAGACATTTCTTTTCCATTGTTAATGATTTTGTCTGTCTCCTGCTTTGCAATTGGGGATTTTTCCTCATTTTAATTAACTCCAGCTTTATACAAATAAGGGCTAAAATAACTGATGTATATGCATGGATGCTTGAAATCATCCAGTAATGTCTATTCATAATTGGTATGCTCACTTTTAGGACACTAAAATGTTCTTGATTAGGTGCATGCATTATCTAAATATTTTATAATTGTTATTATCTAATGTTTTATCTCCACTGTTTAGTTCTCTGAAAGAAACAAAATAGCAATTATACACTAATTTTATGCTAACTAAATTGCATTTATGCAAGTAGTGTACTGTGTAATCAGAAACAGCACTTTTTCATTGGGATAAGGTAGTTTTCTATCTAGTGAACAATTATAAAACATCTACTTGACCTCAAAAGAAGGGTTTTTCTAACTTATTTGTTTTAAATGGCATATATTTCTAATATTTTTAAGAAGTAAATCAGATTTGAATTTGAGAGAAGTAGAAATAATTCAAAGGCTTATTGATTCATCCCCCACTTATTTATATCATTTTAGAATGATAGTCTTCTATGTATGCATAGGAAGATAATGAAACTTAAAAGAAGCGTAAAGCTTCCTAGCGTATCTTTAAACATTCCCATTTGTCAATTAGCATTATAATAGTATATGTGGTATTACTAATACTTAAATAAAATAACACCAAAAGTGCACATTTTATTTCCGAGTTTTCAGAGTTCAGCCCCCACAACTGTAACTGACAAGTCCCTTTTTCAGCTACACTGGTGACACAATGCAAGGTATATTTTGTATTTCTGTACACAACACTGAAAAAATCATGTATTTTTACAAAGTCTTATAACTTCTGAACACCTACATATTTTTAGCACGAATAAGTGAACTACAGATGGGAAAACATCCAAGCAGCAGTAGATCCTATATGAGAGTTTTAACATGTTATTAAAAAACAGTATTAAACTTCCCAACAACTGGTAATGGGGATAAAATGAGAAACCAGTAATAGATAACAAATAGGTCTGAACTACATAACATATTTTCACATTTTATGGAACAAATCAACAATTAACTAAGCTTACCCTTATTGACAGAGACATTGGTTTACTGTATCTTCCCACATTGCGTGGGGTAAATGTTGAATTGTGATTTCTCAAGAATTCTGGTTTCAGAACATAGCCACAACCACCATTGTCTAGGAATTTTCCATTTTGCAATTCCATTTGTACTCCCGGTGTCTGGAAGTTTAAGGCCACTACAAAAATAAATAAATATTGATTTTAGTGAATTAAAGGTGGTACCATTTTATAAAACAACTCTCTGAAAATAATTGTAAAAACAAAAGCAAATGAGATTAAAATATGTATATCTTTCAACTGTTATTTCTCTTAAATTTAACGGTATTCAAAAATGAATGATTCATGTGCAAAAGAAGTGCACTATTTAAAACTACACCACATTTTCAGAATTACCCTATAGATCTGTTTTACACTGCAATGTGTTTTCCGTTTTCTTTCTGAATTAGACCTTGGAGAATATCAAATGAGAGATCTTTTTTCTCCATGAGAACTACATTCACATATTAGTTTCTCTGCAGTGACAAGAACCTGCACCTTGAACCTGCTTACAAAGTTCTGGTGCAGAAGGCAAAAACATAGGATTGTAACTAACCTTAGTTATGGTGCAGAATTTGTCACAAAAGCATGTCACTCAGAAGATAAAGAAGGTTTAGTTTAGAGTTAGACTATTCAGTGCAAATGCATATAAGTTTATAGAAGTAGAAGCAATTTTTAAAGTGTTCTTAAATTTATGTGAGCAAACTCTCTTCAAGCTTAATCTTCCAGTACTGGTGTTTATTGTTAGTATACACCTGACAGATTTTCCTCTCCTTGGAAGCTCAAAACATTTTTGGTTTGCTGCAGCAGCAATAATAAAATAGCACACTTCTCATCAACAGGATATTGTAATTCATGAGATAAAGCCAACATTGAAATAGACCTGTTTAATGAAATTTTCCCCTATTCCAGTACATTGGAGCTTCCTGTCACATTCAAAATAGAAAATGCACAAGTCAAATCAGTGAAGTGATAACATGACATGTGTTAAATAGAAAATGATAAAGAGTCATTTATTTGATGGCTTGGCAGGAAAAAAAATGAAGACTTTAAGCAGTACAAGTGACAATTCATAATAATTCAGGAAGAGGACCTTAATACATGTTCCTATGAGATAAAATAATTGTATTCAATGAACATTTGGCAGAATTCAGAAATCCTTATCTCATGTGGAAAATGCAAGAAATTTGGATCTGTTTCACTGTAAAACTTATTTGTTTCTTCACTGCTTTGATGACCCTTTAAAAAAATTCTGTATTGTATGACACAGGAACAGATCTGTAGAGTGAAGCAGCTGGCACTACAGACTTAACGTTTGCACTACACATGTTTTCGGTGGGGTTACTTCAGAAGAGCTCTAGCCTGATCCCACGACCTCAATACCAATTAATGGCTGGAATACATCAAGAGCTCCCAGAGTGCATCCTCTGTTTCATCTGAAAGGGACCCCATCTGTGCTAGCTAAGATTGCTCTGTAACATGAACCAACATGCATTAAATAGGAACAATTGGGAACCTTGCCTAAAAAAAACCCCAAACAAACAAAAAACCAAAACCAACAGCAACAAAACACAACATGCACCCCTGCTTTGAACTAAATGCTAGTGTAGATTCAGGCATAGATTCTCTGTCAATATGCAAAGGAACTTTAAGCTTATTTTACCTTTGACAACAGAAATTAAACTTCAAAATGTTCATATTGCTCATTGTACACCATTGCCTATTTTTAAGATGGTAATTAGTCTCTTGGTATAGTTTTGGCAGTGGTTCACAATTTGGATTTTTATGACTCGACAGATCATCCAGAAACAGACCCAAATGTGGTGCTATATGGCCCTTGTTGTATCTTAATACATTGATTCATGCAGTGCAATGAATGCTACAGAGCTGCAATGCTGAGGCCCCTTGAAGCCTAGGTCCCAGCATGATCTACAGGTAACCCAAGATCTCTCGGTACATAGGTAATTCTAGGCCATAGTTTCAGAATAAGTGGTTTAAAAAGCGTAACTGAAATTAGGCAAATCGAACAGCCATAGCTTCAAATAACAGCTTACACATGATGAAACAAATTACATGATTGCACATAATGAGACTGTTGCTAAATTTGCCAAGCTTCATAGGCTACTAAGCAGGAAAATCTGATTTAACAACAGAAACAAGCAAAAGAGAATACTTTACATTTTAACATATTAGGAAAACTACTTTTGCAACACAAGTGAAGAGCAATGTTATTACGGGTTGATATCTTCAAACATCAACACTATATTTTTACTTAATTTAATTTTACTTCAGAATAAGTTAAAAACACACTGAACAGTAGTTTTAATTTACCTACTGATTTCCCTGTATTGCAAGTTGCAATCTGATTAAGGTAAGTGAATGTGAAATTTTGTATTATATTCTCTGAGATGCACACTTCTATTACAACTGTGCAAGGTTCATAGCTGCTGGGGGCTTCCTTGGGCAATGCTTTATGGTGTACTGTTGACGTACAGTTTTTCTTTTTAATCAGATGCAATTATAACCCTTACACTTCTTGAGAAATGACAAGGTTCATAAATTAAAATCTATTTTCCATTGTTTAGCAGTGTGGTCTTAGCAACATCTTTCTTGCAAGGACTGACTTTATACCCAGTGTTTCATCTTAGTTTTGCTGTATTCAGGAACGGAACTGTCAAGAACAGCCACCTGAAGTTTAGCACTGTAAGTTAAACTTTCTCCTCAGTGTTTCCATTAAGCACCAAAAGCCTTTTAATACTGGCATCAAAATCAAAACAGCAGAGCAAAACATGGGCTTGGAGGACGACCTGAGCAAAGGAATTCCTCAGTGTGGTTCCTGCATCTGAAACGGAACCATGTCTTCCTGGAACCATGAGGCCAAACCACTTTCAGATCAGGGTATTTAATAGTCAGGTCTCCTTGCAAAGTACAGAGCTGCCATGGCTGTCCCTGTTGGCTCCAGATGTAAATAACTTCATATAGCAAATGCAAGATAGGAAATAGCCTATCTCCAAAAAGAAACAATCCATAATGCACAGAGGAATACAAACAGCATATTTCATCCTAAAGTTCTGTATCACAAGCAGTTAACTGAAGTCAGTCTCACAATTAATTGCAGAACTAACCACAATCTAAGTATTCAAATGCAGCATCTTCCATAGGCACTACCATTCAAGACACAATTGGTTTTTAGACTGAAACTAAAAGCTTTTGAAAATCAAGGTGAGCACTGGGGTACCTAGATTTCTAAGTGGCTATGATTTGAAGGCAGTTGAGGAAAACTGCATGTCTTTTGTCTGTGATGCTGTCTCCAAATTAATATTCCTATTGGGTCTTTTAAAATGTCATTTTTTAGTTTTTATTCTTTGCTTCCTGGTTCTATCAGCTATATTATGACCATAAGGTTTAATATATTTTCTGCATTTAAAGGTGAAGATTTTAAAATGGATAAGCATGCATTTCCCACTGATTTTCATTAAAATTACTTAATTGCATTTTATGTCATTTAAAATCCATCTCAAAATGTCTGAATTTTATGCAATCTCCAAAAATATATGCGAAAAGCACTCAGTGCCAATGTTTCTATCTGCATGATTTACTTCACTCGTTTTGAGTCTAAAGAGATAGAATAGATCACACTTCCAACCCTTTGATTTGTCTTGTTGCTATCCTCTCAGCTCTTAATTGTCTATGTTCTTAAAATGGGCTGCTCCCAATGAAGGCAACACATCTTCTGTGCCTTAGATATCCAAAATTTGAACTGAATTCCACATAGATCAGGAAACACTACAAAACCAGGACCATATCCTAATGATCTGGCATATTTTATCTTTGGTTATGAGGTGATCTATGGGATTGGATTTGAAGACACTATACTCATTCCACGTCAGCACTCCCAGCTAGGCATTGACTGTCTATCCTTTCTTCTTCCAGCAGGTCACAGCGGCACCCAAGCCATCACTGCCCAAATTTACAGAAATATTTTCAGAAGACCTTATGTGACCGTGTAGTCTACATTATTTTTTTCAAACTGATGTAGGTGGCTTTTTAAAAATTTCATCCATAGCCTGAATGAAAGGCATGCTAACTGAGTATGAGTTGACTCAAAAAGTGAGTGAAAAGGGGGGATATTCAGTCATTATATTATGTTGTATCCAACTGAAGACATCTGAAGGAAGGATAAACTGTAACATGATGACAAATTGTCACCTGTTACATACACCAGGAAGCAAGCATTCATTTAACAGCATACAAAGCAGGAGGATGTCTTATCAGTAGTAAACAAATTCTATCAAACTAAAATATGATAATGCCTTCATCATCTGAATGATAAATATAATACTAATTTCTAAGCCCTGTGCAAATATTAACTATCACAATATCCTTAAGTACAAATAGTATTTCCCTTTTAGTATATTGAAAATATTATTGAATCTAATATGCAGTTTGGTGGAGTTCGCATGAGGACAATGTAATGCATACTATAGTACCCTCTAACCCCTTCTCACTAACAGCAGATGTAAGGGAGATAATGTGCTCTATCACCAAGTGGTCAGAACATGTAACCTCGGAAAACGGTGGAACGCAATGGTTTTAAAACACCTTTTTCACCTATCTGAGAAATTAGAAAGATTTCCAGCATAATTAAGACTCTCTGCCAAATTACAGCAGCCACCTCAGACTGCTCTGAGCCTCAGCATTACTTGCTATTCTGGTCTTGTCTTGACATGTCACTCTGATCCCCATTGCTGTCTCCAGGTGCTTGTAAATTCAGGCTTGTGGACATACTGTCCAAAGTCTGTCTAAGTGTCCTCAGCATCCCCTTTGCCTTGGGCTTTATGAGTTTTTTAAATCTTTACTCAGCTTTAGCCATCTTGCCAAGTCAGTGAATAGGTGAGATCCTACCCAAACTTTATGAACAAGGACTTACATCTACCAGAAAAAAAAAAAAAAATTATAGAGTCATTAGTTCCCTTACAACACACAGCAGACTTAACCAGTTAGTATAAATTTTGGCATACAAACTGTCTCTCATCTCTTTTTCTGACCAAAAAATTTGGTCAAACTATATGTAATTATTTCCTCTCCTTGCAGAATAAAATGGGGCTTTAGCTATACAGACTCCAAATTTTACCAAGCTTAATTATAATTTCTGCCTTTGCTTATCACTGATGCATTTTGAAAAGGATGTTCTTATTCTACAGAAACCTAATTTATGAATGACTCACAACATGAGTACTCTGCTCTAGTAAGAGGGACTACTCTTCTGAGAACTGAGTAACATGCATAACTGTCTGACGCATCATGCTCAGCATGTGCAGTCAGTCTGTCCTTACTGGTGTTGGGCCAATTCAATACTGTTGCTCTAAAGACACTCTAAAGAAATGTTAAGAATTCAGTGATTCTAATGATCATAGTTTCTGCATTGTTCCTACTCAATTACTGGTAGCTCTACCGGAAAAACAATGTCACGTGATTAAAAATCATCCATTGTCCAAGTATATCTGCAACTAGCTTCAATTACGGATCATCTCTTGTGAGGTTCTTATGGGAAGAGTACTTAAAGCATTTCTGATAAACTGTCAAATCTAAAATCTAAATTGATTTTTGCTATTTAATTAATGTGTCGGTCTGAAAGTTACGCTTCTGTGTAAGTCTGAGGATCTCTTGGTTGTCATTTCATTTATTTCACACCTGAACAATACTTTTCCAAAGTAATGTTTAAAATTTGTTTGCCTTGTGCTTCTTGGCAGAAGAGTGTATATTATCAACTTCCCTTTCCTGTTTTAGTCTGTGTTTCCAACGCAGGGTTTAGAACAAGGTCAGCAAGGAGTTCAGAGATAATTGTGTCCCTGCAGTTTTTTTCTGTCATTCTTTTAAATTAACTAGATTTCAGATAAATTATTTAACATTCTATTAGTCTGCAGTTGTGGATTTAATGAAGATAGCTGGGAAAATTATTTCCATTACTACTGTCAACAAAATGCTGACAAAATGAAATTTCTGTGTTTCTTTGCTTTTACGTGAAGTTCCAGTATCTATTACATACACACACACACAAAAAAAAACCCAAAACAAACCAAAAAAACCCCCAAAACGACAACAACAAAAAAACAACAAACAAACAAAAAAATCAATCCCACCAAAAAACCTGCCTAAAAAGAAGCAGGCTCCAGAGTGACCCAAGAGCTTTGTCATAAACCTGGCAGTTAGAGACCTTCCTGCAAAGGAAACATGAAACCTTTATTCAAAACACCTCCCGGCCCTTGGAGCTATTCCAACGGAAAGGTGAGTGTGTTTAGATAGCTTAATATATCAGGGTGATATTGTCCCACCTAGCTTGCAGATGTCTAGACATGAGTTAGCTGCCCCACTACAGCTAGTGAGGATCTAGTCAATGAAGTTTAAGGGACAACATAACCAAAAATGGATCCATGTTTTAAGTATGAGATTAATCATAACCCTGGAGTCTGCAATTCTAATAGCTGTCCCATTGGGCTGGGGACTTCTGGGAGCAAATAGTAAGAGGTGAAACAACATTTTTGGGGTTCCATAAATCATCATGGCCATGTGGCCTATTACAGCTGTGGATTTTTTTCCAACTACATGACTTCGTTAATAATAAGCACACTTTATTTGGCATCTTAGTATTCTCTTTCCACAACACACTATTCAACAGTATTCAGTTGTGCAAGATCTAGTTTTCACTCCCAAAACATCAATTTTTGGACTGTTAAAACCATATTTGGAAGAAAGTAATAATACAGGTATCGACACCTCCCCCCTCTTTCAGCAAGTCAGGAATAAATCTACCATGACTGCCCGTGAATCCTCATTTGAGAGGGAGTGGGCAACCAAGCACTGCTTTTCTATGCCTTCTCATTTCATTTTTCCAGGGCATTGCT
The DNA here is from genome assembly GCA_008921705.1 of Burhinus oedicnemus. Classification (NCBI taxonomy): domain Eukaryota; kingdom Metazoa; phylum Chordata; class Aves; order Charadriiformes; family Burhinidae; genus Burhinus; species Burhinus oedicnemus. Next base: position 157,109 of record VFFE01007500.1, read on the forward strand.
TGGCTTGGAAGCTAGCAGGAAATCTTTTCACATCTTTCTTCTAGCATATCCTCCATGAGTCAGTTCTGGGATAAGGCTACAGCAAGCCCAAACAAAGAATGAGCTCCAGACTGGAAGGATAGCTGTACAGAACAGCCTGGGCATGTTTTTGCCATGAGGTGTATGACGTGTCAGACTCATCCCCTGCCTTAGAGCAAAAGAGGTTTTTTAGTTTGGGACAAAATCTGGAGCCCATTTTGGAAAGACAGCTGAAGGTCTGTTTAATGGCTGGAGACTAGCTATTAGGCTTTTAGATGCAGAATGAACAAAGATGAAATACTGTGATGTATCTGTCTTTTCCATGTCATAGGCAATGTTTAGACTTAAGTCATCTGCAAGGTTTTAAGGATCACAGTCCTAGATTAAGAGTGCTCACTTAGTATTTTACTGCAATAACATATACTGCAAAGAGCTTTGAGGTATTCTAGTAACCTAAACAGACATAAAAATAAAACCATTAAAGCATGTCACTTCACAAATTTTACCAGAAATTCAAGCAACAACAATTCAAAGCTATAATTTAATGAAGTCTCAGTTTGTTCCAGATGTCACATTAGCTGTTGAAAAAAAACATGTTATAGAAAATGCTTGCTTTAGATTTTTGCTGTTATAAAAAAATTTCCAATAAAAATAATATCAGAGTATAAAATTATCATGCTGAAAAACTAATTAAATCTAAAAGAAAAAGTAGTATTCCAACAACTTTTCATAGATAAGTCTGTGTTTTTCCTTAAATCTGATTTCATTATTTCATAAATTCCTTTACTAAATTTGACACTCCATCACCTATTCTAAAATGTATAGTGTTTAGCAAGATTGCTAGAATGTCTAAACTTCCCATGATCAAACATGATCTGTTTATTCAGGAAAAAAAAAATCGGTCCTGTTGCCTCTAGTTTTGCCATTTTTCCAGTGAGAAAGGTAAATACAGTTTCACAGAAAACATACAACAACCGAAAATTCCAAATAAATTAATGGTGTGCTTTCTTTATGAGGCTTTCCAAACTCTGCCTGTTCTTTAAGCTTTCACTCACTTAGAGCCCAAGTGAGGTCAGATCAACAGTCATTTTAATTTGCACAGGTAAGGCATACCAAGATCTAAACTAGTGGGCTTCTTTTCCTCTTCAGAGGTTAAAATCAGAACTCGTTAGAGAACTCTTTATCCCTCTGGTTTTTTTATGCATTATTTATTGTCGTATTATTGCACATAAGATTTAGCCGCAAAACAGATGTGACAAAATTGCCAAGATGCATTTTGATCTCACAGGCCAAAACAAAATTTACAATAAGAAAAAATCCATTGTACAAGTAGTGGACCTTCACAGTAACATATAAATTTTTATGAGTGCTCCAGAAAACATATGCTCTATATAGCCTCTTCTAAAACAAAATTCTGTACCTGCCATACCATGGCTGTTTCATACAACTATTGACATGTTTTGGTCATTCCTGTAGATTGTTTTGATACATGGACAGTGTTTTCTATTGCTCGCAAAGGACATATTCAAAAGGATATTTAAGTCTTTCTATTATTATTGTTACTGAGGTTTACTTTTGGGTTGTTTTTTTCTTTTTTCCTCTGTTTTTCTCAAACAATATAACACAATTGATATGTTTATTTAAATAATTGTCCTGAATTTTCTTCCTCTGCATAAAACTTTATTTTCCATTTTATTTACTAAATAAAAAGGAGATATGGATACACCAAACCAGTTCTATCCAGTGCTACACTGCACTTGTATGCAGGAGGCATACTAATTTTCCCAGACTATAAAAAGTTATTGCAAGTATTTTTCTCAATAAGACCTCTTTGTGCACAAAACCTATCCTGTTCTTACAAGTCTCAATTTTCAGAGAATGGACACTGAGTGCACAGTGATATCCAAAAGCGATTTTGTGGACACTCCATACTTTTTACTGTGGTTTTTAACTTGCCTTCCTCTGGAAATTAGGTTTACACAATTATATAATTCTAGTCCTCAGCCTCAACAAATCTTGAGCCTGTTGGACCATTTCATCCTGCTTTAGCAGAGTGCCAGGCTGCTCTGAGTTAATATGTTTCAACCAATTTAGAGGGAATTGCTGGCAAGGTACAGAAGAGAACACTGTTTTGGGCCTATCACTAAGGGAAGCGAAGGAATAACTCAGCTCTCAGCATTTACATGATACAGAGGCCTGGCAGGCAGATTTGAACAAAACCTGATATATTTTCTTTGCATGGTCAGGATAGTTATGGATATTAGAGGAATTTAACTGAGAAGGGTAAGCTAGTAGGTGTGGGGAGGGTCAGAGGAGCTGAGGAAGGGGATTAGGTGACAGGATAAATCTAAGGGTCCCATGAACAGTTTTAAGAAAACAGTAGAAGCGATCTGGAGGGATCACTTCTGTGCATGGGATGCAGAGTGCAATGGTAGGGAGACAGGGAAGGTATGTGGGCTATATGGACACAGGACAGACACAAAAATTAAAAAATCTGTGTTAAATCAGTGGAAGGACATCAGCAGAAGATTGACTGAGTGGAGCTTTGGGAGTTGCATTGTGAAGCGCAGTCATATTTCTGCCAAGCAGTTATCTAAAACAGATTAGGGAATCAAGAACAGATCTGACATGGCTTGGAAATAATATATGTGGAGAATTGCTTATAATCAGCCTATTCCCATGAGAAAAATGTTACTTTAAATGAAGATGCAAATGATGCGACCAAGAAGGCAGATCTAACCACTTCCTTCATATTTTTAATTTTTCCAGGAAGGGGCCCAAAGCCCCTATACAGCCAAAATCACGTGTTGTATACTAATGTTTAGAATGACTTTTCATTAAAGTATACCCTGAGTCAATAAGCAATGTAGTCATTTTGAAAGACTTCAGTCCTGTTTGAGATCTAACAAATGGGTATTCTTTGCAGAGATCAGTGTGGAGATTTACAGACTAGAAAGAAAAGCAGTAAACTGCAGTATGATAAGCCTGAGAGATGAATTCAATTTTAAATTAAGGACCTCTGGCCAGCGCTTCCTCTAAGCATGAAACAAACTTACTAGTTTTTAATAGCAATGTAGACAGTACACAGACAGCACACCAATCCAGGTGAATAACCCAGCAATAGCACGACATCAAGCTAAGTGAGGATCATCCACAAGGACAAGAATATAATCAAACAGATTTCAAATGGTATGGTAATAGCGAGATACTTCCAGCAATAGCCTAGCCCAAGTCCAAAGCTGTACTATAAATAAACATTTATAATGACACAGACACAAACAAAATTTACTATTAATTGTTTTACTCCTACTGTAGATGTAAAACTACCTCAATACAACACTCAAGATGAGAAGCAGAATTTGTAACAATGAGAGAATTATGGAGGGGTCTGAGTACATTTCAGTTCTTTCACTGAACAGCCAGCACCGAGTGGCCAAATTCTCCCTAGTCATTGTTTCCCACATTACCTCAACAGTGTGGCACTGACAGTACGGTGTAGCTCAGGGTGGGGACAGCAAATGGTAAGAAAATTAGGCTTGGGGATGTTCTTCACCACTTGTGGCCAGGGCCACAGACATGGGAACAGCGATCTCTCAGTGAAAGCTGAGGCATGACGCTCCTTCTAAGCTATATAACTGTAGGAGAGTATCTGGGGATACACCAGGAGGTTAAACAATAAATAATATTCATATGCATGATTGATTGGAAATAGCACACTGCTAAAAACAGTTCTGAGAAGGTAACTTGGAACAGAAGATATTTTGGGAGCTGAGAAAGGAAACAAGTGAAAAGGAAGCCTGGAACAAGGATGCACATAAGCTCCAGGGCCCTACAGGCAAAGTGAAATCTCTGCCCTTCTCTGTATGAGTGTGTATTGTAATATAACGAGGTGACACCATACATTTCACTTATCATATATTTGCCTACGGCAAACTGCCCTGCTCACCCCACAACCTCCCTCAGGTGGCCTTGGTATAGAATCAGAATAAAAGACAGAATATATCTGTGGATGCAAAGAATATTGTTCTCTACTTTACCTAAGGCTGAAGAAGGTATAGCAGACTGATGTAGAAAAATATACTGTAACTGAGAATCTTTTAAACTGAAGAACAAAAAAGATGAAGGCAAGATTTCCTCTTAAGCCATTAAAAAGGGCAAAGTGCTTACAGGTGAGAAGTTTTTCAAAGCATGCTGAGTAGAAATTTTTAACAATTTCAAATTAAAAACTAACTTGAAATGAAGAGAAACAGAAGTTATAGTTATTTCATTGCTTAGGAATAAATATGCTTTGTACTGGAAATTAAGATGCTAAACTTATTTGCATCTATACAGTCACTGGAGACTCCCAGCAGCTCCCATCTGTACCTGGGTATTCTGCTGACCAGGAGCATTTGAGTGCTTTTTTGCAGTAGCATACCATAATCTGGGAATTCTTGGCACCAATATTAATTGTGCCCACATCTCCTGCATCTGTGCCACTCCAGTCACACAAAACCATTGAAAACCCACAGATCTTTCAGATAAGGCTTTCATTGCTGTGTAAACATTCCTAAATCACACATATATATCTTTCTATCACCTCTTCTAATTCAATGCTGTAGGGCAAACTTAGGGAAAAGCAAATGCAATTGCATTCCAACAGTTCCCACCTTTAGCTAAACAGGCAGCTGCTTCTACTCCCATGTTAACTACAAAGTACCTATAAAGAGTGTTAGACCTCAGCTGAATTTTTTATTTTTTTTTAAAGAGAAATAATTAAAAAGGGGAAAAAAGAAAAAAGGAGAGGAAAAAAAAGAAGATTAAGGAGAAGCTATCATTCCCATTTTCTCTTATAAACACGCTCTATTTACACCTTAGCCAAAGCTGACAAATAAACGTGGAGGTTATGGAATTTGATTAATACAGCATGCAAAAGAAAGTAATCTATTTTCATTTTCCTGAAAGGTATGATGCAAATTTTTTTTTGGCAGTACAATGCTTAAAGCATAGCACACTCACTTTTACCTCAAAACCTGAGGTAACATAGTTAACATAATAATTTCAGCCCAAACATACAGGCAGTAAAATATAAATTGTCATTTAAACTCTCCTTACAGACACCCACAGATAAATATCATAGAACTATTAATAAAAAAGGACAAAATATATGAAGAAAACCAAGAAATTTCTGGTTTAGTTGTTGAAAGTTGTTTATATATGTGCTTTTGCTAAACTGTTTCACAAGATAAAATCATGCCTTCTTTTGTCTTAGGGCTAGGAGTAATACAAAACAAGGTTGAAACTTAAAAATTTTGTATTGTCCTTACTAGTGTTTTTCTTATTATCAGATAGAAAAAAAAAGGTAGTTTAAAGGAATTTATGAATTCTAATAAATAAGGATATTTGGGATAAGATATAGCTATTTAACAGAAAGTGATATTTATAATTAATTAGGGCCTAATTGTAGCTAGTTACAAAATGAATAGATGAAAATAATATTTCCCTTAGTTATTCTATATGAGAATTCCTGGATTTCAGGGTGTAAAATTACTAGGATATGTAGACTGAAGGAGAAGGTTAGATAACACAAAACGAAAGTGATGCCACTGAGGGAAAATATGTGACTTATATAACACAAAAAATAGTGTAGGAAGGAGTATCTATAAAGTATATCTGTATCTGTATAGTCTCTGCAAAGCCTGGAATGCAACAGTCTCTGCAAACGTACATACCCATTTGACACCCCACATTCCAAAACTCTTGAGGATTATAATTTGAAGAGGTTGCTCTTGTTCCTTTGGGGTAGATTCTTGTAATGAATCTTGAAGTATGTGAAACAAAATCTTTAGCTGAAAAACAGAATGTTAAAACCTTGGTGAGGAAAACTTTATTAATAAAGAGATCCTATTTGAATAAATAATAACAAAAATATAATAATTGCATCCAGCAATTTATTTTCTTTTTTTCCTTACATGATCAGTATATCATATCAATGTATTTCTATTTTAGGACATTTTTATGCATGTTAACATTAGTATATGGGCTACTCTGAGATATGGCTGAAATCCTATTTTAAAACCTTAAAATGTGATTGTATTCTGTCTATAGTGCAGACTTTTGTTAAAGGTTCAATAACCAAGAATCATTCCTTCATGGAAATACTCTGTTTCATCACCTCTTTGTTAGGTAAATATATGATTTTTATACTAAAGCCCACTGTGTTCTCATGGCAAATTGGAAAGACACAAAACAAGAAACTGATCAAAGCACCCACTCATTCTTTTATAGTTCGATAGGAAAAAAAATCATCCCAATATTATTTTAGCTTGATTGTTGTTTTGAAGCTTAAACAAAATGACTGAAGAATCTCAAGATGAGAGAACAGCGTATTTCTAAAAGACAGTTAATTGGTTCCTTTACAATCTTCAGAAGATGTTAACTATTCAAGTGAGTTGATTTTTTTCCTTCTAGCAGTGTTCCCTCCCACAAAGGCATAAACTAGACAGATATGGAAAACTTCAAATAACTTCTATCTATCTACACTATTCCTGTTTAGTAATAAAGTGGAAAGCTTTACATTTCCAGGATCATCACTCTCATCTTTGCCATCTTCCTCTTGCCACCTTTTTTTTTAATAGAACTATTTTTATGTTCACAAGGTTGCTAGAGGGACCAGAGAGGACTCTGACTACGGATGGCTGGCAAAAGCCTATTTGTTTTGATGCTGTTCAGCACCATTCACCTAACCAACCATTGAATCATCTCCACAACATGGTGGATGGCAGCTGGGCTGACCCTGAATGAATGGGCCTGTGGCAGACTTCATTCCCATGGTCTCTGTTCTTAACACTCCCTTAAGGCTGTTGGCAGACAGCTGGAGTTAAAACAGCGGAGACTGCACTGTATTGGCTGCACCAAATGGAGATGCTCCAACACAGAATGAGTTTTGAATAATCCATCTTGGCTGGTATGGAAGATCTGGTTCAGTGGAGCAAACTGCCTGCCATGGGGTTTATTCATTTCGTTAATGCAGATTCTCTTATCTGCAGTTATCACCAAAGCCAGGGATACTGCATGCCCAACTCCAGTGAGTACTACAGACCATACATGGGAGGGGGGAAATCTATTCCACACATTTTCAAGTATTAACTGTAAGTTCTAAATTATTTGATGCAGAAAACAACTCAAAAGCCACTCATACATTTTGTGTAATATGTTAAGGTTGTTCTTATAAAACCACATGGAATTAAAGCAAAGCTGGGTTTCAATTTTCCACACAAAACCAACTAAAATATAAAAATCCAGCACAAATGACGATAGTTCTAAAACAATGTTATAAATACAACCAAATAAAATTGGACAGCCTGTGTTTCATAAAATTTTAACCCTTCCAATGCCTAAGCAGTGAACCATAGCAACATTGTAACTTTTATCTGATTAAATCAAAAGAAATTACCTGAATGTTTTACAAATTTTCGTGCTTGAGCCTCTCCAATTGAATTATTTTCATAGCACTTCTGATTAGCTAGGGAATGCTCAAAGCTCACAAACTTCTCAGATTTGGTATAAATCACAAGGTCTGACAATGCAATGGCAATTTTTATCTTCTTCATCTAATAAACACAATATAAAATAATGGAAGAATAAAAAAATCACAGCAACATATTTCATTATTATTATTAACAATTCAGAATAAACTATGATTTTGGATGCATAAATCATGGGAAAATGTGCCACAATTAATGAATATTTGAGCTTAAGATATGACTGCTGATAGTGAGAGTTGATCCAGTCAGAGACAATTAAGGTTGTTGTCTCTACGTTCATCATAGCAATTGTAGGGTAAACGGAGAGATGTTTCCAATGCTTCCTAGTACAGGGTTCTGTTGGACAGCTTCATCATTTCCCTGCTTCTGAGACTGGTATGTAAATTAACACAATTTTTCATGGCTCTTAACATTACTCACTTAAAATACATGTCCAACTTTATATTCCTAAATAGATAAAGTACTAGAAAAAGTATACTGGTAGGAAGTACTTGGAGGGGTTAAAAAAAGAGCAGGAGAATCTATACATCAATAGAACAAACTCAACTACAAAATGTAGAATAACAGAGTATTTTACTCTGCCAAGCAAATCAATCATAGTTACATCCCTCCAAGCATTGCTCTGAAGTTAGGAAAACTCTGTTCTTAATTAAGATGGAAAGTTCTTTGGCCAAAGTCTTTGTTTAGTCTTGCTCCATTACCAAAGCAAGCAAAAGCAAAGGCTGCTGTACATTGAAGTGACTGAAATTTTAGCAGGGCCTTATCTCTTCAATTGAGGTACTATGTGACCTCTTCATTTTACTTAGCACAAACTTGTGAGCTCATCAGTGGTAGCAGCCAGCAAAGAGCTGATGGTATTAATAATGTTTACATTCTATTAAAGCCTGTGAAGGCCAAAGCCAACCACCAGCACCACTAGGGTATCTTGGGTGTGGATTCAAATGCTCTCCCACCCTCCAACAGAGCAATAGAGTAGGACCTCAGAATAAATACTTCCACTCCAATAGAGTGGGACCACAGAATCCATTTTCTCTTCTGCCTGTGAAACATGACCAGACGTCTGTTGTTGCTGCTGTTGATCAAGATGTATGTGGTATACATTCTGATCTGTAACATGATGTTACAAATATATGTGATCCTATTATCTGAAAATTTGGCCTTCCCTGTTCAAAGAGGACTCCATTCTTCCTCAGACTTTTTCCTTACTATCCCTCTATATCAGATGGAAAGAAAAAGAAGCAAAGATCTTGACCTTTAAATCACTTAGAGAAAAGAAACACGGTGGAAGAGACACTGCCTCTCAGGAAAAATGCTGAGCCCTGAGGAGCATTGCCAGTCTGTCTGCATTCAGATAATCAGAGCATGATGTACAAAAGTGACTAGATACTGGGTGCTTACTGCCTGCTGAAAAAACTTGAACAAAGCAGTTTGAAACCTGATGGAGAAACAGATTTCCATGGCAGAGAATCACTATTGGTTAAAAAGATGAGTAAGTTTAATTTGACTATTAAAAAGAAAATTACATCCAGCTTTTACATTTTCTTTCAGAAATAGTATTTAATGTTAAGTCTCTACATGATAAATGTAAAAATAGCTTTTCGATTATAAGTGCTTAAAAATGTTTTAGTGCAGCCAGAACTCTACACCTAATTTCATGCATAAATCCAGAAGAAAAGAAAATGGGGGAATGGCAAGTCTTCAAAATTTCCATGATAGACTGGTGAACTGTGGAAAGAAATAGATAAACTCTGTCCTCCATCATCAGGAACTTCTATGAGTGTTCTCCATGCATAGCTCCAGGAGGGCCTTGAAACCGACAAAGTAGCTGGGGTAGCTGGGCAACTTTATCTTAGATCTGTTGTGGTACTGTGGGAAAAGCACAGGAACTGAAAATGAAAAATGCAGGTGGAGTTTAGGATGGCAGCACAGGGCAGGGTTGATTTTAGTTGGATACTAAAATATGCTCCAGCTTGGAGTGTCTTGTAAGAATCAGGAAAACTCTGAAAGCTTGAGCTAAAAAATATTATTTCAAAATATATTGCTCTAGGTAATTTTAAAGCCTACCTTTTAAATTTAGTCTCTATTTTAAGGTAATATATTCCTCCTTTTTTAAAAAAAGCTGGCACAGATCTATGTTTTTTTTCTAAATTCAATTGAGACAAAATTCACCTTTGCCTTTTTTCGAGGTGGGGCTGAAGGTCTTTGTTCACTTTTTCTTTTTGAGGAACCATTCTTTGGGTAAAGAGGGGCTTTTTCATCAGTCTCATCTTCATCGGACGTATTTTCAAGATCAGAAATTTCTCCTGTCTCACCATGACTGTCAAGATCTCTCCTGAGCATACCTTCCTCAATTGTTCCAACTTTTTTATTTTTTACAAGAATTTTGAATTTTAATGCCTGTAAAAAAGAAGTTAAACAGTAGTAACTAGAATTATGTATGGTCTATTCGTAGGTTTTCATATCTAGATATTGTTTAACCCATGTTCAAAGCTGTTTATTAAGTATAGTGAAATGAGGTAACCCAACGAGGTGAAGATAGATATTGGTGAGACAGAAGTCAAACGAAAGTAAAACAAACAGAATCTGGGGATCAAAGCACACAATAGAATGTGAATATCTATTCAAAAAAAGGCTTTCCACCACACAGATACACAATGCTGAAACTGTGAGCAAGATTAAGGTAGGAAGTTACGTGTCAGAGGTATGGCCAGGTAAGTCATAGGAGGTGTATTTTTTTACTATGCATGAATTCATTTTTATATATAGACTTGCAGACATGTATCTGGTATTAATTTGAAATTTTCTTTATCTATCATCGCAGTTGCTGGAAATTTGTTACCCTATTTGGTTAGTGCATTTGTGCACAACTGTCTAGTGTATGTACCAAATCAAAAGTTTTGTTATGTCATTATACAGTGGATCCTCATGCTGATCTTACCTGGTCAGAGAAATTAACAGAGTTTGGTAATTTGTTGCCTAAGCAGTTTCTCTGTTTTTAAATGGGTATGTTTCAACTTCCATAATAAAAAAATGTAGGAAAAAAAATTCATTAAAGTTTATCATTTCTCGTAAGATAGCTTTCATCTGTACCCCTGAATCCTATGAGTATAAATTTCACTTAGTTTTATGAAATAATAGTCACAGTAAAACAGCTATTATGTAGCAGACATTGATCTCTACCTCTGTACACAGGAACTGTCAGTGAGTAACAGGACTTACTTAGGTTCTTGGATAAAGAAATCCACAAAAATATTCCTTAAGTTTTATATGCATTAGTGAAAAGGAAGACTACTGCTGGGAAGGTTACAGGAACAAGGAACAAATACTTACACATTAAATAAAAGATAGCTGAAATACTGTGATTTAAGGTATCCATTAAGTAAATATGAAAAGCATGCATGATAGAAACATGTATTTAAAACCAAAGCTTTATAACAGGAACTAGAGCCGTAGGCAAAGAAATAGACATTCCATTTATTTACATTGCAACTTCCATTGTTGATAGACTCCTTATCACTTCAGATCTTGTATTAGTAGTTTGTCAGTGTGCCACTGGAATGAGATATCCTATGCTTAATATCTATCAATGCCATGCTACTGTAAGATTTGATTAGTTTCTCTGCACTGGTGATTCAGAATAAGGAAGCCCTTTAACATTTCCTTCATTTCTTATTGATGCACTCATTTTTTTTCCTGTGATATTTTTAGAAGAGTTTTATTATGAGTAATGCTACTCATATTTTAGAGTTCTGAATTTTTCTTTGCACCTTAGTGTTTCTAAAAGCAATTCTATCCACTTTTGGTCTTGTATTTAGGTTGTATTTTGGTCTTGTATTTTATTCATAGGTGAGATTTAATTCTACAAATTAAAAAATAAGACCTGGAATACAAGGGAAGAAAAACCTTTCTATGGATAAATTACTGCCTCCTGTATGTAAACTTGCTTTAAGTAAAAAAAGACCATAGTCTGTGTCATCATATAAAAATGGGACATGATATTTTAAGTCAATAGTTTCTAAATATCTGTTTATGAACTGTTGGCAAAGATGTAAATACCCTGAGGTAGGACAAACGTTTCTTTTTTTTTTTCTCTGTAAAGATAACATTTTAAAATCACAGCTCTCTTTTCAAAAACTATTACAGACAATACTCTAGCAAGAAGAAATTTTGCTATTTTTCAGCCAGAAGCAGATTCCAGTAATAGTTAACCCAAATCACTGGAAGTTAACCATGAACTGAAAAAGACATACCACGGATTTTAAGTCTGAGCTTCAAACAGATCTTCAAAAAAATGTATGAAAAATGTATGATTACAAAATCAGTGACTATGTGAAATTCGAGTTCTTTAATTGGTAATCCGTAGTGCTAAACATGTGGCATATTTTTGTACAAATGCCTAAATCTTTTAAGCAGATAATGAGCTGAAAGTCTGAACATTCACTGTAACTTCTCTTTTCTAGTTTAAATATAAAATATGAAATATTGAAAAAAACCCATGGTGACTTAGGTACCTATATATAAATGGTAGCATACTAGAAATTTAAATATGTAAAACATAATAGATCTTCCCTAGAGCATAATGGGACTTCAAGGCTGGCACAAACAAAAACCTCCAAGTGCAATCAATTGGAACAAATATTTAAAAAACTAAATGAACAAAACTTAGGTATTGTACAAAATAGACATTCTGGTTAATGTTATGTACAACACAAATCAGAACAGCTGAAGTAATACAAGACACCAAGACAAAATCACAAGCGCTTTGGAATGGATCAGGCAAACCCACCTACTGACCATTTAAGGTAAAAAGGGACAAAATTCAGTCCTCGGAAATGTAGAGAACAAACCCTATCTTTGGGTCATGAGTATTAAAAAGAGAAGGATAGCTTCCCTTATTTAAATTGAGCATGTTCTTCTCTATTCTCCTCTCCTGATCAGCCATAAGTGCTTAGTAAGAGGAATATCAAATCCTGAAAATCTTGCTAAGTAACAAGGTTAAAATCAGTTTAAAGTTTTACATCATTTTCTGTTTCAAAAATTATATTACCATCTTAAATACTGATATAGGGTAAAGATGTGACACCTTCCATGAAGTCTAACATGCGGGAAGCTTTTAAGGCATTGACAAAATTTATCTTGAATGACAATAACAGGGCACTATTGTTAAGTACAACTGTTAAAAAAAATAAAATCAGCATTCTTCAATGATTCAAGAAGAGAATCACTCTTAGTGAAAGGGTGAATGGATGTCTTTGTGGCAGCCCTATAAATCACAGTTATTGACATATTTCAAGTCAATACTACCAGTAATGTCTGAGCTCTAGTTAAGTAGATATTAATTATATCAGAAGCACCTTTTTAGCTATCTCATAACAAGCTTTCATACAGTACAGTTATCTAGTTAGAAGTCCCCTACATTGAAAATTCCAGTTCTGTGTTGTGCTCTGTAGTAGACACAAAATACATCGGAGAATCTTTGTAGATGTCTTTTTATTAAAAATACAAAAAAGGGAGACATGCCTAAAGAAGGCAACTGGGAGGGCTGGCACTGGCAGACTAATTTTCTGGATGAAGTGAAAACCTGACACAATCCTGGGTAAAAGTGTATGTGTTCTAAGAAACATTCCTTAGGAACAATTTTCCAAGGTATTATTTCTGCCTTATCTACCAGAAAGAGTCCCAATTAGGAACCAAACTTCAAAGATAAAGACAGGATCAATTTGCTAATGGCTCAGAGGCTTGACCTGTTATAACTGTTGGCAGTAAGGTTAGATCCCATTGAAAAACAGGACCCTTGGCTGGCAATGCCTTGTCCTGTTTTACCTGAGGACTCCATCAGATGTAAGAGAAATATTAAAACACACATAGACTTTCCCAATCATGCAACCAAAAAGACATCTGACAGTGGTCTTGGAGAAAGTTCTAGTGTAGATGATTTTGCATTTCTTAGAGACTTTTAAGGCTAAAAATGGTGTGTTAACTGATCCACAAATACGTTGCAAATAACACTCTTAACTAACCTGCTGCTCATGGTTCAAGAATCTGCAACAACTCAGAACCAGAGTGTAGCAAGGGCCAGGAGCTGCACAAGGTGACCCAGGAGTTGAGGGTGACAGCAGGGCAGGCATGGGGCAATGATCTCACCAGCTAAGGCAACAGTAAGACAATTAGCACAGGTCTGGCGATGGTAGGCAAGTTCAGGAAGCAGTCCAGTGACCGCCAGAGAAGTCACGAGGCAGGTCCAAGGTCAAACCAGGAAGCGATATCACAGAATCACAGAATTTTCAGAGTTGGAAGGGACCTCTAGAGATCATCTAGCCCAACTCCTAGCTGACGCAGGAATGCCTAGAGCACATTACTCAGGACTGCATCCAGGCGGGTCTTGAAAATCTCCAGAGAAGGGGACTCCACAACCTCCCTGGGCAGCCTCTTCCAGTGCTCTGTCACTCTAACTGTAAAGAAGTTTTTTTTTATGTTTGAATGGAACTTCCTATGTTCCAACTTGTGCCCGTTGCCCCTCCTCCTGTCACGGGGAACCCCTGATATCGTATAAGTACAGAATGGCCAAGTTTGGAAGGGATGCCTGGAGACCACCTAGTCCAACCCCCTTGTTCAAAGCAGGATCAATAAGAGTTAGGGCTGTATCCAGTCAGGTTTTGAGTATCTCCAAGATGGAGATTCCATAATCTCTCCAGGCAACCTGCGCCAGTGCCTGACTACCATCACAGTAAAAAATTATTTTTCTCATGTTTAAATGGAATTTCTTGTATTCCAGTTTTTTCCCACTGTCTATAGCCACTTCACTGTGCACCACTGAGAAAAGTCTGAGCCCAACCTAGAGAATCCAGAAATTTTATGACAAACAATACTAATTATCTTATTTTTGAGGTCATCACCAAGGCATGCTACATTTTCAACATCTTTCTTCTCATTTTTGTAAAGAATAGATGCCATAGACAGATTGAAAGGTAAAACAGTCGACTGGACTGCTTTCTAAGAAGCAAAGATATTTCTGATGCAAAGACTTGGTCAATACAGTTGCGTATATGACTTGTAGGTCAAAAAAACAGGAATTAATCTCATCACTGAAGCAACAGAATTAGCTATGCTAAAGCAGTCTTGATCTTGAATTTCTGAGTGAAAATCTTCATGTTCTACTTTTTCAGTAACAAGAAAATAAGACTATAAAGCCCTATAAAGAAATGGGAGAGGAAAATTTGGAGATGGTTAGACTGAAAATTGAATCATATAGCCACAGCTTAATCTATTACCCTTTTGTCAGACGTTACAATCCGAAAGAAGCTATTTGTCAGAGATTATAGACAGCCAGGTACAACCAAGTTTTGAAAGTTTCTCAGTGAGACAGGTCTTTACAGAGAAAGGAAGAAAGTGCAGTATCAATATGAATCTCAGACATAAACTCAAATGTTATATCTAGATGTCAAAGACTGTGGTACTTGTTCACCCAGACTAGTGCATTCTGGAAAACAGTGACTACGTATGGAAAGTTGCTTTGTATATTGAGTAGATACTGGTGAAAAAAAAGGTGAACGAGGAGTCCTGGCTATGGGGTTAGTTGGTTTTCCCCCTAATAGTAGGATTTAAAATGCCCAGAGAGCATGAAGTTGTACTGGAGACGTTCTATGAATCTTTCTCAAGGAGTTTATTAAATAGGTCCTTTTACTTAGATAGCATGGCTTTAATAACTATGGGGAAATCTTGCAAATTGTGGCCAGAAATGCTTCTGAACTACGGCAACATAGTAATTGATCTTGCAGCTGTGTGGTAAACATTGAAGATGACTTGTAAAATAACAATAGTTGCCACTTCACTTTCAGTTAACAGTGCATCAATATCTCGTTCCAATTTTGTGATAGGAAACCTGGAAATAATGAAAAATTCCTAAGTAGTTCATGTATATATCATGCCAGCAGTGTAAGGTAGTTTGATGTACTACAATGCAAAATAATTGAGGAATAAACCTTCATCAAAAGCATCAATGCATTTACATTCTTTTTTGCATGTTACATTTGAGACTTACTTGTTTCTTTCAGTGGCTGTCAAACCCATTAGAAAGAAAAAATTCAGCAGGGTAAGAAAAAATTGATATTACTTCTAGGATTCTAATATTTTCTAAGTTCGTCTACAAATTGCTGCACAAGACACCACATTCTATCACTTTATATCAGCATAATCCAGGAGTGTTGTTGCAATCAGCAGAGGTCTCTGGTGCCAGTCAGTGATGCCAGATATAACTTAATGTGGGAGCTGACTCAAAGGACCTGATATTCCAGTGAATATTAAAGGACGTTCATGAAGTCCCTTTAGAAGCACCATAGTGGCCAAAACTGCAAGGAGAGGATTGTAGTGGGTCTGTTGCTTTGGGTGGCAAAATATCAGCATAGGAAAGAGGTAAGAGGTTAGATATAGTAGAAGAGATTGGTGAAGCTCAAGAGTGGCCTCAGTTTGTCTCAGTGGATACGGGGTGTGTGAGAGAATGAAACGGTGCAAAAGCCTTCTCTTTCCTCTACTCCACATGTAGAGGAAGAATTCTCTGTTGGGATGCTACAGAATACACTAATATTCCAGGGAATTAACAGTACTAGTATAGTCAGCTGCAGGGTGAACATATGACAGAGGCCAAAGAATTAAAAAACACTCTTTTCCTGAAATTTTCTGGGTTTTGTGTTTCAGAGCAAGCAGGTGTTGAGAAAAAGCATAGAGCAATAGCTTTCAGTGACCATCCAATTTTCTTTTCTGGACCTCCTTGTGATTTTCACTTAGACTTACAATCATAGGAGATGTCATTCATGAGCTGTGGTCCAAGGAAGCACCTAAGACTGGGTTTGCTCTGCATTTTAATCCTTCTTCCAGACACACACAATCATCTCAGCTGACAAAGTTGTAGCTCAAAACCTACTTAGAAATGGAAGTAGGAGGTTGATCAGACAACAGAGGAGAAAATAATTTCCATGGGGATCTCCACACCTCCGAGATCTAAATAAGAACATGTAACTGGCAAATGTTTCTATGAAATGTTTGGAGAAATTATGTGGTATTCCACTTCATGGACAGACAAGGGCACCATTTGATTCAGATCTTGAAGAACATTGAGAAGTGGGTATTAAAAGGAAGCCTTGCATGAGCTGCATGTACCCCTTCATAGGGAGAGCAAAACTAGGAAGAACAGTAGCCATCTGATTTGATTTTTCCCACCCACGAAGCATGATGTTGCAGTCTCACGTGACAGAGAGAAGCTGAACGTTCAAAGTCCTTGCCAAAGAAATCTGAGAGAAAAGGGAAGGAGGGCTGAACTGGTTAGTCCAGAGCCAAATATTTGAGGGATCCTACAAGCAGTTTGTTAAAAAAATGCCTATCAAAGAAGACAATGGCACAGGTCATGAACACAAGAGGTGATAACTAAATGGTCAATAACTTGTTGCAACACAGACAATCAGAGGACTTGAGGGACAGAAGTATGCCCATTCTGTTTATAGGCATGTGAGGCACATGTGGAAGTAAAGAGCTTTGTGCTGTGTCCCTAGGGATACTATTAGACTGGCATATTCTTTAATAGAGCATATTATAAAAAAATGTCTCTGTGGTTATTGTTCATTTCAATGAAGAGTGAAAGACTCTACTCTTTCAATCCCTGCTATCGTCCTTGCTAAGACCCAACCAGAAGGCAGGAGGGTGGAGCTCAACTCAAGGTATGTGAAACTGACAAAAGAAAGTAAACAAGATTGTAGGGAAAACGGAGGTAAAGCACTGTAACTCTAATCCAAATACCTTAATTTTTAAACTCAGAGTAATTCAACTCCTATATCGTAAATAGTAAAGTGACTTGAAGTATATTCACCTTAATACTGAGCTACTTTAGTGTGACATTCATGTTCACTTATAATCCAGATAAGTAAATATTTTAGCATATAAGCAATTTACCACCTATTTTTATTTTAATATAAGACAGTGTAACAGTCTAAAAAAAGAAGCAATACTGAAGAAGTCATCATTTTAAATTAATATTTAGCACAGACTTTAAAAGCACATCCAATAAAACATGCTAAGGAAAAAGCTAATAATCTAGGTGAAAGGAATGTATGTTGGCCACAGAATATGCTGAACAGGATTCTACAAAGAAAACTTAAGACCTGTTAGTAGGCTAAATTAGAGCATATAATGATTTCTTTTTTAAAATGTTTCTTTTTGTTATATTTTCTGTTTCTTTTCTTTTTTTAATTTCAATATTCAGTGAAAGATACAGTTTCACATATAAATACAGATGAGTTACATAGGAACGTTTCAAAAGAGGAAACTGAATTCAGAGCTTTCCCTTTTTGTTGCATATGAATATAACATAGATAGATACAGTCATCTGATAAGAATTTTGCTAGTAAAAGTACTCATGTGGGCAAGTTCACCAATTCCCTTGAGTGCATTATTCACAGTAATTTTTTTCAAAATGAGTTATCAGGATACTGGTTGTATCAGCCTCTAAGCAAATGCATTCACTGCACTTGAGCCATGCTGATGAACACTTATCATTCTGTTGAGCCAATTTCATATCTGAGCAATTGCAATGAACTTTAATCATCCTGACACTTACTACATTTTATTAGACTTACATTACAAATCAGAAAACTGTCATGTTTAAAGAACAATGCCCTTACTCTATTACTGATGTTAACACTTCTGATATACAAT
Source organism: Burhinus oedicnemus (assembly GCA_008921705.1). Lineage (NCBI taxonomy): Eukaryota > Metazoa > Chordata > Aves > Charadriiformes > Burhinidae > Burhinus > Burhinus oedicnemus. The sequence goes on from VFFE01007500.1 coordinate 175,357, forward strand.
TTTCTTTCTGGGATGGCTTTAGCAATTGGTTTCCTATAGAATCATATCAGATGTGATAGCTTCTTCCCTATTCTTGCTAATGCTCCTTCTTGAAAAAGGTGGAACAGTAAATGATATAGGTGACAACTAATTTTTTTTCACTCCGTCTCATGAAGAGCATTTTAAATTCATCATTTATGGTTCTGTAACATCTCTTTTGCACTGCTTAAGTAAAGCAGGCTTAAGATAAAGTTCAGCATCTGGCTCACTCAAATGATAATTAATTTATTCAGGCCCTGAATATGCACAAGGTCCCAAGCTTTAAGGATGTGATGCCACTAAGCTCCTTTCAAACATGGACCAAAAAGTCGTTTGTCAAAAAGGTGCTAACCAAAAGTCAAGCTTACTACTCTATTTGCAAATTCAGTCATAACTACATATTTCCTTTTCTCTTACATGCTTGATCAGAGCAGCTAAGACAAATGGAGATGATCCTAATCCTTGTTCATTCTCAACATAACGATTTATTAAATTCAGGATTTGTAAATCAGCTGAGGACAGTGGTATTATTTAGGTAACTCTTACATCTTACATAGATGTGGAATATCTCTCACATAACTTCAAAAGTTCAGTAGAATGAATCTCACCTGAACAGCATACATTTAAGTGGGGAGTAAGTATGGAACCCAGAAACACGTTTTCAGGTAAAAATTCTATAGAGCTGACTTATGAAAACTCTAAGCTATGGAAATAGGAAGTATGAATTCCCTATATCACAGTAAGCATATGGTAATGGACATATTTCATAGGAAGTAACATTTTAAAGCATGTGATTTAGTGACTCCACGATTCAGATGCAGTACACTGATTTTGCGTTTGCTACAGAGAACATGTGATTCTTGGACATCTATTAGACTGAATGTAGTTATATTTTGAAAAGCTTTAAAACAAACCCTCATGTTTAATACAGTTTATATATTTTTTTAATTTACAGAACAGTGTTCAAGGTTGCAAAGTGATATGGGACAGTGTGATGTAAAAATATAATGCTACAATCTAAAAAAATATGTTGGTTTACTGATAAATTTATTAATGTATTAAATATATTTACAACAACATTGCTATGAAAATATAACAGTATGGTAATACTTAAGCAAGTCTTTCAGACACACCACTTCAAAATTTTTTTTTCCATGACAAAGCCTTTACAAAAATACATCTCTGTGTGTGTTGTCTTTCCTTATTACAGTGTTTCCTTCCCACATTTTCATTTGCATTGTTCCTTTTTGAGTTATTGTAAAAAAAAGGGGTATAAAATATGTATCACTGATAACAGTGACAAGCCTAAATAACTATTTTGTAGGTATGCATGTATTTGTGTTACAAGAGATTAAAAAAAGTCTTTTGTCCTTGAAAGAAAATTATGTGCAAAGACTGGAACAATGAGAATTTATTTGTTTTAGTTTGCAATAAAATTTTCAACACCCATCTAATTGCCTTTTCTGACTTCATATCCCAGGGGTCTCAAGCCACCAGCTGAGAAACACTGCCTTAGGGAGAAATATACTGAGAAAGAGAGAATGTTTTTGTAGTAAAAAACTTGATGAAACAGTACCATCAGCATTGCTATTGGAAAAAAAAGTGTAGATTCAGTTCTCCATTTCAAAAACATGTTTAAATTTCAGGAAACTCATTCAATCTAAACAACAAAAAAATAAATTAGCAGAAAACAGATACACTAACATGTTTAAAGTGAAGATTTTTAGAATTTTGGTTCAAAGCATAATGTTTAAAAATTTATACTTTGTTTCCTCTTTTAAAACTAAAATACTGGAAGCCTCATTTCAGAGAAAAGCAGGAGAGGAGAGGAGGAGAGGAGAGGAGAGGAGAGGAGAGGAGAGAGATTGTTCAATTTAACCTCAAAATATTGACTTTACGGCTCAACAGAAACTTTGAAGCTGTTCATTATAACACAATGTTTCAATAACTTGAAATTTCCAAAATTAATCAGATGTTTGCATAGCTCTCAGATTCAGAGTTCAGATACAGCAGTACTTAGTTCTACAGTCTTTGGCAAGTCATTCCCTGTGTATAAATCTGCCCTTTTTAAAGGCAGATGCTCTTTTCTGTGTTTAGACTACCACATCTCCGACATAGGACTACTGTAGATGAACCACACTATGGTAACTTAATTCATGCTAAGTAACTGTTTACTTTAACAAAATCAGAGTACTTTCAGTGTCGCTACTTGGTTTTTGATATGCAGGTTTATTCAACGTTAGTAAGTACGGTTCAAAATAACAAGACACCTTACTACAGCTGCCATGTTTCCATATAAATAAACTGCAACCCACAAAATTCACTTAACTTTATTTGTATATAAAACAAAACTTTCAATGCATCTGAAGCACCAGAAGTTAGATTGATGTGAACTGCAATATGCAAAGCTTTGCAAAAGTGTTAGTACGTTAGCTTTTAACAAACACATGCTTCAGCATTATACTGAAAACAATTTTCTTTTAAATAAAAAATTTCAGCATGAATGCACATGATTAATTTTTGCTTTTTCTGTTTTCTTTATCTTTTCATGTGGTTTTTATTGTGTTGGTTAGTTATTTTTTTGTTACCACTTGAAGTCTATTTCAGACACCAGATGAGCAGTTTCATACATTCAGTTTCAAAAGACTGAAAAAAACCCTAAAAACCAAACCATTTTCCCCCTCCTATCTTTCACAGAGAAAAATGCAACATTATTACCTCAGGAGAAGGTAGTTGAGTCACCACTGTACCACCAATTGTTGAAGTAAGAAGTTTGTCACCTAGAATACTTTCTAAATAGTCTGCCATTACTTCCTGTTGTTTAGGGCTGCAGTGGTTCTCCAAAGAGAGTACAATAGGATAGTCAGATGCCTGGAAATATAATTTAAAGGCTTTTATTATTAATAAATAAAAAAGGACTACTGGATTTCCCAAAATACCTTACAAAAATCCCCTTGGTAATCTGTATTTTCCTTTTATTTTCAAAACGTTCAGAATATAGGTCAGTTGTTTCAGGTTAATAACACAATAAAAAAAGCTCACAGTATTTACGGAAAAGAGAAAGCACAATTGAAGAAGTGAAAAAAATGCATCCTCAGGAAATTAAGGGGGGTTAAAACAGGGCTAGATACATACAGAGATTAAAAAAAAAAAAACCAAACCTAGGGAAATCAAATGAAGATCAGTTAAGGACACAATACTTCATTAGAGAAAGCAGGTACTGTCTGTGCTGATCTTTGGAAAGCGCATATTGAAGTATATTTGTCCAATAATCCATAGAAAATAATTTATCAGATGCATTTAACATACTGATTAATATTGGATATAAAAAAAGTAGAGAGAAAATAAGTGTTATATCAGCTAAAAATCAGGCTGATTCAATTGCACAGGGCAGAGTACAACCTGGAAGCAAAAGGTAGAATTTCTCACAGCTAATGGCTCCGCTGATACGCAGAGCTTCTAAAGAATGATGCATTGGGCTACTGTGTGTCTGAAACAGTGTTTCTCAACTAATGAACTTACAAAGAGAAAAGAGGAATTATAATGCCATGTGCCAAAAAAGGAGGATGGGCTAAAACCTCCCAGACACATTAAAGCATAAAAAATGATTTATGTTAATTTCAAGAGAGACTTAAAACATTCCAAATTCTAAAAACATCAATGTTGACCATTTTGCTGTTTTTCAAAATTAAAGAAATCTTCATCTCTTCAGACCTAATATCCAATATTCCCAAGAATATCTTTCTTTTGCACCTAAAGGTTATATCACAACTGCTCCGAAATACTGTTGACTAAGTCATCCCAACAGGGAATTATCACATTGGGTAGATGAACAATGTGTATGTATTCACACACATAATGCTGGCCTGAATACAAGGCTTATCTTAATAGTCGTTCAGGACTTCATTTGAGCAGGAGTTTTGCCAGAAACCTATACAAAAGACGGAGACAGTGCCAAAAGCTCTCCAGCTTTTGCTGCTTTGCCAGAGATAGGCAGAAGGGACATTGCCTTAATGAGTCATCTGAAAAACAGACAGTAGTAGATGGTAACCTTTATCAAGCGTTGAATTCAAATTAAAAAGGGAGGGAATGGAAAACAGAGTAAGTCTCAAACTCACCTATAATCTAACATTTTTCTCTATTTCGTAAATTCAAGCATAGGATATAAGACAGACTGATAGCAACAAGAGAATAAGTGAAGTTAAAAAAATGAAAAGATATAAAGAAGAAGTAAAACATCAGACTGATTCTGAAGTAGTTTATCACTTTATATTCAGTCCTTGCTTAAATGATCTCAAGTGAGAATTGACAAGCTGAGTAAGACCTTCTGAATTCCTTGCACCAAGTTTGGTTTATAATCATTATCAGCAAAATATATTTACCGTTCCTTAAATAAAATTTAAAAAAGGATATTAAGAACAGATAGCACAATTTTCCTGTAATTTATTTCAACAATGCCCACTGCCACAAGCACTGTCTCTGTTTCATATTTTTTCACCCTGGAAAATCACTGACAACAACCATGTCCATGGGCTTTTGTTAAAGCCACCATCACATTTTAACCAACATATATATATGCATATACGTACCACAAACGCATACTTGTTTATCACTTCAATTACAGAACGAAATGGAATTTTGCTCGTTAAAGTGTGACCGTGATACACAACAGGTTCATTGTTTGAGCCATCCCAGCAGTCAATTTCCAGGCAACGACATCCTTTTAAGAGAGCACTTCAAAAGAACAAGCGAAACAATTTTGCAGTCAAAAGAAAGATACCACACTTTCTTATACAAGTTGCTGTATTTCTGCTTACAAGCACATCGAATAACTACAAAAACCCCCCTACTTTTTCATAACAAAAGAAACGAAATCCTGTAGAATTATAGACATCTGAGACAGAGCTATATTTTCTGTTGTTTATCTTAGGCATGTTAGGTAATAAACTTCATTAGAGAATGAAGGAGTAACATGGATTACCTGAATAACCTTCATTAAGAGACTAAAAATGAGGGTCAAAGATTTCAATACAAGAATTTTGGAATGATGGCAAATTGTTGCTTAAAATAGAAGAAAAAATGCTTGAAAGGGCCTTTTTTATTACTATTCCAGGATTTGTCTGCAAGTTTGAGAATCATTATACTTAAAATAACAGCATCACACTTACAAAATTGGATTGTGCTTGGTCTTTACATAATTCAGTTGTTCTCGCCCCAACTTATTTCTAAGAGAGAGTGCTGAAGTTTCTCAGATGCCTTAAATTTACTCTGTTTTAATTTTTAATATGTTAATGGCACGCCTTAAAGGTTTTAAGTTTCTAATATTTGGCTTGTTACTAATTTAAACATTTCTGGCAGACTATTTTACCTAATTACCAATCTGTCTTTCACATGCTGCCCTTTACATGCTAACAATATCTCAAAGATGCTTCTAGTTTATTTTAGCATTTTATATTTTCCTTACACAAATAGTAGATACAGAAATTGCAATTTGCAATTACTTTAAGCAATGCAGTGTTGATTTTGTATCATTTTAAATACTGTTAGAAATAAATTCACTAGTGTTTCTGATGATTGCAAGCCGTTATAGAATATCCAGAAAACAACCAAAACAAAAAAAGTTCAGATAGATGATGGTTCCAACTGTTTTCACTTCACTGAAGTTGTACAAAGTAATAGGAATGCTGGACATCTGTCTTCCAAATTCTTCATACTTTCTGGCCCCCTTTGTATTGCCTTTATTACACAACCCATTTTCTCCCTCCTTGATCATTTCTTCTAGATGTGTCTCAGCAATAAAGCATCCTGGTTTCCTCTTGGAGTCAGATGCTGCACATTCAAAGACAAAGTTTCTTCTCCCTCCTGGCTGCTATGGTGACCCCTTTTTTTGCTGTTTTTGTTGTTTCTAAATTGACCGCACTGCAACACATGCTGAGATATCAGAGATATCCTTGACATACTCCACCACACTGTGCCCTTACATCCTGTATATTGATCAGATTAGTTTGCCCAGAAATTTTACATTTATTTCAGAGAGTTATTTATTTTTGCATGGCATGTTGAGATTAAAAACTGATTTAATCATATACTGTGCAGCACACTATAGATTTCATTTGCTGCAAGGTAGATTTTTTGAGATGTAAGTGGAAAAATAGACTGTTTCCAGACTATGAACAGATGGTTTGACAAATATATTGAAAAGTGTACACACAAAATAAAATACCACTCACATTTTCTACTTGTATCTGTGATGGTTTTGTTCCTTACTGTCAAGCAGGATTATATGCGACCTAGTATTCATTAAAAAAAGCCAAAGAATGTTTAAAGTACTAAAAAACAGTATCTAAATACCTGGTATATCCCCATAAATCACTAGGCCCTATTAGCTGGTCAGATATCAAGTAGGTGTTGTGAGAAGATGAAATAAAATAGTCACATAATGGGTGGTTCATATCTTGGTAGATGGTCCTGTGATCGTTTTTAAATATCGAACAGTCTTCTGAGCTCATGTACCTTATAAATCCTTCAAATGACATCTGCCTTCTTTTCCTCACTGAACAAAAAAAAAAGGAAAAAATTTCTGGTGTGAAGCTAAACTGATGGTTATATCTGTGTATTTCCATAATTTTTAATAGCCAGTTCCGACATTGTTAAAGGTTATACAGCGTAACACTTTTCTGCAATTTTAAAATTCGTAACAAACAATATAAACATGACCATCAGATGTGTGCAATTCTGGAGATGAATTCCTGTGGTTCAAAATTATGAAGCATTTTTATTGTTCTGTGGACACCAGTAAGAAGAGTTTGTGGTAGTCTTAATTAAATACAAAGGAAAATATTTGCTGTTGTTTAGTTTTGGAAAGTAATATGCCAGTCAATGCACAAAGACAATCTTTTTGTCCCTGTAGAAAGAACAGGAATTGTTCTCCAAAATGTCAGTCAGAGATTGTCAAAATAATCTTGCAGAAACGATGATTCCTAGCACCAAATATCTTCCTCAGTGGTGGAAAATTCTGAATAAATAGCGATGAAATAATGTTTAAATTAGAAGTATTTGAAATAAAAATAACATCTTAACAAAATAAATGACTGCCTACAAAAATGAATTGCAAATCAAGCTTATTATATTACTTCGTCTATAATAAAATGTGCTAATTGCTTCCATACCAGTGATAGTCATCCCATTTGTTTTGGTTTTAACTGATTTAATGGCAAATAGATCCATTATACTGCCAACTGCTGCTCCAATGTCATGCTTCAAATGTAATAATTTTGCAAATGATATAATCTCAGAAGTCAGCTTTCCATCAAAACATAACCTAGTTTGAGTTAGTCAGGGATTTTGCCCAGTTCTGGCTGCAAAATAACCTTATTTTTTTTTTCATAATAGGCTACTGATAATTAAAGAGTAAGTAATCCAAGATTACTTTCTGTTAACGGTAACTTAAAGAAGCCAATGAATACAAACTTTTGACAAAAAAAATGCCAAAACCAAAACCCAAAACACTTATTTGTCCTCTTAATTCTCAATAAAGCTATAAGAATCACTATTTACAGATTAGAGTTGCAACATCAGTCTTCAGTAGGTGTACAGACTGAAAGTTTTATATCTAAATGAGGATTTACTAAAATCATTCTGATGATGGTAACACAAACAAAATATTTCTAAGTTATACAGCTTTTTGAACTACAAGACTTATCAACATTCCAAAATGCTAAGCACAAGTAGAAAATAAGGATGAAAGCACTCCAGAGATCATACATGCACACACTGTTGCCCTTAACCATAAAACTGTTATTCCTACCAGAAGTCTGTTGAAGCTATTCTTAAAGACTTTCACTGATGAAGAATCCATAGCTATCCTAGTAATCCCATTTCAGCACTAAGTAACCGCACTGTTAGAAATTTTTCCATAATGTTTACCCTGAAACTTCCTTGCTATTCAAAATATTTGCTTTGTTTTGTAGTGTTCTTCTTTTTTTTTCCCAGTCTTACACACATATGAAGATTGGTATTATACTTCCCCTCATTCCACTGCAGAAGAAACATGTTCAATTCACTGTATCTTTCTGTTTAGGCTGGGTTTTCTTAGACTTCTGATAATTTTCATTGTTTTTCTACAACTCTTTCCATCTGGTGAACTTCCTTCTTGGTCTTTGATGCCCTAAATGGAGTGAGTGCAGTGTTTTTCCTTATTGAACTCCATCCTTCCCTATCATCAATTTGCCAAGATCATTTTGACTCTTAATCTTGTGCCCTGTTATACTTGAAGTACGCAGCACTACACTGTAAATAACACTGGGATGTACCTTCTTATCCTCACTATGTCTCTAATCCTATCCAAGCTGAATAATGAGCAATATTTTTTTTTTAAGAGATATATAACAAGCTTAAAAAAAATAAAGTGCATTTGGTTGGCACAAAATCATAGAATCATAGAATGGTTAAAGTTGGAAGGGACCTTAAAGATCATGGGGGTGCCATGGGCAGGGACACCTTCCACTAGACTACGTTGCTCAAAGCCCCATCCAACCTGGCTTTGAACATTTCCAGGGATGGGGCATCCACAACTTCCCTGGGCAACCTGTTCCAGTGTCACACCCTGACAGTAAAGAATTTCTTCCTAATATCTAATCTAAATCTACCCTCTTCCGGTTTAAAACCATTACCCCCCATCCTGTTGCTACACTCCCTGATAAAAAGTCCCTCCCCATCTTTCCTGTAGGACCCCTTTAGGTACTGGAAGGCTGCTGTAAGGTCTCCCTGGAGCCCTCTCTTCTCCAGGTTGAACAACACCAACTCTCTCAGCCTGTCTTCACAGGAGAGGTGCTCTAATCCTCTGATCATCTTCATGGCCCTCCTCTGGACACGCTCCAACAGGTCTGTGTCCTTTGTATGTTAGGGGCTCCAGAGCTGGACACAGTACTCCAGGTGGGGTCTCACAAGAGCGGAGCAGAGGGACAGAATGACCTCCCTTGACCTTCTTGCCATGCTTCTTTTGATGCAGCCCAGAGTATGGTTGACCTTCTGGGTTGCGAGTGCACATTGCTGGCTCATGTTGAGTTTCTCATCCACCAACACCCACACATCCCTCTCCTCAGGGCTGCTTTCAGTCCATTCTCTGCCCAGCCTGTATTTGCACTTGGGATTGTCCTGACTTATGTGCAGGACCTTGCACTTGGCCTTGTTCAACTTCATGAGGTTCACACTGGCCCACCTCTCAAGCCTGTCCAGGTCTCTCTGGATGGTATCCCTTCCCTCCAGTGTGTTGACCACTCCACACAGCTTGGTGTCATCAGCAGACTTGCTGAGGGTGCACTCAATCCCACTGTCCATGTTGCTGACAAGGATGTAAAACAGCACCAGTCCCAGTACCGACTCCTGAGGAACACCGCTCATCACTGGTCACCACATGGACATTAAGTCGTTGACCGCCATCTCTGAGTGCAAACATCCAGCCAATTCCTTATCCACCGAGTGGTTCATCAGTCAAATCCATGCATCTCCAATTTAGAGACAAGGATGTTGTGTGGGCCAGTGTCAAATGCTTTGCACAAGTTCAGGTAGATGAGGTCTGTTGCTCTCCCCTTATCCAGCGATGCTCGAACACCACCATAGAAGGACACCAAATTTGCCAGGCACAATTTGCCCTTAGTGAAGCCATGTTGGCTGCCACTGATCACCTCCTTATCTTCCATGTTCCTTAGTATAGTTTCCAGCAGTATCTGCTCCACGATCTTGCAGGGCAGAGAGGTGAGACTGACAGGCCTGTAGTTCCCTGGGTCTTCCTTTTTACCCATTTTCCCCTTTTCAAGTCAGTGGGAACTTCACCTGACTGCCACCACCTCTCAAACCTGATGGATAGTGGCTTAGCAACCTCATCCACCAGTTTCCTCAGGACCTGCAGATGAATCTCATCAGGTCCCATGGATTTGTGCACCTTCGGGTTCCTCAGATGGTCTCAAACCTGGTTTTCTCCTACAGTTCCTCATTCTCCCAGTCCCTGCCTTTGCCTTCTGCAACCTGGGTAGTGTGGCTAGAGCCCTTGCTGGTGAAGACGGAGGCAAAAAACTCATTGAGCACCTCAGCCTTCTCCATATCCTGGGTGACCAGGTCTCCCATTTCCTTCTGGAAAGGGCCCACATTTTCCCTAGTGTTGTCTTTAATCTCATTTAATGACTCAAGACTTCTAGTCAAAATTAATAATAAAATGGAGAGATAATTGAATGTTTGTGTAGAACAAAATTGACATTTGGATGTTAGTAAGACAAAACTGTCAGGTGTAAATCACATATTCACTACTTTTATGATCAATTCCATAAAATAGTTCCTTCAGCCAAAAATGTAAGCTTTAGCACACACACACACAAAATGTGTTAATGCAGCATTTTGCCATTTGAAATTTAAATTGTACAATAAAAATGGAAGAATAATGCATTCCATACTGTTCCTGAACAAACTACATCACCCTCAGAGAGTTAATTCAGTTTTCTGGCTCAATAGCATTGAAAAGTCTTCTTTCTCTGCACACAAGTATTAGGGATGCACTAAATGTTATCGATGGACTTATCAATGTTGTATATAAAATCTAGTCACTGTTTTCATCTTAATCCTGACATACCAGTGCTATCAAGTTTATCAGACAACGGTTGTTGCTGTTAGCAAACCAGTCAATCAAGTGTCAAAATCTGCCCTTTTCCCTTTCTGCAATGCACAGGACAAAGATGGCAGGTGAGTCCAACAGATCATCCTGATGAAGAATGTTCTATACCAAATTCAGAATGACAGTTACACAAAATGGTCTATCACAACACCATATGAATCAACTATCATGTCAATCATATCTGGAACTTTCCAATAAATAGGTTTGAGTGGGAGTATTAGTTCACTCAAAGGAGCATGAACAATACAGCTATTATTTCATTCAGTAAGATTATTTCCAATTACAAGACAAACAATTTTATCACAGATGAAGAAACAAAAAAGAATTTGGCTTAGCGCCTGAAATTTAAACCAGACATTAAATTAAAACTATAGAAACTTCAGTTGATATTTACAAATGTGTTTTCTAGCTGACTAAAGATGCTTCATTTTTTAACTGCTTTATAGCTATTAACTTTCCCTTCAAAATAGATAACTCAAAACGAAAGGAACCTTTTAAACTGCTAACTTATTATATAATTAATTAGTAATCACATTAGTTCTCAAAAAGAGTAGTATATATTAAATAAAATATGTTCTAATTTAAAAGGAAAACTCAGAAAGTCAAGGCATAAGGAATCAAAGGTTTTGTAGCATAAACTATGCATACCTTCTTCAATGGGTTCATACTTCAAAATAATTTCTAAGGCAGTCATTTCACAAGATTCAGTTTCATATTGTTCTTTTCTGAGAAATTCAATGAGCTTGGTGTCAGCTAGAGTTTTGCAGTTTGGAGAGTAAGCACAGAAAAGGTCACGAAATTCAGGTCTATGTACAATAGCTCGATAAATTGCCCTGAAGTCTTCTATGTTAATCATCTGTGCCTTCCGTTTGTCAACTGTTTTCTGAAAAAAATAATCAAAACAGTCAATACAAAGATATGCAATGATACAAAGATACACACAAAACACTCCGTTATAACTGATCATAAGAGCAAGAACAAAAGAGAAAATCTCAGGCAACAGTAACTGCAATGCATTATCAAATTATATTCTTCTACTTCTATATGCAACTTTTAGATTTGACTTTGCATGTTGAAAATATTTTATATAAATTAAAATGTACCATATGACATAATTAACATCTAAGTAATTACAATAAATTTCTATATAAAGCATATGCAACATTAAAACACATTATATAAAACCTCTAAAATGTTATGCAGTAAAATAAATCTGCAGCATAAAAATTATCAAGTGGAAAATATACTTAATCTAATATCTCTCCGACAGTAATTTAAACCCTATTGTAAATACTGTCAGTTAAATTTACATGTAACATACAGCAAACGGTAATCTTAAAAATGAAATAAGGATGACCAAATTACCATGAGATCCAAGTCTTTCAATACATCAAATAAGAAACACTATTAAAGTCTGCAGACAAGATACTTTATAATAACCTATGACATTGTGTTCTATTCTTAACAAGCCAGAATGTTTAACTCAGATTAATTATTCACACTTTCAGAATTCTTTAACTGTAACTTGTTTTCATAGAGCTTACAAAATGTTAGCACTTTAATTAATTTCAGTGTTTCAATACAAAAGCCACTAGAAAAATCAAAAAGGCAAAAGAATTTGAGTTGAATCATACTTTTGTACCATTTTTGCCATTTACTTTTTTCTCAGGCTTAGCAATTTTATTTATGTTTTAACAGTTTCTACATGAAATACGTAATGGGCGTATGAAATATAGATGTTTCTTACAGTTTAGCTTGTATTATTCTTTAAAGTTGCCAAATTAAGAGAAACTTTGGAAATTTACTGACAAAATTACTTATAAAAATCATAAATAAATGGCAATTCATTGCCTCGATTATCACTATAAGCCAATCAAAATTCATAATTTTTGCCTCCTTAAACTGAGACTACCAAATTATTTTATAGGTACATTTTTATTTATATGTTTATATGTAAATTTAAATATAAATATGCTTTTCATCATGGCACCTACTACGGTTATTAGAGTTTCACCAAAATTGTCCATAAACATAAAGTGGCTTACCTAAGCTTTGGCAGCTCTTTGATTACTACTAAATTAGGTTAGTTTTGAAGAGACACCATAAAAACTAAAGGCCTAACAATACATTACTGGCTTCTTCCTGTGCAGTACAGTTCCTACTAAGAGATGTCTGAATAAGTATAACAATAAAAGTAAAAATACATTAGATAATCAAAACAAGTACAAAAGTAAATTTCATGAGGAGTTCTAGCCAAAATTTTACAAATCAGTACTTAAGTATTTGCTTTGAGTTTGTAAAAGAGAATTGTAAACGATCATTTTTAACAAAAATCACCAGCAAGAAAAGAATTCAATACAAATGCTAATAATATGCATTTCATTACTGCTTGAGAAATCCCTCATCTAAGGCTGATATTCTCAATCTAATTTTTAACATCTTTAAGAAAACTCCAAGTTTTCTCATAACTGTTAAATAGAAAAAGAAAATACCTACTTATTTTGGAATTAAACAATCTGTCAGGACTTGGGAGACGTTCACTTAGGTATTGGCACAAAATGAAGCTTGGCAAAAAAATTAAATTTTCTATCTCTGTCTCCTCTTAATGAAATAAAGGCAATAATACTACACAGGAGACCTTTTCAAATTAAAGTTATGAAAATCATGTTGATATAAAAGAAAGATTGTTATAAAATTTTTGTTGGTAGATTTTAATTACTCTTATTTTTATTAATGCACATCAAACCTTTGCTATTCAGAAAAAGAAATATCTTGATAGACATTTAGCCTTGAGATGAATTATATCAAAATGTATTATTCCTCAAAAATCTTAATGTTCGTAATGCTGATATTGCTCAAAGGAGCATTACAATAAAATAAATTCAAAGAGAATAGACAAGAAAAAAGCAGATTATTCTTTTAAAACTATGTTTTCTGTAAAACTGATTTTGTCCTGTACAACCATTCGATTAACTGTTGATGTATAGTTACTGACAATGATGTCAGTAAGATTTTTTTCCAGACTGCTTTGCATTTTTATGTGCTATTACACTGATGAAAAATTCGAGCCCCAAAACTATTGAAAATACTCTAATCTCTCTCAAACAGCAAAGAATACCTAACAGTCCTGTTACAAATAATGACATCGGACTGTTGAGTATATTATACTGTTAAATATAACTAGATCAGATGTTCTACGCAGGTCACTTCCTCAAATAATTACTCTCTTCTCTACCCACACAATTGACCATCTCTCTCAAATTTCTGTCAGAAAGCAAAGTAGGTGGAAAATACAGGAAACAATGAGAAATAGTTTCAAGTTCTCATGAGATTCTCAAGGTTGGCAATTCTCTCAATGCAGTACAAGTTCAAAAACCACAGGCAGCCTCTTTAGCAAGGGTTGAGTTCACACTGCTGGTTTTACCTTGGCTCGACAAGGCAGAGAACAATAAGAGAGGAACAAGATAGAGTGAGGACATTCTAATGCTTTCCCTCTGCCTGCCTGCCTGTCAGCATGACATGACCTAAAAGTTTCTGACTTGCCATAGTTAACTGTCCTCTGTCAAATTTGGACAGAATCAGTCAACTGGTTACAAAATTCTCAAAGAAATCACACATACATATATAGCCACTTGGCTTCATTCCCTTAGGAAAACAGCTTTACCAAACAGCCATTTTCAGTAAAAAAATGAGCTAAAAGGAAAAATCATACATCTTTTGAGTAATTGCCAGAGGGGACCTGAAGAACATGAAATCCCCGTATGTCCAAAGGTACTCAATTTTGCAGTATTTCCTCACTGGGACTGCATCCTCTTGATGGTAGTTCGCTTACCTACATTAAATTAACTTACTAGTAAGTCCAGTTTCTAGCTCTGTCATGTAACCTTCATAGAAATCTCTTAAATGTTGCCATATCTCAAGGCCACATCCTTCCCCAGGGGTTAGAGTGCAATTTCCATCCGCTTGGGCACACCTTTTAAATACTTCAAAGGAGAGGTATAGTGGAAAACTGAATGAACAAGTGTGCTGGATCTATGTTGACCTGAAGCCTGAGCAGATCAGAAAACTCTATATTGTCCTCCTGGCAAAAGGATTTTTAGGAAGTCACTCTAATGCCTCTGCCCAGCATCAGACAGACATGTCCGGGCTCGTTCGCTTGATCACAGAAGCAGCTGGATGGCATGAAACCAGAATATATTAATTTTTCTCAAATTCTTAGAAAAAAGTTGGGCATCAAGACCTACATATTTTCCATCACCCTATGCTATTTTAGTTTGCTGAAGAGGTGATGGTTGCAATCACTTAGTTATCTGTTTTACACAGAAATAGAAGACCTGAACAAGGCAAATTATTTGCTGATTTAGCACACTCTATTAGCGTGAAATTTACTTCTCGAAACATTAATTTTAAAAAGTCAGCAAATATAAGGCACACATGTAACTGGACTTCTAATTGTATTTAATTGCTTAATCTACATATTCCTCACCTTGAAAACATGTTTTACATGCGCAAAATCAAAAGGCACTTGCAGTGTTTGAAGCAGCTTCATTGTGCTGTCTAAATCAATCTTCCCAGTGCTGAACTCATTCTGAATGATGGACAAAAACCACGTATGAGAGATCAGGTTAAGGAAACTTCTGGCCTGTGTCATTGCCTTTTAATAGGTGAGGAGGGGGAGAAGTTTAATTTTCTTCAACCTAAAAAGCTTGCACTTTGCTTTTCTCATACTCTAGAACATCCTTGTTTTCTGATTTCTGATAATGAAGCGGGCTCCAAGGCACACAGGGAGACATTTTTGCTGCACACCCAGAGACTCCCAGGGCAAAGGTGACAAAAAGGGCCAGAGAAGGAGAAGGGGAGGGTGTGGAGGAAAACAAGGGGTGGCGAGGGTCTAGAAAGGGGTGCAGTAAGAGGAGGGAAATGTGGAGAGGATGGGGGGATTCAGCAGCTGTGGGGAACAGTGGGAAGATGAGTCCCAACAAAAAGCAGCAACGAGGTGAGGGTGCCCGGCATTACTCCCACCCAACCAGCCTCAAGCAGCTCCAGCTGGACCCGGCCAGGCCAGACTGGGCTGGCTGCCCCAGGCCCTGCCCTGCCACCCAACTGGGGTCTCCCATGTATGCACAGGCCAGGCCCAGGCCTGGGGGGAAAGAGGCACACAGGGGGAGATCACACAACGGGAGTTATTGCAGGGCAGGTGGAGCAGAGGAGGAGGAGAAGGAGGAGGAGGAAGAGGTAGAGCAGGAGCAGGATATCTGTTCTCCTCCATGGTGGCTCTGCATTGCATGCTGCAGTCTCTTCACTGTGGTGACGTTGGCAGCATTTGGTAGGACGTCACCTCGGCTTGCTCCAGTTCCCGGGGGGGCCCTTTCCCTTCCCTTGCACCCCACACCCCTGCCGGGATGCCTAGCACCCTCTCAGCATGGCTCCCCACCCTCAGCCCCCACCAGTGCTGCCCCGGGTGCTGCTATGAGGTCACAAACTGCAGGCCCCCAGTGCAGGCCCCTTCCCACCACCACTCCCCTCCACCTCTGCCACCATCTTGTGCACAAAGCGGCCTACATGCCCTCCCCTCACCTGCTGTCTCCCGCCCTTTGGATAGCCCTCACCCCCAGCACGTGCATGAGGACGGAGCTGCATGAGCTGGAGAAGGTGTCTCTCATTTGCGGCCTCCTGGGGAGTTCAGCCAGGTTGTCCAAGATCTTTCTGCTCTGGTCCAAGATGACAAGCTGGTGAGGCAGGAGGCTGCCCGCATGGGGGCCTGTCACAACAAGACCAACTTTACCCCCATCTGAATAAACAGGCGCACTGTGCTACTGACCCACTACAATGAGTTAGGGGGAAACCACTTCTTTGACCCTCAGGATAAATTCTCTTTTGTGTTTGACCACCTGTGTGGGGTAACCAGCAAACCCTAGCGGCACGGTGTGATGCTGGATGAGGGGGAGCTGTGGCGAGAGGCCCTCTGTGAGCTGCCACTTTCCTGTGGGGAACTGCTGTGTGTTCAGAAAAATCCTGGGGAAGAGGGAAATGTTTGTGGCCTGCATTGAGACTCATCAGTACCAGCCTTCAAATCACTGGAACAGCCTTTGGAAGTCAGACTAGACTTCTGCCCTGACTCCGTTTACCACTCAAGTTACATGGATCTTGCTCCTCCAGACACACTGCTTCAAAGATGCCAACCTCCATGTAACTGTCAGCAAGTCTGTGAGTGAGACTCTAAATGTGATAGACCACAGTCATTTTGCCACAGATTTTGTGAAATCTGTGAAAGATGAGTGCCGCGATTGAGAGACGGGATGCAGCTTGATGCAAGCTAAATGTCGATTTATTGTACACAATCATTTATCTACACTTACATTGGCTGCGTGTTCTAAACTGATAGGTACACTGTTCGCGCGGCTGCATCTGATTGGTACTGTTACGCTAACAAACACAGTTCTCAAGGCTCATCAGGCAGGATGCCTGAAACTTGTTTATCTCCGTGTTGAGCCTGGGGCTTATTTATCTCAGTCTTTGTTCAAGCAAGTCCCCAGTCCCCACCTATCAATTGAGCAGCACTCGGGGCTCTGCTCCCCAGGCCTGTGCCACAGATGAGGACACCAAGTTTCATGTTGCCATTCTGGAAAACATTCAGGCTTTGTCAGAGGATATATGGGGAACAAGTCTGCAGAGGAAATTCCCTGTTAATGACACTTTTATGAACTGGAATAAACTATTGAATGATCGGCATCTGAACACCAATGTCTCCAATACAGAAGCACCTCCATGCTTACTGAAATACACTATCTGATAGGGCTTAAATATAAAAAATTAAAAAAATTAAAAAACAAAAAACAAAACAAAACAAAAAAAAAACAAAGGAAAGACAAAATGGGGGTGCTTAATTGATCTATTTCTGGATTACTCAGGACAGTGCAGACACTCTCTCTTATTATTGAAAATAATTCAGGTCTGACATGACTGAAAGTAATTTGCTGGGTTTTTTTATTTTCTTCATGTACTTTTCAACTGCTTATAAAGGTACTAGTCAAAGGCAGTACAGTGCTACAGGTGAGCTAGCAATCAAACTCTTACTTTCCTTTGTAATTTTTCTCATTATTGTATTTACTTACGTAACTTCATACTATACGTAGCATTGGTTATAAGGAAATCGGT
Source organism: Burhinus oedicnemus (assembly GCA_008921705.1). Classification (NCBI taxonomy): domain Eukaryota; kingdom Metazoa; phylum Chordata; class Aves; order Charadriiformes; family Burhinidae; genus Burhinus; species Burhinus oedicnemus. The sequence continues at coordinate 193,199 of VFFE01007500.1, forward strand.
AAGGTAGGTTGGCAAAGATATTGAGGAATTATTTCTAGATTATTTCATTGATACTAAAACCCAGGAAATTCAGCCTTCAGGCTTTGCTTGTGCATACCTCTCTGTATGCACAAGAGACATCCCTAACAGAGTCACATGAACAAAGGGAGATCAGTACACAGGAGGAATAAATTTCTTATAGCTAGTGCAGAAGATATTTCAGGACTGACCAGACATGTATGCTGGGTGTTGCAGCATTACAGAATAAAAGCAGTGCTACTTCCCTTCTCCCAGTGTTTATTACAAATGCCAAAGAAATGCATCCGATTTTGTTTTACTTTCAAACTATGACAGTGATGTTTTACTAACATGTTTATTACAATAAATGAAATGCCTACCACACTTGCTGTTTTCTGTAAACACAACTTTTAGAGTTTTATTAGAAACAAAGTTTAATTTCAAACAGTAATGTAAACACTAAACTTTCTAAAAATATTGATGGGAACATTTAAACATTATTCTTATAAATATTAGATGTTTTTAATGTAAGCATAAGATTTTGCTTTTGTTCATCACTGCGGGTGGCAATTATGTTGTCACATGGGTTGAACATGCCATTTTGTAAATACTGATCAGTGGCTTTATAGCTTCAGTGCTCAGACTGGCCATGATGGCTTTCATTGTCTTTGTTTTAAAATGTAGTAAAGAACTAAGCATTGTTATGATTTTGGGGATAACCAATATTTTGTGAGAATGCCATCTTCAGATTACTCTTCTGACACAAAATGAAGATTTTGCATCTGTACTCACACCTGATTTGGGAGGTCCCTTACTATATACATCTGGATATGGTAATTAATTCCCCAGAGAAACCAATAATGAAAAGGTGTCTAATATAGAACCCATCATTCTATATCATTCTATATTTTTGATGACAAAGTCATGTGCTCAATTTTTATTTATAAGCATACTAATTTACAAAGCCTTACTGCAGAAAATGAGGTTGTAGTGTTGCCAATATTTGAATGAAACAAATAAGTGACATATATACTGATTTTCTTCAGATTTGCATTGACTAGAGTCCATTTTTCATCTGGTTGTTCATCTTTATGGTCACTCAGCACAAAGATTCTGACAGTGTTGTACTAATTTATGTGCAGAAAGGTGCTCATCACACAGGGTTTCCTTCCCGCAAACAGAAAGCAGATCGCTGCCCTTGTAACAATGTCCCTTGACAATGCCTTTTACAGATGCCCAGTTGTTAAAGAATCTGCACCATACACTTGAAGAAGGAGAAGGATGGAGCATGGTGAGCATTTTCTGTGCTCCTTCAGTTCTTCACAGAAAGCTGCATTACCTATGGGTCATTCTGTTTTCACCCCACAGCTGCTACTGAGATCTATCCAACACCAATCCAGCCCTTTTTAATGCCTATGTTGTTGCTGGAGACTATTCAATGAGGAAGCAGCTGTCTTTATGTGGTATTTATTTGAATATGTGATTATTTCTTTATTGAATAAAAATGTTATGCAACCCAGGGCTGCTGTAATGAAGATGGCCTGTTGTGAGTGTAGTTCATGTCTGCAGTACAGAATACTAGATGAAATTTTGGACACAAAATTAAGCGCTAACAGAAACAGGGACATAGCACTAGAAATTCTGGACTGTCAAAAAAGCACTTTATTAAAACACAAATATTGAACGTGAATTAACAATAAGGAACAGTAAGGATCAATGGAAAAGACTAAGCAGTTAAATGACTTTCAGTTTCAACATTTATTCCACCAGATCAACCCCTTATGAGATACAAATATATGACATTTTGCAATATACTGCTCTGTAGAATTAAATTCTTTCTTCTTTAAAATGCAGTTTATATACAGCAAAACTGTAGCAAGGAGTGCAATAATAAAAACATTTAATATTGTAAGATTAGGTAGTTTTCCTGTCTTCCCAATCAGTCTACCTTTATGAACTTTCCATTTTCCTTCAATTTCCTTTCTCTGTAAAAGAGGGAACCTGTGATACCAGCATCTGCAACAAAAGCTGCTCAGAGGGATGAAGTTTGGGCAGGGTAAATGTTCTGATCTGGCTGAAAATGCTTACTCATTCTTTGCAAGACTTAGGAAATTAATCTGGAAAAGGTAATTTCAATACAGGCTTTGTCAATGTTCCCTCTACATTCTCCATTATGGGACTGGAATCTTTTTTTCTTTTGGAAAGTTGAAATTTGGGAGGAAGAAACATCATGAGAAAAAAGCAAAGGTGTACAACTCCATTGAAAACTTTACTGAACTTTTACGTATACACTTTTGTGACTCTGAATATCTTTGAGATTTAGTTGCAATTTCTTACTCTTTTGCCCATACCGGCATTTTTTGTTGTATAGGGAATACATTCCAACTCACATTATCTTTGTTCCTAAAATACCCCTCCTTTTCTGTCTGTTGCTTTGAAAATCATTCACGTTCTTGTAGCTGCTTGTGAATCTATCTCTTTTTATTAGCATCAGTACCCTGTATTTTAAGAAAAGAAATGAAAAATAGACATATATAACTAAACCAAAAAAAAAGTTGTCAAACTGTCTTACAATAGGTTTCTACTGCAGCCAGGAGTATAGCATACCTAGAATTGAAGCTATATCTACCTATTTACAATCACAACTATCTACTGATAAGACTTGTTTTGTGCCTGTGTAAACACATTATCATCAAGTATCTTTCTGTAATATGCTTCTAATATTGCTTTTTCCTTCTTCTTACCTTTGGTCGTTACTGAGTGGCCATGGTTATTTATCTCAAGGAGAAGATCACCTACTCTATCAGTTCAGAACATTTACATGATGAGATGTGATTTTCTTTCAAAATAAAATGTGAATGTTTTTGAAACTCTGCTCCTCCATTTACAGGCTTGCAGACTCATTGGAATCATAACATTGGTACAAATGCACCTAAGCCAAATTGGCTCAAATTTTTGATTTCTGAAAATAATTTTCTATCTACCATTAATTGTTGGTGCAAAGAAAATTATCATTTTTATTACACCAGTAACATTAAAGCTTAGCTGGGACTTCACTGTCAGCTTCCAGCTGCATTAAAATTGAAAGAAAATCAATACTTAGTATTTGGATTGAATATTTAATTTATAACATTATAAAGGTTGCTTCATGTTTTGCTAGTACTGCAGCAGGTGGAAAACCTATCAAAATGAGGACACAGCAAAAAAAGTTTCATCATTTCATTTTCAAATATATGTGTTGAATTAAAAGCAACTTTGTAGTTTCAGAATAGATAGGTAGACAAATCTTTAACAGACACTAAAGACTCAAGTTATCTGTTTGCAGAAAGCATGGTCTATCCTACTTATTGGAAGAAATTGATCTTTTCCCCTTTACCTTCTCCAGAAACGATACCAATTTCTTCTTTGCTTCATTCATGGAATGAAAAAGACAATATTGTGAAAAAAAATCACCCCTCTACTTGTAAGTTTTCCAGGCTGTAGTCTGTATTAAAATCTCCACTGTATTCATTACTCCCTACTCCTTATCAAGTTGTGGAGAAGAAAGTAGAACATTATTTTGAAACAGAGGAACTAAAAGTGAAGGGAATACAAAGAACATTCTGCCAAGTGTATAACTCTCACTGATTTCAAATAATCAATGCATTAATGCTCCAGTTATAGTAAGACCAAATTCAAGGATTATTTTCCCTTCTACAATAAGAATGGTTTAATATGTTCAACAAATCTGAAAAAGCGGATTTATTACATTCCAAGTGCAAGATATTTTCCAAGTCTGTATGTCAATATGCCACTCTTACACAAATAGTGGATTTTAAAATTCTTTTTAATGAAAGCTTTGGAGTTATTGAAATGTGGAGTGGTTCCAAAAGTCACTATTTCAAAAATCAACTATTATGAACTATTCAAAGCATAGTATCCTGGGATTCTCCAAGGTTACAAGAGGCTTTTGTTACAGTAAGACTTAGGAATTGTCACCATACAAAACTGAGGGAATGAGATATAAAAATAATTAAAACTGATGACCCATGTTATATTAAGTCATCTATGTAGCAGATTATCTTTGAATGGAACAGGAACGACTACTCATCCTTAAATTTGTACCCAGAAAATATCCTGAGACTGTGGTATCCTAATAATAGGATCTGGTAGGTTTTGGTGGGGTTTTTTAATATTGTTGTTCACATAACACATTTGGAAGTAAAAGGAGTGTGGGTCTCAGCTTTTCTCTAGACATAGGTATAGGCCTTTCAGTCCTGAATCTTTGTACATAATTAATGGCTTGTATTTCCTATTTGCTTCCTAAGGAACATGTCAACTCTTATATATACTGCTTCTTAAACAGCATTCATAACTGCTGTGTTGGTAACAAGAGAAGCTGAGAGACTTTCTAAATATTCTTCCAGAACCAGAGGGCTAAAAATTTAAAGTCTGTATGGAAATAATCATAGCCATCTTTTCAAAGTATGCTGACAATGATAAAATATTAGAGTTTTAAAACAGACCTTTATAAGGGCTCTACCTATGTATCTCACCAGAATTACATATAAGACAGTTGTCTCTCCTTAGGGGAATGGAAGCTCAGTGTCTAGTATGACATTAGAGAAGGACTAGCAATCTGGAAGAGGAAGGATAAGGGAAGGGGCATAAGTGGGGGGATGTTGAAGAAAAATGTGAATAAGGCGTATTCACAACTGGAGAAAAGAAGAAAAAAGAGAACAGTATTATAATTCTACTGTTCTGGAACTTGAGGAGACTGTCTAGAAGAGTAGGACTGAAATAATCTCCTCCACTGTCTTTCCTTCCTTAACTTTTGGGCAAGTCACATGGATCTACATTCCTAGAGATTTCAAATCAGTACTCCAGTATATGCTATCTTCAGTCTTTCTGTGCCTAGGAAAGCTAACATTTCTTCCTGATCTCATAGGTATCTTATAAGAATGCATGAAAATGCTGAATAAATTAATACAATACTTGGCTCTTAATAACTAAGAGAGTAATTTAATTATATCTAATATGTGTGCAAAGTACCATGATCCCAAATGAAACTCTCTCATAGCTAAGACAAGTTTGTTTCACAAAACAAAAAAGCATTAAGAAACAGGAAATTTTCTATCCTGATTGAAACTTAGAATTACAAACCTACATCATCAAGCACACTGCTGTGTTCTCATGGATGACTTCTTTCTTTACCAGCAAAGCTTCACGATCTACCTAGACAGATCACAGAACAGTGCACCAGCCTACAGCTACTTAGGTATGCTCATCTCAAGATTCACTGGCAGGGAGCTCATGTTTCAGGTAGGAACAGGCCTCAGGGACAGACTGGTAGTAAAGCAATGGATCAAAAGTCTTTGCTCAGTCACTTATTCATTGTTTATTTTAAAATACATATTGTTTATTCTTAAACAAAAAAAGTTTAAAGGCCTGGGGAAGACAAGAAGACATTGAGTACAGTGCTGCTCGTGTAATTTCAGTTATCTGACTTCTGAGATGTAGCCTGTTCACCAAGGAGTTAGACTTCATCCCAAATGTATGGTGCAGGCCATACTAAGTCCTATACACACAAAGAAGATAAAAATACAAGTTTGTGTTCATGATTGGAGATTGTCACAGTGGCTCATTCTGGTATTAGTCCTCCAGGCATTCTGCCTGGGCACATGGTGGACTGCTCATTTCCTATGGCTCATTTTTTTTCCACATGCCCACATTTCTTTCCCTTGGAAATGAATCTGTAGTTTGGGGTTCTGTGCTGACAGGAGGTTGGTACAGGACTGGGGAATGTATTCAGATCTGGAAATTCACTGGCTGAGAGAGTCTGAGTTCCTCAAAGGGTTAAGAAAAATATATATTCATCATGCAAGCCATTTGTCTTTGAGTGGGGAACTGACAGCTAAGCCTCCTAGAGAGTGGTTTCAGTGGATAAAATTAGGTTTCAATAAATGTTTTTGGTTTCAGATAGAAATACTTTCTGTCTGGACTGAGAAAATAAAAAGGAAGGTGAAGATGTATGAATTATTAGAGATTTTTCTTTTTTTTTTTTACCTTGTAGAGTTTGGGTTTTTTTTTTCCTTGCACTGAAGATAACTGTAAGAGAAGATACCCTCTGAGAAATTCACCACTCAGAAGTCAGACTCACAGAGTAAGAAGTAGAAACTCTTGTATATGCCTTTAACAGCTGTGTTGTCCCGTATGTATCGTGAAGTAATTAGGACTCCATTGATCTTGAAGCAAGTGTCATAGATAACTTACCGTTAAAACCCAGTGTATTCCAAGTCATAAAGTTTCCTGATGCTATCTTTCTTGCTTTATAACATTCAACAGATGAGAAAAAGCATTTCTTGTTTCTAATGGATATGAGTTCATTAGTAAATATCTTCTACAAATCCTTGTGATTATTTCTGAGAAAAACATTTTTGCCAGTTCGCTGAAGATATTATTAATTTTACTTAAGAACTTTATTTCACACAAGACTTCCCATTTGCAACTTACTTTCAATTACATCCTCATTAGAGACAGATATGAGAAGCATAGCTTATTTCAAGTATTTATTATTCATTCTTGTATTGTTAATGAATTAATGCCTGAAGTGCGTCTGCAGTAAAAAGTCACCTTCTTGTTCATCAATTTTTCACGTCCATAAAATAAACGTGATTGCTTCAGGTACTGTATTACGTAGACTCAGTAGCATTGCTTTCCATATATAACATCTACATGCAAATTTATTCTGTTGTTCTTTCTTAAATAATTAACATTATCTGCTAATATATTCTTGCTCAGACCAGTTCCTCTAGTAATTATAATCGAGTGTGCAGTATGTATTCACTGAGCATCTATAGTTCCATTCTTTCCCTTCCCATCTAAAGGTCATTTTGAAGACACATCGACAACATGCTTTCTATGATCTGTAAGCCCTGCAAAAAACAAGCTGTTATTTCAGCCTCTGGGCTGTAGTTCTGTATGCCTAAATCCATTACAAAACACGGATTTAGCTGAAGCCAATGAAAAGCGTAATTAACATTTTGGTATTCTGTGTGAGACAATTTATTTTCCATTATCAAAGTTACATAGGCTGCCAAATGTGTGATACAGATTATGGGACAAACTGTGCTTAAAATGCAGGTTTTTTCAAAACAATGTGTTATGTCCTGTGAAGTATTCATGGGGAGAAAGAGAAGATTAAAATGCATAGGCTCTATTTTGCCTTCAGCTCTTTTCTGGCTCCTGTGTTTAAGTCCCGGTTCAACAAAGTACTTAATTGTTTGATTAATTATAATCATTTGAGTATTTCCACTGGGAGGAATAGTATGATATAGGTACTGTGATGCTACAGCCAGTTAATTTGGATCATACAAAGCTGAAGGACCTGATACAGAAGGTACAGATAGCAGCAGAAAGACTCCCTTCTTTTGACTGTGAACTTTAGACCGGCCTGGAGAAAGTTCCTGTAGACCAATTTCCAACCCTTTGCTCCAATCTGTCTTCATAGAATCATAGAATACCAGGTTGGAAGGGACCTCAAAGATTATCTGGTCCAACCTTTATTGTCAGAAGCATGTCTTATAAATTAATTTATGTTATCCCGCTCCATTTTGTTGCCTTAGTCTATGAAACATGTTGGTTATGAAACAATTGATTTTCTTTAAATTAATACCACTGGATCCACAAATGGACTTAAAAATCTAAAAGCTTCAGTAAATTAAATGATAAGCATTTATTTATTCTCTAGTCAAATACACAACAGTCAAGTGAAGCACCTATGCAGCCCATGGGTATTTAGGCTCTGAGCTATAGCAAGCTCCCTGCAAGAGTGTTCAATGTCTTCTTAATTTAAGGAGGTTCAACTCTGTGTCTCATTCTTCCAGTGGAGTGCCCTTGCAGCTGTGTTATGGACTGGCACTCAGAGGAAGCACAAGCCACTACACCTGTAGAAAATGTGTTAATGTGTACCACTGAATGCACAATTTCTGGGCATAAAAAGAGCAAGATTAACATAGTTCATGACTTATCTGGAAGGTAGCTGGAGAACTGCATTGTGATCCCTTCTTCTGTACTTTAATCCTATGAAGGTATAACACAAATTCTTTAAACTTTTCATACTGCTTTTGTAGATTCAGTAGAGTATAATTCTTTTTAATGATGAGGTAATTGACCATTGTGTATTGGGAAAGTAAATACATGAAAGACTGTGAGCTGCTGAGATTCTGCAAGACCGGGGGTTACTTATGTGTCTTCAGATAACAGGAGGGATGGAAGAAATTAGATACACAATGAAGGAGAAAAAAAATTTTGGATTTTTGCCTGCTATTAGCATCTTTATTTTAGACTTTGAGGTTATTTCCAGTACTTTTTTAAAAAACAAGATCAATTTTAAGAATTTCCCAAAGATACTTAGAACTATTAAAAGAATTTATTTGAATTCTGCGAACGTGTAGAACCATACCAGAAAAGGTCAAAGCATTTCCAAGTTTACCCCTGTAACTGAGCAGATAATTCCAATGTCTATCTTCTTTTGATATTGACACAATATTTTTATAAGCAAAAAGTTGGAGTGGAAACAAAAAGAACTCAATATATTTATTATAAAATTCTGTGTTCAAAAGTCACTTTGATGCTTCTGTTCCTGTTTCATTAAACCCTTCATAGGCAGCATAATCCTGATAATTTTAGCTCCCTAGAAGAATATCCTCTATTTCATTTTCTTCTACAAGACCAAATTATTAACTATGTCACACTGTAAAAATGTAATCTAAAGACATCATGATGTGCTAAGTAGAAAGGAAATTCCCAGGGGCTGTAAGCTTTGGGCCAAAGGACAGTTGTTTGTAGCTCATTAGTATGATGAAGTGAAATCTGAAATTATATTAAATGTTTCTTTAAGACATAATTATTGAGGAATTTATGCATTTTCAAGTATTCCGTACAGATCTGTAGTCTCATATCAACAGTGGCAGAAATGCTTTCTTGGGTACATTTTTTGCCTCCTCCAGAGGCAGGAAAGCAATGCAAAAGCCAAAATCTATTGCTCAGCATTTGTTTGTTTTTATTCTTTTTGCCACTTCTCTCTTTTCTCAGCTGTGCAACCCTGACTGCCAAATTATGATTTCACAGGCGAGCTCAACTAAGCCTGTCCTGTTTCCTTTCTGCCTTTAGATACCTGAACAAAATTCTAATAAAAGCCTTAATTAGCCTCATGACTTCAGACCATGTAGGCCAAAATTCAGCTTCCAGGTCGGTGTGACATGAGTACTAAGTACCTCAAAGGCGGTTTCTCAGGTGCACAAGCTAAGTGCTGGACAGTCTGTTTTCTCAGACTGGTCAACAGGAGAATAAAGACTTCACACATAAGACTTCAGCTGGACTCATTGTTTTTGAAGTCAGGGAAGTTGGCATGAAATAGGAGATTCCACTTTTCCTTCGGGAAGTTGGTCTTAATGCCTTTCCTGCTCCAAGTACACACTGTGTGACCTGTGCTGCCTGCTCAATCTAGTAGTTCACCCACTATATGGAGCTCTGGGCAACAACTATTTCCTCTCTTTAAAGCAAACTCTGGCTGCAGAACTTCAGACCAAACTGTAGAAGCTCTCCTTCAGTGTGTTAGGGGGAAAGGATGAAGATCCTGTTTTCCACTGGCACATAGAAAGAAAAGAGGGCTTGGCAAGCAGCCCAGTGAATGCAAGCACCTACACAAAAAAAGAAGAATACAGAAAAAAATCTAAGGAGCTGAGGGGGAAGAATGCTTGTTCTTAGAGTACAGTAGTGCCTGACCCGTTTCTGAAAAAAGGCAGAGAATACAATAGATGTAGGATGTATATACTTCTATCAGACTGTAAAAATAAGGGCTGAAATCCTGAAAGAGAAAAACCTTAAAGGACAAGAACATTTCAGAATGTTCAGAGTAAATAGGCCCATCAGTCTTACTTCAGTTCCTCAGAAAGTTATGGAACAAAGACTCATGGGGGCTATCACAAGTCAAATGAAGCATGTGACTGCAAAAAGCCAGCATGGATTCACCAAGGACAAGTCACACTTGACAAACCTGATCACCTTCTACGACAAAGTAACCTGCTCGGTTGATGTGGGGTGAGCAGTAGACATTGTCTACCTGGATTTCTCCAAGGCTTTCAACACAGTTTCCCACAGCCTCCCCCTAGAGAAACTGATGTGTTACTGTCAAGACAATTGGTCTGTGCGGTGGGTGGGGAACTGGCTGACAGGCTGCACCCAGAGAGTGGTGGTAAATAGCTCCATTTCAAACTGGCAACCTGTCACAGGTGGGGTCCCACAGGGATCAATATTGGGTCCAACGCTCTTTAATATCTTCATAAGTGATCTGGATGATGGGATCAAGTGTACCCTGACGAAGTTTGCTGATGATACCAAAGTGAATGGGGAAGTGGACACTTCCAAAGGGAGAGCCACCCTGCAGGAAGACCTGGATAGGCTGGAAGAGCAGGCTAACAAGAACCTTATGAATTCCAACAAGGACCAGTGTAAGGTCTTGCGCCTGGGAAAACATAATGCAGAAGTGCAGCACAGTCTGGGATCTACCTGGCTGGGGAGCAGCTCTGTGGAAAGGGACCTGGGGGACCTGATGGACAAGCAGCTCAATATGAGTGAACAGTGTGCTGCAGCAGCAGAGAAAGCCAACAGGATGCTGGATTGCATCAACAAGGACATCACCAGCAGAGATAAAGAAGTCATTATCCCACCCTACTCAGTGCTTGTCAGGCCACACCTGGAATACTGTGGTCAGTTTTGGTCCCCACCATACAAAGAAGATGTGGACAGGCTGGAGAGTGTCCAGAAAAGCATCACAAAGTTGATCAAAGGATTGGGAAGCCTGCCGTATGAGGAAAAGCTGAGACAATTGAGTTTGTTCAGCCTTGAAAAAAGAAGGCTTAGGGGACACCTTATCACCATGTTCCAGTATTTAAAGGGTGGTTACAAAGAAGATGGAGACTCCCTTTTTACAAGGAGTCACATGGCAAAAATGAGGGGTAATGGGTACAAGTTACTTCTGGGGAGATTCTGGTTGGACACAAGAGGAAAATTTTTCACAATGAGAAAAATCAGCCATTGGAATAATTTTCCCAGGGAAGTGGTGGATCCCCCAATATTGGACACTTTTAAGATTCCTGGACTGGGTGCTGAGCCATCTTGTCCAGACCGTGCTTTTCCCAAGAGAGGTTGGACCAGATGATCCTTGAGGTCCCTTCCAACCTGCTATTCTACAATGCTATGATTCCATGATAAATACGGTGTTCTCTAGATGGTACTGTGCTTAAATAAAAACAATGCACCAAAATAATTCAATGAAACCTATTACCTGCATGTTTTTAAATAAAAAGAAGGAAGGATATTTCCCATTCAGCATGTAGCCATTATTTAGAGTCAACAACTGAAGATAGTTACAGTATTAAAACAAAAAACCTCTATGACCAATGGCTTGCTCTAATGTCAAAAGACATGTTAACTAAATATTGTGCACTAAAACACAACCATGTTGCATTAGATATTAGAAAAACACATCCTTTGCTCCACTAAAAAATGCCATTTTACACTTAGATCAATTTTGGATATTTTCATCATTTTGATCACAGTTTAGCTACTCCATTTTATACCAGGTAAAAACCTGGTCTCAGGATTTTAGTACTAGTGTGGCAAATAATGATTGCTGTCTAGATTTTGGATAGTAGCTTCTACCAAGTAAGAATCTCCCATCCATTTGGTATTAAATCCATCTAAAGTCTTTGCACAATGGATCTTGGTACTGGGATGTCAAAACACCAACCAGCCTAGTTCTTGAAAGAGATTCATTACTGCTCTGTCAGAGGAGCTACGACCCAGGCTAATGAGATTACGTGCAACATGGAGCTACTGCAGCTAGACTGATTTTAGAATTCATGTTGTATCTCTGACAGAATCCCCAGCTGTGCTGCATAGTGCAGCTACACCGGCATTGACGTTGCTGCCTCAGGGGTCAGTGCAAATGCACATAGGACATGAAACGCCCTATATAGGACAAGACAGACCTGCCATTAGAAAACATATTTTAGAGGAGGAAAAAAACGCTATATATAAAACATAAAGTGTATATATAAATATATATATATACACACTTTGAGATTAAATAGAACCAATACAATTAGGAGAGTTAAAATCATAAAAGGGCTAAGCTTTCCTTCACATACAGGATGCAAGCTGTAGTTACTTATTCAATGTTTAATGCTGTATCATTGAAGATTCATCCTATGCAGATTTCAAATAATCCTCACAAGAAACAAGGTTGCAGCGAAAGGCATATTTGAGGAATTATTGAAAAAATAAATGTACCTAAGCAAGATGAAGCTGAGTCCTCTGGGTACTTCTATAGCACTCTATACATTTCAGCATAATCAAACTTTTCCTTTGAAAGAAAATGTAATGATACTGTAATAATTGGTTGACAACTAAACTTTTTCCCTGGTTGCCAAATAGATTTACAAATACGCAGTTACAAATACTGATTTAGCTACTGTATCTAATATAATTACAAAACATTGAAGCTTTAAAGCAGCATTTGTCGGTGTCTGCATACTTTTAAAAAAAAAGAGCTAATACCACTTTTTTCAGAATAACAGCCTTTGAAAATACTGTCTGATCACTTAAAACATTGGACTTAAAACATTTTTGATCACAGATTACTGTAAATACCTCTAAAACCAGAGTTACTATATATAAACTCACTGTCTCGTGATACGAATCTATCCCGCATTAAAATACTCCCATATTTAATCTCATTTGTTTATAAAAAGACATCATCTATGCAAATAAGGATAACTTTAGAAATAATATTTGATTTAACTTTTAATTGTTATTTATATTAAAAGAGAATTTAAATGCCTCGATCTTGTCAACATTGCTAAGAGTGAGTATCTGTTCCAGAAAGCTTCCAGACTGAGTAAAGGCTTGTGTATGTATGATTTTTGTAGCTATGACAATGCTTGTTTAGAAATCTAGCCAGAAGAAGAAATATAAATATTTATTACAGAAATGTTTATCCTGCTTATAATAGTATTGCATATTCTCATAAATTCCCAAGAAGAAACTGTACTTGTACCAGTACCATGCATCTTGTACCATGCATCCATCCTATGCGAAGCCACATCCTAATGAATTAATGTAATGATATAGAAATACTTGCAATTACATATACAGGCCTCTCAAAATAAAAATAGTAAGTAAAATACAATTTGGCTTCTTGAGCAAGGACAAACAGCATCAGAAAAATCAGTTTCCACCTGGGAGGGGAATAAAATTGTAACAAGTCATAATTCAGTCTTAGGTGGGAGAAGCAGTAAGCCCCTGGAGGCATAGTGAAGTCTGCCCAGAGAGACAAGGTGGAGTTAATAGCAGAACACTGGCATCCAACAGAGAAGAGCTGCAAACTGAGCTACCATCCTCATTCCAAGTGGGACCAGATTTATCAAATGCACAGTGAGATCAATGAGTATACAGCTCCTGTCCATGCTCACATTGCTGCTGCTGAAGGTTAGGGATAGGCATAGGGTACTTCTGCAAGTGCTGTTCAGACAGATGATTGCTGCCTTTCCTCATCCCTGTGCACATACTCCTGCAAATCAGGCTGTAGGGGAACGAGTGCCTGTGGTTATAGCCTGCTGCTCCCCAAGATACACATTTTTCCATAGGGCACATTGCACATCATCTGGACTGGACATGTGCTGTCACATGACAGAGGAGGAAACATCTGACTCTCAGGAGAGACGGTGGCCAAAAGCAGCCTGCTGTTGTTAGAGCAAGTTAACTGGCCTCCCTGGGGGATACCTGTAAAAAAGCACAACCTGGAAAAAACGATAGGGCCACAGATTCCCTGGGCCCCTGTACTAGTGTTGGACCAACCTCATGATAAAAATATTTTTTCTTATATCAAGTCAGAATTTCTCGTTTTCCAACTCATGCTCATTTTCTCTAGTCCTTCCACAGTGTGCCTCTAGGACACTGGATCCACCTTCAGTACATCCTCCCATTAGGTGGTTGCAGATGGCAATTATATGTCTGCTCTTTGTCTTCTCTCTTTAGAGATGAACAGCTCTCAGCCTCTCCTCATACATCCTGTCTCGCTAAAGAACCTGATGCCCTTTTGCTGGATTTGCCTCAGTATGCCAGTGTCTGTCTTGTAATGGGGAGCCCTTAACTGGAGACAGTACTAAAAGTATGGTCTCACAAGTGCTGAAGAGGGGGAACATCTTCAGACAGCCCATCATTACTGAGCAAATTACTTCCAGGTTTATGAAGAATCTCCCTTGAAATTACATCTACATGCCACTGAAAGCAGACAGATAATCTCTCCTTTGTTTTTACTACTCCTATGATAGCAAGCCACAAAGCCCAGAGAAGTGGGAATTAACTGTATTACAATGCAGAAGGGTAAAAAGCTTGTGAAGGATAAAAGAGGGATGACTAGGGACAAGAAGTTAAAAAAATGGGACTTGGAAAAGGACTGGAGACAAACAGATTCTGTAGCCAACAGAATTGCCCATAGCTCCCGACTATTATTCTGGTTTTACATGCAGCTCAACTCTGAATTTATTCTACTGTTTGCATCTAGCTCTGAAATTCAATGCCAAACTGTAACCTCCTATCTTATGGATAGCTCTCCATATGTCAATTTGCTATAACCTTTGCTTTGTTTACTGAAGTGACAGACATTTGCACCATCTAGCAAAATGATCCACTCTTGTGCATGAAAGAAATATTGATGTTGTTTCAGATTTTATAATTCTTGTTTTGGTCAGTTTGCTCTTTGAAAATTATATTTAAATTTTTTATTTAAAGAACAATATATTGAAACCAAAGCACTAAGATGTTTACTTTTAAGTATTCATGCTTTCTAATACATTCTTTAACTGCACAATCATATTCATAGAATCATAGAATGGTTTAGGTTGGAAGGGACCTTAAAGATCATCTAGTTCCAACCCCCTTGCCACGGGCAAGGACACCTCCCACTAGACCAGCTTATTCAAAGCCTCATCCAACCTGACCTTGAACACTTCCAGGGATGGGGCCTCCACAACTTCCCCAGGCAACCTGTTCTGGTGCCTCACTGCCCTCAGAGTGAAAAATTTCTTCCTGAGATCTAATCTAAATCTACCCTGTGCCAGTTTGAAGCCATTACCCCTTGTCCTGTCACTACATGCCCTTGTAAAAAGTCCCTCTCCAGATTTCTTGTTTTCTGCTTGATTGGTGTGTTGGTTAGTTTGTTTTGCATAAGAGTTCTGTTTCATTCATTACCTTTTTTCATTCCCTTGGATAAATTGGAGATATAATTTAAGTTTTCTCCTTTTTCCACCAGAAACATGTTAAGATAAAAGAAGCAAAACTTCATTTTGAGGTGGGCAATTTTTAAAATAGATTAAACAGAGTGCTATTGCTGTATAGAATGCAAAACAGAACGGTACAATTTAGTAGCCCTGACTTCATAAGCAGACTATCAGCCCCAATTCACTCTGCATAACTGTTCATCTTATGTCTTTGCAAAAGTACTTGAAAGGCCACTGCAAATCCTTGTTTCTGTCATCAATTAATTGAAACATTTTGGATGCAAAAGAAAGGCAGTTATACCATTAGACTTTCAGTGACATACGCTCTCAGCTTTTCAGTTGCTGGATGTTTGTTCCCAATCTCAAGAAGATGGACTATGTTTCAGGAAATCGATTCTGTTCTCATTTAAGCCGAAGGACCTTGATTTTGCTGCATATCCTGCTCTTTCTTCAAAAAGATTTATTACGAAAGATGTAGAAATTCTAATGAGGTTCCCTGAAAATTCAGATTCCCTGAAGGCAAACTCTGCAAGTGCAAAGCCTCACTCTTGCGGTGGTGTCTCAGCACACAAATCCCTAAAAGCTGCCCCAGGTGTCCACTGGGGTCTGCATGAGAGAACACAGGATTGTGGCCTAACCACAAAGAGGAATCTTCTGCTGTACTGACTGCTGCTTTGGCTAAACCAGGAAAATCTGTATTTCCTCTAGAGATTAAAATCAAAAGCGTGTTAAGACTGAACCATCTACACACATACACATACATTGTGTTAAAAACTGACATAAACTTCATAGATTGTTAGGTCAGGCACCAGAGCAGACGAGCAGTAACTTATCTCTTCTATTTTAAACAGATGAGCTAAGTAAAAGGAATTAATCACTACAATGCTCCTTATTACTTCAAAATATCACAGAGTCACAGAATCACAGAATCACAGATTCACAGAATGGTAGGGGTTGGAAGGGACGTCTGGAGATCATCTAGTCCAACTCCCCTGCTAAAGTAGGTTCACCTAGAGTAGGTTGGACAGGATCACATCCAGGTGAGGTTTGAATATCTCCAGAGAAGGAGGCTCCGCAGTCTCTCTGGGCAGCCTGTTCCAGTGCTCTAGCACCCTCAAAGTATGTTCAGATGGAACTTCCTGTGTTTAAATTTGTGCCTGTTGCCCCTTGCCCTGTCGCTGGGCACCTTTAGATATTTACAAGCATTGTTGAAATCCTCTCTTAGCCTTCTCTTCTCCAGGCTAAACAGACCCAGACCCAGGTCTCTCAGCCTTTCCTCACAAGAGAGATGCTCCATTCCCTTGATCATCTTTGTAGCCCTCCGTTGGACTCTTTCTAGTAGTTCCCTGTCTTTCTTGAACTGAGGAGCCCAGAACTGGACACAGTACTCCAGATGTTGCCTTACTAGGTCAGAGTAGAGGGGGAGGATGACCTCCCTTTGACCTGCTGGCCACGCTCTTTTTAATGCACCCCAGGACACCATTGGCCTTCTTGGCCACAAGGGCACACTGCTCGCTCATGGTCAACTTGTTGTCCACCAGGACTCCCAGGTCATTCTCCACAGAGCTGCTTTCCACCTCACTGTCCAGTCATCTAACACACATTTCCTAAGCTTACCTAGGAGGATGTTATGGGATACAGTGCCAAAAGCCTTGCTACAGTCAAGGTTCACAACATCCGCTACTCTCCCCTCATCTACCCAGCCAGACATGCCATCATAGAAGACTATCAGATTGTTCAAGCATGATTTCCCCTTGGTGAATCCGTGTTGACCACTCCTGATAATCTTGTTTTCCTCCACATGTTTAGAGATGACATCCAGAATGAGCTGTTTCATCACCTTTCCTGGGATGGAAGTGAGGCTGACTGGCCTTTAGTTTCCTGGGTCCATTTAGGGGCAGGGATGGAAGGAAATAGATATTACATTGCACGCTTTGTACAGCATAGAACCCTATGGTCAAAAACTATCACAAAGAAACCCAGGGTACAGTCATTCACCAGGCCTTACTCTCTGCACTGCTGTGAAACTCACTCTGAACTGATTAGTAAGCTGGACATGTTCACCTTGGCATACCGCTCCCACTTTGCCAGCTCCTAAAAGGGGAAGAAAATGCATGAACTCTGACCTCACCATCTCTTTCTGCTGATATTTCTCTGCTGAGAAAGCAAGCAGGGAATAGTGAGTGCTAACAGAACCTGTCGATGTGATTTCATGCTATATAGGTTGTACCACTGAAAAGCCTCCACTTGTGTTTCGGGAAAGGCCAGTAGCAATCAAGGCTCAGAAATTTTAAAGTAAGAATGTATTAAAAGCAATTATTCTGACTGCAGATTACCTTCACAAACTGAAAATATGTAACCTTAATTTAATTCGCTCTTTTGTGATTAAGGTTTTCTTATGCTCTTGTTTTTTGTGCAAGCAGAAAGCCACCTTCCCTTAAAATATCAGACAAGTGCCCGTAAGAAGTTGACTAACTGACATAATTAATTCTCATTCTCCCTTGGAGCTAGAATATTGCAATTTGACTTACTTTGGCCTTGTGAGCCAGAAAGTACAGGGCTGTGTGGGGAAACCCTTAGAAATCTCCAGAATGTCGTCCGATCTTTTTTGCTTGCAGATGTCTCTGAGACAGGAGTTTTTGTCTTTAACAGGACCTGAAAAATTATGATTTTAGGCTGAAAGGTTGGTACCCATGCTCATTTTGGGATGAACATTGAGAAGGAAGAAATTTAATCATTCCAACAGATGATACCCCAGAAGTCAATCCTTTGTTATTGAATTTCAGCCAGTCACCAAACCTTTTGAACCACAGCCTTCAAAACGTTGTATACTCACTTATTAGGAAGAGTCACATATCAAGTAATAACAAGAATAATTGATTTCCTGTCCTTAAGGTTACCAAAGGCCATCTAAAATTTATGAATGTCTTTCGTCAACTTTTCAATTTGTCGATTCCCAGGGGTTCTTATCCAGAGTATTTTACCTAGCACGGCTGTCAGTGGTGAATGAGTCTCCACTATTCACAAGGCAGGTGACATCACCTTGTTCTGAACACTGAATAGAATGTTGAAGCAGAGCCCTAATCTTAGTAATTTTTTTCTACCCAGCTCCTTTTACAGCATGTCTGTGTTGTGAATCACAGTAGGTTTAGTTTGCAGATCTTTTCTGACCAACAATAGTTCAAAATGCAGTTTCACTTTGAGATCTAAATACAGAGGAAATCCAAAATAAGGTTAATCGAAAAACAAAATTGGTTATATGAGTTGTCCCTTTTGAGTTCAAATGATATTTATGGCCCAGCAGTTGTTTGCTCACATTTGGTTTTCTTAAAAACCTTGCCTTTACTCCAGTCTTTGTTGAGACATCCCCAGATGTGTTGTAATGTTGTGATATATTTACCTGTTTGAAGTCTTGTTTGTTGTGTTTAGTCATCAAGAACTCACTTGTTGAGAAATGTACTCTGTTTCCCTTATGTCCCTGCCTAGATGATCATAATTCATATGATCCGAAGGATCATTTCTGCTTGAGAGAAGCTATCTCAATTTTTTTTCTGATGTAAATCACATTTATATTGAATTCAGACATCTTAGAAGTATTCTAGTTCTCTTCCCTGTGTCTTTCTGACTCAGTCAGATAGTATCCTAGTAAATTTATTGTCTTCTCGAATTTCTTTATGGAGTCTCATATTTATTTAATATGAGAATCTCTCTGTTTTTCAAGGAAATACGGCTGGATGTTTGTATGCATTGATTGTCTCGTACCATCAACCCTCACCCCATAATACTGTACTAGATGCAATTGCTGTACTGTATTCTCTCTTTCACTCCCCTAATTAATGGGAAACTATCTTAAAATGTAAAATGAATCATAGTATTCACTCAGTTTTACATCAGGAATGGTCTGTCTGTTCCCGTGTATCACCAGACAGAAGTGCACAGGACTTCTAAAATAGACAGTACAGGAATGCACTGCTGGCTGATTTCCCCAAGCAGGAAGAATAACACGCCTAACCCAGAACGCCCTCAGGTATCATTTTTATTTAGACAAACATTCATCAACAAACCCCAAACAGTTCAACATCCAATAGCTACTTTGCTGTAACCCATAGACTTCTGCTAGAGTCTCCCAGGTCCCAATAGCTCTTCACCAATTCTAGAACCTCCATCTCTCCAGATGATGCAACTTACTTTATCAAATTGATTTATTTGAATAAGAAGTTCTGCCATCCTTAACAGGAACTGTATGCTGTGATCTGATTGATCAGAAAACTCCTCCACAGGGTCCAAGCTTCTGTTCTTCAAACCATCTCAGAAATTAGCTGTTCCCAGGCAAGTTTTTGTCAGAAGGTTGAACAGCTGTTTAACAGGGTGTTAAGGGTAACACACATTTTAATATTTCCTATTTCAACCTATTTTTTCATATTTTTGAACATTTAACATAGATGAAGAAGTTTATCTGATTGCTTTCATAGACAAATTCAATATAACATTGAGGAATGAAAAGCTATTCTATTTTTCCTTATTACCTCAACAAATTTATACAGAAATACTTTACATTTTTAACAGAGATAGTATAAGAATGAATATTTTGCTGGAACTAAATTTACAGTGATAACTTTCTGAGATACAAAGAAAATTAATGTAAGCTGATGGATAAGATAGGATGTGGAACATTATGTATTTTGCCTCGTGGCGACTGTCTGTAGGGCTGCTAGTAAAACTTCACTGACGAAAATACTATATATATCGAAAATTGTCTTTGGATAGACAGCCACAAGACAGTACTATATCAGGAACTGTGAAACAAATGTTATGGGACTGATTTGAGATTGAAGAGTGCTGGCAAGCTAATTTGCAAACACAGATGTGTGGGCAGACATATTATATGTATCCTGAACAGTTCTGCTATACCATTCTGTACAGAATTATTCTGGGTATAAGTATTTGATAGAGCAGTAAAGCACCAGTGAAACTGATGCCTAAAATTAGGTAATATGATTCTTTTTTCGAAGGTGGCTGGCAAAAAAAGCTGGTTTGCTGAATAGTTTGCCTCAAATTTGTTAGAAAGTGCTTGGCAATAGTTACCTGCATAATCAATAAGTGTACTAAAATATGCTATTCCCTTGTCAATATAGTTTAGGATTTTTTAGAAGACAGTATTCTGTTTGTGTTTTGTAAGACCCTCAGACTTATTTTACAATGCTGCATACTCTCACAATCAAAGTAACTACAAATTCTGCCTCAAAAACCATTCTAATTCAGCTGGCATTTCTGCACAACAGACTTATTGTTTAGCAGAATTCATGTAGGCTTGTCTTCATATGTGAAAAATGGTAAAAAGTAAGGAAATATGGTTTATATCCACCAATAGTTTCTAATCAAATTTTTAGATATCAAAGTTTAAACAGCAATAGCTGTCGTTGAGGTTCAGGTTGAGTTGCAAGGGTGAGAGGACAGATTATGCAACAGTTTATCAAACAGCAGATCAGATTAATTACAATGACCTCATTGGCATGAGTGAGACCAAAATTTAGTCTTATGTCTCATGCACAAATTTAAACAGGTGACTGTAAGTCTACTGTATTATATTAGGAAATGGGAGCTTATCTATAAGGAAAAAAAAAAACCTCCTTGCTTTTCTGTTTTTTTAACAAAAGCGCAATATATTCTTTAGCAATTTACCTAGATATAAATCCACAGTAATTACCAAAAAATGATCGTAAATTTTTGCTAGCAATTGGTACATGTGGTGTTTCATCTTGTTTTGATTATCAGTTGGTATACCTGCATTCAGCTTTGGACACCTAAAGCTTTTCATGGATGGGAGAAGCTTCAGCCTTATGGCAGCCAATAAAATAAAAAAAAAAGGACTCCATAAATTTCAACTATGACACAAATCATTCCTTTTCAGAATAGCTGACTGTCAAGGTTATGGTAATATCTATCAATTCAATCTCTTCTGAAAGGTACTCATGAAGAATGATTTAAATCTTGATTTTAAATCACATGCTGTCCCTTAAATGCTGTATTGTGTGGTGGGGAACTTACATGTCCGTGGGACTTCTCTGCATAATACTGCATCCTGTCAATCCCGGAATTTGATTGATGATGAACATAGTCTGCTCTCAAGTTCTCATATAAAACCACTGACTTCCAAATTTGGCACAGGATGTACTGAAATTTTTGAAAAGACATATAAAATTAAACTCCCATTATTTTTATGTCAGTGAATTAATGTACATTGAGCAGACAAGTTTGTATGTTAAAGTGGATTCCATGGACAGCACAATAAATTGAAGACTGGGATTTCCAAACATTTACTAAATTACCTGTTGATTTCTTTTTGGTGTGTTCTGCTCCACAGGTTTGGTGTTTACATAGTTTTTAACAAAGTCATGTATTGATATTAAATTAGAAACCAGTACCTTTTTGTAATCCCTAAACATGAGTTACTAGTTTAAATATGTTAATATTCAGTTTGTTCCAAGTGATACAGAAGAATCTTGTCCCAATAGCCAACAGTTTTCCTTTTGTTTCACACCACACCTCCCATATAAGACATAAAGAGATCACAGATGTGGGTCCGTGGAACCTCACAGCAGAAAAGCAGAAGGCAGAGGGAAGCAACCAGCAATTTACTCAGTATGAAAAAATGTTTCATTCTGTATAGGAAGATTAAGACTAGCTAAAACATATTGGTGCAGTATTTAATGCTACACAAAGCATTATTATGGACATTATGTATATTTTGAAAAACATTAAAAAAAATCTTATCAACGCTATCATGATGTATAAAACTAATCATGCTATGTAAAAGTGCAGAGCATCTTACAAATACTGTCATTCTGAGTAGATATTTGGGGAGAGTTTAGCAACTGTAAATATGAGATTTTTGTTTAAGTGTGATCTCTTTCTTCTCTGTTTTTCCTACGTCATGCGTTGTTTTTTTACATTTTGTCTTTTATTGCTCTTAGCTGTGTTTCTGATGATTGCATCAAATCTGAGGTCTATTTAAGTTGTTTCAGTTTAAATGCATAAAAGTAAATAATTTCCAGTTATGTAATTATTGTCACTCCAACTAACTGTGTCTTTGTGATTTGCTTTATAACTACTGTCACTTTTCAGTGACTACCAGGCATTCAAATACCGGTCGTCTGGCTGAGAGCCATCATTAGCAAATCAAAGCAGATGTATTTGTATATTTTTTTCTTCTCAGTCCTCAGAGTTCTCTGTACTGCAGCTACCTTAGCTTTTGACTCCTGCCAAACTGTTGGTCTGCCTAGTAGCAGAAATTGTTTTGGCTCAATATTGAGTTTTCTTAGCAATTACTTTCCTCTTATTAGGGGCAGAACAACGGTGTCTACAATGGTTTTCTATAGCCTTCGAGAAAGCCCAGTGGCAAAGCCATGATACAGATGAATTTGTCTGAGTCATGTTCCAGAGAGGCTGCCCTCATTCCTGTTACCTGGATTCCTTCCTGTGTCCGGGAACCTTCCTCTCCCAGGTGCTGTCTCGTCCTCAAGTGAGCAACTACAGCAGATTTGCCCTCAGCAAATACTGCTGTTTCCCACTAGGATATAGTTGTCGGCAGTTAGATTTCTTTGACTATTACATGCAATTTTCTTACAAAACTATTTTTTCCCTGTTTAGTAGGAATCTTCAACAAGTAAATACTATGATTAAGAGTTCTTGAAGTGAGATGTGTGAGATGTGATTTCATAACTACTTCACCAGAGACTTGAGGGAATGACCCACCTACTTTGGGCCACAGCTCTCTGTTGAATGAGGATGGAACAGTCCCTTTCTTTTACCCTTTTGTCGTCTGTTTAGATTGTAAGCCCCTTGGGATGCAGTTTGTTCTTTGTAAAGCATAGGTCCTCATTTCAATTGGAGAACCTTCAGGACTGAATTCATTACAAGGGTCAGGAAGAATACGGACAGACATTAAGCAGATTAAACGTTGCAGAAGCGTCAATCACTAAAAAGGTGAAAGATTTCTAATAGCCAATTTTCACTGAAGAAACGAGGGGAAGAGTATGTTTCTGTGCAATCATACCTACTCATTAACTCAATAATAATCATATCTTTGGATAGTGAACTCCTCACATTTCAGACCTGGATTTTATTTAGTTGAGGCTACAGTCATTATCAAGACTCATTCCTCTCTCCCCAGCTTATTTTTTAAGTTCACTAAAGTGATAAGTCTAGGTTAATTTTTGCATCCTTCTATGGCCTTCATGCATTAAGGTCATCAAATTTGTCTCACTACTTTATTTC
Source organism: Burhinus oedicnemus (assembly GCA_008921705.1). Lineage (NCBI taxonomy): Eukaryota > Metazoa > Chordata > Aves > Charadriiformes > Burhinidae > Burhinus > Burhinus oedicnemus. Next base: position 216,799 of record VFFE01007500.1, read on the forward strand.
CTACTGTAAATTCTGATATCTGGAGTGTGTAGATCACCAATATGTTTGTTTTTTAAATTGCTTGGAACATACAGTTTTGCAATAAAGGCAAAGATGTAAAAACCCCCCCATCCTGATATTTTGGGAGGACATACAAAAAACCCAAACCCAATTTAAGGTGTAATTTCATAGAAGATAAAAATGTGCAATAAAACTCTAGATTTGTTTTTGTTTTGTGCTTTTTGGGCTGGGGTTTTTTTTCCTAGTTCTCTTGTCCCCACCTGCCCTCAACAAATAGATTCTAGAAATTAAAGTGACTTGTTCTAGAATATGGAAGAAGGTTCTTTGTGTGAGACAGAGTGGAAGAATCTGAAACTTTGTTAATTGAGGTGGTACTTAATTTTTTAAAAAGGCTAAATAAACTAATTTCAGTATGCATTTTGGGAAAGGAAGGGAAAAGAAGGTGCTAAATAGGTAAAGAAAAAAATAATCCAGTAGGAAGAAAGGTGATGAAAACAGGGAGGACCAAAAAAGTCAAGGTCAGAAAGGCAGTAAATAAGTGATGCTGCAGAATGACAACTTTTAATCTGATTCATTGTTGGTTTGACTACTTAAAGTCTCAGTTTTACACAAAGTCTTGTGCATTGTATCCTGTCTTGTAAACACAAGTAGAACAGATAGCTCTGGTGTATTTAAAAGCTTTCAAATTCAAAATGGCTGTGAAGTGTCAAGATCTCTTGACCATACATTTGTTTTCAAAGTTTTCTTTAAGTAGAACAGCCAAAAGTTATAAACATAAATAGCATTCAATATTTATTGACTTTTGCCAGCAAGGAAAATCTTATCTCAATAATATTTTAGAAGGACTTTTATGAAAAGTTAATGCATTATATATATTTAGGTCTTTCAGCCATTAAATGTGCCATTTAGCAACATAAATGCTTTACTTCTAAGTCCCACAAAAAGGTCTTTTCAAAAGGACAATAAAATTGCAGATGAAATATTTTTATTAGAGATTTGGGTATTGTAAAATTAACTGCTACAACTACATTGGCAACTTAAGGGGTTTGGAAAGCACATTAAAACACTCTTAACCTGCACTAATTGCATGTCCTGTTTTTTCTACTATTCTACCCTAGCTTATCTTATAAGGATATAAATTAAAAGACTTAGAAATTATCTGTGATGGCATAGTACAATATTCTTTTGAGCAGAGTATAAAAGAGAGGAGACTAAAATAATAGGGTGTAACACTTGATATCTAACAAGTGCTGTGTAAATAATAATTCTTATGAACAATATCTTCCTGATACAATATACATCTCAACTTCTTTTCTACATATATGAGCAGCAGACAAAGCTTAAAGCCAGTCATTTAAAACTTCAGGCTTTGAGGAAGGGCAAGGCAGTATCTGATGCAAGTGTTCAGTAGACAGAGATGTGTCCCTCTGACTGTATTAGGAGCATCCCTGCCTTGTGGAATACCTGAGTTAGTGCTGATGTATATCTCAGCTATTGTACCACCTGCAATGCTTGCTGTGCATGTTTTAGGATTGGCAGAATTGAAACACTGAAACTTCAATCTTAAACTACCCAGTGAGTCCAACAGATTAAGCCAAGGAGCCAAGAGAGGTCTGTCTTGTGACTAAATCTTGATTTTTTTCTCCAGGAACACACTATGCCCTTAATGACTAGTGTTTTGATCTTGGCGAGTTTTTAAATAACTGCTGTGAGAGGCTAAAGAAGGTGTTCGCTGTTGTTTTGTTAAGAGAAAAAAACAACAGACAAAACCCAAAAGAATATTCATACAGAAATGTTCTTCTTGATATTTGGTGTTTGGTGTTTGGCTTTCTCAGCAAGTTCTCCAGAAAAAAATTGTACGGTGCCATATAATATGTATATACTCTGCCTATATAAAGCTATACACAAATCTAGGCATCTATGTGAGTAATCGTTATTATACCAAATATACCTTCCTTTGTCTCCAGTGCATGGGAGTCTGTAACCATTTTGCCTGAAGTCAGTTCCAGTGTATTACTTAAACATGGAATTCTGAGTGCTCAAGAGCGCTCCTGCAGACAGCATAACATATCCCTAAGTGATTTGTTGAAGTTAACACTGAAACTAGACTTTTGTAACACCGAATCAGGTTTACAGAAAATTATTCCCTTCCTTTTAACGGGCATATGATTACGATAAATACATATCACACAGTAGAAGTAACTGAGCAACTGTAACTGGTAGGTTGTGAGAATCCCATTTTCCATTCATGACATTTGTAACTGAATTGAACTATTTTTATGTTTTGATAGATGAATATGATAGAAAGATTAACCACGAAATTCAAAATAAGCAGGTAAAGTCATCCAATATTGTATTTGTCTATGGCAAGAAATACAAAGTACACAGAACAGACCAGGCTCAGCAGAAAGAGCAAGAACCTAACTGATATGATGTTGGGACCTTATTCTTTCAGTTGTGTAACAGGCTACAATGTAACAGTGAGAGGATATCCTCCAGCTGTCCTGGAAAATAGGAATAAAGGAGTTTATTATATGGTGAGTGTATAATAGTGAATGTGTCATTCATACTGCCATTTGTTTCCTCTGTTCACAGAACACTATAACATACTTCTGGGTAGACTAACAATACAAATAACTTGCTCTCAGTTTTGAGCTACTAGGCAAGCGATGGCTACTGTGTATTCTTCATACAGATTTTATGCTCTAACAAAGCATGCATTATCTTTGTTTATGACAAATGAACACTGATGACCACAATGAACGTGCCTAATAACTTAGACGTACATTTCAAAATAGTACTCGAGTCCCCTATTCACTGCCTGATTGGGGGAAGCAAGAGGATTCCCAACTCATATCTAGTGTACTGCTTAAAAAATGATGCTTTATTGTTTCATATGCAGTTCATTTGAAGAAGAAGCAAGAAGAATGCTTACTTGGCAGAGATACAGCACATCCTAACTAAACTACCTCCATTATTATTGGCTTTATTAATAAAATGACATTTGTGTAGTTACCTCAGTATTTGCCAGGGAATATTATGCAACTACTACAATTTACCACTGTGGACAAACTGTATGCTGGTTAAATATGTTCAGCAGATAGGAAATGGAAGTGTCTGTTAGAAAATGCTGGGTTTTTGCTAGTAATCTCAGAGGTCAAAGTAAAGTAAAAAAAAATAAAAAATAATCATTACATAGATCAGAAAGGGTATTAAGTTAAAGACATGGAGGAAAGAGAGAAACTATAGCAACACTTTTGTTGGAAATGAGTACAGCCTAGTAGAAAACCCATGGGAAATTAATAAACAAATGCTCCTGAGACAGAAAATCCCATCTTGCCCCTGGCAAGTCCATTTTGTCTTTATAAATAGCATCCAAAGGATGTGGGTCATACATAGCAGTCTAGTTAAGCAGTCTCTAATTCCAGGCATCTAAAATTTGGTCACATCAAAGTGTGAATTGAGATTCATTGTGAGGATTTCCATGACTCCACTGGAGCAAGAGTACTGAGGAACAATCAGACAATAGTTCTCCCCTGTCAAATTTACTTGGGAGTGAAGAATAGACCTGGGCCTTTCTTGGGTTGTTGACCATTCATTACTTTAAATATGCCTATTCAATAGAAATTCCAAAATTAAGTCTCCAACTGGAAAGGAGAATTAATGGGAAGGTAACATACACTCTTATTTCCTGTCATAAATTGTGCAGAAAGGAGGCCACAGCCTGGGATGAAAAGTGATCTTGAGCTGTTACTTTGAGTCACAAGAAGAAAAAAATACCAAATTAATGAAATTTATTTCACTTGTGATGCCTTGTTCTCTGCTGTGTTCTTTCAGGTAGCTCAACAATTAATTTTAGTGTAGTCTTTATGTGAGCTGTGGAATGGTAGTCAAAAAATAACTTCTTCAGTGGAGTTTGAAGGAGCAAATAGGTACAACATCTTTTCTCCATCAGACTTTGTTTTCTTCCAGAGATTGCTTTTAGAGAGATAAACAAAGTTATCATATTCTAAATCACTGCTGTCAAACTTTTTTTCCCCCTGAAATACTTAATTAGATTTTTAGATAACAAAGCTGGGTAAATTCTCTCAGTACTGTCAGCATTCATTTAAAGGAATGTTAGCTATGTCACATCATCTGTGGTCTTTATTTTGGAACAGCACTAATGCTGGAAATCAAGCTGGCTAGCAAGCAGCTCAAGAACACAAAAACTGTCTTTTGGAAGAGATAACCAACTTCCCTCCCCTTTCAGATGATCAGTGAGCTCTCCCTAAAGGCAGAATGGTGAGTGAGGTGTTCCTAGATGGCCACTGCATAAGCAATGGCAGAAGAAACCAACCTCTCCAGCTTGTCAGACAAATGACCTACAGTTTCCCGTTTAAAGGACTGAGCTGTATTAGTGGCAGCCAATATAATTCAGAGGCAAGGAGATATGTAAAAAGAGTGTCTATCAGTATTTTTGGGAGACTATGTGGCTTGAATAATGGGGCACAGATTTTATAGTTCTTACCATGATAAGAGCTTGTCACAACATTTTTTGTGGCAGAGTATCTTTTCACTACTCCACACTTTGACATGCGATGTTTTCTGTAGAGTGGACTATACTAAATTTGTCAGTGTTAAGTGTAACATTCTGTGATTGTTCCTGACACTGCTGTACCAATCTATTCTCTACTGGTCTAGCACCACAACTTTCAATGGGCTCTTATAACATTCTCTTACAGCCATCAACAAGAGCCAGCTGATAGATAGAAAGGCTAGGTAGAAAGCTAGTGAAATATCTATTAGCGTAGGTACGTGCTACATAACTGATGTTATGGTGATTTTGCTAAAGATTTCCAGAAAGATGATAAACAGTATCTTGGATTCCAGTTAACAGAAAAGAACTGATATTTTGCCAATTTTATGTCATGTGTGATGGTTATATCCAGGCCTTTTTGTTGCTTGTTAATTAATCATGCTTTGCCTGTCCAAGACTAAAAAAAAATAGAGTATTAATTGTAATACTTTTCATTTAGAATAAACTGCACAGACAGTCCTGGTCTCTTCAGTTTTCTTTATCTTTTACTGTTTACCTGAAGTGATGATCAGTATTCTAAGTCAGGCCAATCATTAATTTTGTCATGGAAAATATGGATCAGGCCTTTCAATGAGCAGATGAAACAAGCTGATTGTTGCCAGCCTTGATAAATTTTGCTTAATTGGACCTGGCAAGCGCACAACAAACAACACTGTGATGCAGACTTAATATAGCACCTACTCTTTTAAAATGTTGTCTGTAGCGCAGTTGGCATAGCACACAAAAAGTTCTGCTCCCTACATTTAAAGTGCTGCAATAATTTATCCTCAAGATTCACAAAGAAATTGAATGGTTTTTTTCTGTGGGAAAAAATGAAAACGCCACAACCAAACCAAAACCCACAACTTGAACTAAGTTTCTATTTACCCTTTTCAGTCTGTTAACAAATACAGAGTCTCTGGGAACAATCTGTTCTGGAGAGATGACCCTGCATATAACCTCGATTAACCATTAGAAACCTGAAAAGCCTTTTGGGGCCTACAGCTACTTAAGAACTCTAACACTTAGATGAAAGATGTAGATGATGGAATTAGTTTCATTTTAAAGTTACAGTAGTGCGGTCCTATTCTACTGATCTGTACCAACCCAACTGGATACAGCCTCTGTCTTCTTATAAACCATTTCAAAAAGAAAAAAATGACATGAATGCTAGATTATGTGAGCCATATAAGCATTTGACTTGATACCACACCAAGAATAAACCTCCAAATGTCTTCAGTCCTAGAGCACTGTATTCACCCCAAGACCACCCACTCTTTGCAGCATAACAAAATAGACCACTGACAGCACCATAGGAAGGGACTGCTGGCAGAGACCTTTTACAACATATCAATTCTGTGCAGAAATTATTTCTTCCTTTTTTCTATTGCTTTTGTATTTATAAAGCTGTAATGCCTTTGAGCCTCTTGGATCATTGCGGTTAAAAGGGGCAAGCATTTCTGAACTGGTTGTTAATATTTCTTGGTTATATGCTTAGTATTTTCTTGTTGTGGCACGCATTCAAAGATAAATGACATTTCAGTATATTAAAACTTAAACATTCTCTGATTGTCAGATTCTGTGATAGTTTAAACTGATGCAGCTTCATTGACTTCTCTGAAACTTAACCATTTTACACCAGCAGAACATTTGGTCCCACAACCACAGCACAGCCATTCCACAACAGGGTGAATCCAATGTCTACCAGGACAGAGATCATTACCTTTGCTTTGTGTTGGTGATGTCATATATACCTTCTCCAAGTGATTCTGGAACTTCAGGCTTACAGCTTTAAAAATAATCTTGTCAGTGACTTACTTTGTCTTGCCTGCTCTCACATCCTTGCACTATTACATCCAAGTTCTAGATTATTTTCTTGTAATCTTTCCCCAAATACTTGCTAACATCTGCAGGTAACAACTAATCTACTTTGACAGGAAGCGCACCTCTTAAGTAATTTGATAGAAATGAGAAGAAAACATTGTGGCCTAAGGAAGGCAAGTAGCCTCTCCCTGAAAATGGTAGAATCACAGGTGCCCACAATGGTATAAGCACTCCCTTCATACAAGTTTCAGGATAGGTAAGATAATTACAAGGGGCCAGACCGAGAGAAATTTTATTTAAATATGTATTTTGAAAGATTTTTTTAGTTCTTTCAAGAACTTCTGGTTGTAAAGTTGAAGAAAATATGGTCATCTTCATTAGGTTTGAGAAATCCTGGACAACCTGGCCGGATTCTGTGCTTCAGGGTGAAGGAATCATGTGAAGCAGATAGTTACAGTTGCAGTTTTAGGTGAAGAATCCTTGGCAAAAGGACTTGTGAGAGCCAATCTGGTTTTTTAGGGGATTTTTAAGGAAGAGAATGAGGATTCATTTGGGGTTTTTTGTTGTTTTGTTGGGGAGTTTTTTGTGGGAGGAAGTCTGTGTTCTGCTCACCCCTTATAAAAGAACGGGGATTCTGCATGGGCTTGCTGCGATCTGACTCACCAGCTCTGGTCAGAGCTTTGGGTAGATATAGTCTCCAGAGGGCAGACTAGTAAGAATGGCTAATGGGTTAACCAGATTCACAAGAAAACGTGGTAGCAGACAGCATGTCCATCAAGATCAGCAGCCCAGAGAAGCAACGTTACTGGCACTTCCACTTTCTAGTGAATGCTGATCACTGGGTGTGAACAGCAGCATTCCCAAACCTGGATCTCTGCTACCCCCTGCCCTTGGGAGAACAGATCCTTCTGCTCATGAGTTGGTTTCATCCACATCTAGACACTAGTGAGCATGCAAGGTACTGCTGAGGATGGCTAATGGTTGGTTAGTTTTGCCCTTGCTCATTGTATTCTGAGGGGTGATGATCTTGCACATTTTGGGTTGTTTGGTTTTCCAAGTTGTTAGTCCTACTGAGTTTCGCTTTCATCTCTGCTCCCTAATAATGTTCCGCTTCTGTAAATCAGTTTAACCCACAGCTTGCAAATGGAGATTCACAAGCACTTCTTACCAAGAACCCAGATAATATAATTCACATTCATGAAGGGCTCAAATGTGGTTTTATGTTTTGTTTCTTCTTGTTTTCAATAGTTTTCCAGTGAACCTGGCCATTGTTTCTGCCAGTCAGTGCCTGTCAGAAAGGTTATGGCAGCTTGCAAAAATCTGGCTACCACTTTACAGGATGTAGATAGCTGGATTAGTGAATGTGGGATTCACTGTACAATAAGCACCTTTGTTTAGGGCTTTTGCAAAGTCTGGAAGCGCTGGCACTGTGCCTGGTTCAATGTAGCTATTAGAGTCTTTTCATTGACTTTAATTGGAGCTGGATTAGGGCCTAATCATTAAAAAAATCTTCATCCTGCAGCAAGCAACAGTCACATTTGACCTCAAAATTTCAATAAAAGGCATTGGTAGGGGAAAACTAGAATGTAAAAGACAGAAAAATATTATTTTCCTGTTAAACAATAAATGATAACTATATGTAGTACAGTGACCATATGCCTCAAATTTGTCTTGAACTCCCCAAATTTTTTTTCTATGTAGGATCTGTCCAATTTTGATTTTTGCAGCTGCTAGAGGACAGTGGAAGAGAAGGCTGTTTGTCTGCCTTTAGCTGGTGTGAGATTTGCTGTTGGCAAGCACAGATGACAAACCCTTCGGTTCTGCAACCAATGTCTTTGCCATTGTTTTTATTAGACTGTGGGATGTTTTGCCTGGTATGAGACAAGATATTTTTGATTTATTGCGGTGTAATAAATTAATAAAATATCAGAGAATAACATATTTTATGTGTATGTATATGTATGTATATTTTTGTATATAAAAGTATGATATATTAGTTTCTGGGGTTTTTTAGAAAAGATTTTACAGTTCACAGAGGCAATGCTGTATCATTGTTATAGATTTGTAGTGACTGTCCATCTGTGTCTCTTGCTCTTTGCCTTCAATTTCTTTATATTGTCTATGTACTACAGATGAGAAGTCCCATGCTTCGTGCCCTGTGAAAGTCCAAATGGAGCATGTGAAGTGTAATGGAAGAGCAGCTGAACTGAGACATAAAGATTAGTGATGCAGGAAACTCTAAATGCTATAATATTAATAATGCTGTTATAATGAAATTTTGTATCTTTAGACTATTTTTATTTTTAAGGAAGTAATTTTTTGATAATACGATTAGGGAGGTGCCTTTGTTTTGGGTTTTTTGTAATGTATTATATGAGTTGTTACTTTTGATTGCATTCGAAACATCTCCTATTTGGGAGGCATGAGAAAAATAATCTCTATTAGTTTTACTATATCTATCAATATGAGATAGGAAGTCAATGATATTGGGTGAAAAGATCATGTGAACTTATCAATGTCAGTAACCTGTAGTTACATGTCTTATGAAATGAGCCTATCTGTTTGCTGTCTTAAAAACCTAAATAGTATTCTGGTAGCACTTTCATTAAAGGAAGAAGTTTTTTTAGCAGCTTTTGATCATGTTTTTTCTCAAGCATTGAAGATTTTTATTGCTGGCATACAAATGCTAGTTGTTTTTTTTCTCCTCTCTCATCATGAGAACATTATTATTATTTGCATGCAGCCAAATGTGGCAGACAATTGGAAAAACTTCAGCGTGGGAATAATATTGTTCAGCCTGGCAACTTGTACGCAAAACAGTTTAATCAGTGTTCTGATAGCAAGAAATGGAAGTTGTTGCAAAGAAAATCTTTCTCTCTCTTTTCTTATTTTGTGTTTTCCTTCTCTCCAAGGCAAATAATTTCAAGCTAATCTCTTTGATTCACATACTGATGGACAAATGTGTCAAAACTGCTGGAAGCGAATGCTGTAGGGCATGTGTTTTAAGAGGCTCTTGATTCATTTATGTACTTATAAGTTTTCTATTTTTATTCATGGCGAGCATATTTCACCACCCCTGTCACACCAGCTCAAGGGACTGAATTGAACTTTTCCCCTTTAATGGTTTTATCTTCTGAAATATCTGTAAAGCTTATTAGTTTGTGCTTTTTTTAAATCCCTACTGGATGCATAACTACACATTCAGTTTAATTCACTATGACTACAGCACATCTTTGCCATCCTCAAAATTGTCTACTCTTGGTTATACCGGATAAAACTCTTTTGCTGTTTGAATAATGGAAACAAAATTTTGATATCTGTGCTCCTCTACCTTCTTCAGTTTTGTTGGGGTTTTTTTATTGTTGTATTTAGTAGCAGTTAGACAGACTCAAAACATGCCCTTGCTGTTTTCATGCTCTTGCTTCATGTGTTTTTTATTTTATGTGCAATGAAACTACCTGGATGATAAAGACTTTGCAATTCAGGCCACATTTTAGTTGCCTAAATAAAAAGTTAATGATCAAATTCCTTGTCCTTATTTGGGGGGTGGCTAGGTAAAGTGACCTATTAAGCATATTTCTCTGAAGAATATACTAGAATATATAGGATTTATTTTAAGATTTGACTTCTGTTTGAGGTGACAAAGATTCCTGTTGGCTTCAAGGAAAGTTGGTCAAGACCCTTGTAACGAATACTAAGCATCTAAGGGTAAGAAAAAGTGGGGGTGGTGAAGAGTCCTTTTAGGGAAACAGAATCATATAGACCATTTGGAAATGGGGAAGAAAGATTGTTTGAAGGAGACTTCAGGCAGTAAATAATAGAAAGGAATATTGTGGGACAAGAAAAGTTGAGAAAATCATAGCCATTTCTCATGTTAGAGCCTAGGTGTTTCTCTTAGCTAACAAAAAAGTCTTGGAGCCATTTCTCATCTCAGAGCTTAGGTATTTCTCTTAGCTAACATAAAAGCCTTGGAGAAGGAGGGGATTGAACAGCTGGACAAATGTTGTACAGTGAAGTCTCAAGCCCTGCTCAGAGCTGGGCTGTTTTACAGAGCTCTCAAAGCCAAGAGTAGAAAAATTAAGAAAGTGAGTGCCAGGAATTGCAAGCTGTGGCAGACAGGACTGGAAAGCACAGCCCTACAGAAAATGGCTTGTCAGGGAATGAAGAACTTGTGGGCTACAGAGGGTGGGGAAAAAAGCAGTGCAGGCCTACAGAAAACATCTGAAAAAGAGAGGAACAAAAGATCATTCCCAAGAAGAGCTACGAACACAAGAAAACTAATTCACATAAGTAAAAATTCCAGAAGACAACATTGTTTTGAGCAGAGGAGAAGCAGGGTACCTGCAGAACTGTTCTAGGCCTTGAAGTAGTTTGGTACATTTTCTGTAAAAAGCCCTACAAATTCTGAACTGCTGTTCATTCGAACTATGAAGTGTGTCACACCCCTCTGTTGCTTGCCTGTTGTTTTGGGCATACTTCAATGTTAGCGGTTTCTGCTGTTTCTCCATCACTTCATTTCTTGGTAACGTGTTTGCCATGCAGATGCTAAGGATAGCAAACTGCTTCCCAGGATTAATGGGACTCGATAGCAATGTAATAAATGCCAGCAGGAAGCATCCCTCCTGTTTGCTGCACAGATTTGACTTTCTGCTATGTACATGGAAGCCCATACATTCTGACACAAGAGCAATTTCTTTATGGATCATATAGTGTTATGTTCATAAAAGCATTGCTAGACTTTTAACTTTCAAAATTGGGGAGTACAGGGGAATTTAAGATAATAAATCTGCTATGTACCGTAATATGCATTACCTTTCCCACAGGTAATAACTTCCCTCCAAACATAAATTTTAGCCACTTGTGCACCCATTAGGATGTGGGCTGAATTGGTTTCTCCAAGCTAATATGATGACCATGATATAATCAATTTGTTTTTCCCATTCACCATTCACAATAAAATTTAACAAAAAAACCAAAAAAGATAGAAAACTCTTGGATTTTTGATGTAATTATTTCATGTGACAGCAGAGGCTTCTTGCTTTGTTTGTTAATCAAAGTAAAATAAACATTTTTTTTCATATGGAAATCTGCAGTACTAATCAAGTTTACTATAGAATTCTGTAAATACATGCTTATTTCTTCTCTGAAAATGGCTGAGCCTATCATCTTGCTTCTAGTGCATATGCAAAAGTCATGCCGACTTCAAAGAATTCGCATCACTGCCGCTTAAAAACTTCCATAGTGCAGAGAAATAGTAAAAAATATATTCAACTATATTTTTAAAGAGGTATTTTGAAACTAGCCTCTAGTTGTGCATGCCTAGTGAGCTATGTGAATATCCCAAAATCTGTGTGCACAAACAGGACAGGTGTGAGCAAACTGTGAAGCAAACCGCCATCTTTGTTGGCGACATGGATGTAGGGACTGAGTGCGCCCTCAGCAAGTTTGCCAACGACACCAAGCTATGTGGAGCGGTTGACACACTGGAGGGAAGGGATGCCATCCAGAGGGACCTGGACAGGATCGAGAGGTGGGACTGTGCCAAACTCATGAAGTTCAGTAAGGCCAAGTGCAAGGTCCTGCACCTGGGTTGAGGCAATCCCACGCAAAAATACAGGCTGGGTGGAGAGTGGATCGAGAGCAGCCCTGAGGAGAGGGACTTGGGGGTGTTAGTAGATGAGAAGCTCAACATGAGCCAGTAATGTGCACTCACAGCCCAGAAGGCAAACCACATCCTGGGCTGCATCAAAAGAAGCGTGGCCAGCAGGTCGAGGGAGGGGGTTTTGCCCCTCTACTCCACTCTCGTGAGACCCCACCTGGAATACTGTGTCCAGCTCTGGGGCCCCCAGCATAAGAAGGACATGGACCTGTTGGAGCGGGTCCAGAGGAGGGCCATGAAGATGATCAGAAGACTAGAGCACCTCTGCTATGGGGACAGGCTGAGAGAGTTGGGGTTGTTCAGCCTGGAGAAGAGAAGGCTCTGGGGAGACCTTACAGTAGCCTTCCAGTATCTGAAAGAGGCCTACAAGAAATCTGGAGAGGGCCTTTTTACAAGGGCATGTAGTGATAGGACAAGGGGTAATGGCTTCAAACTGGAAGAGGGTAGATTTAGATTAGATCACAGGAAGAAATTTTTCACTGTGAGGGTGGTGAGGCACCGGAACAGGTTGCCTGGGGAAGTTGTGGAGGCCCCATCCCTGGAAGCGTTCAAGGCGAGGTTGGATGAGGCTTTGAGCAACCAGGTCTAGTGGGAGGTGTTCTTGCCCATGGCAAGGAGGTTGGAACTAGATGATCTTTAAGGTCCTTTCCAACCTAAACCATTCTATGATTCTATGATTCTGTGATATCAGTGTACATAAAATAATGTCTTGAATGATGTAACCTGCTTTATTTTTCTCCTGTAGCTCTCTATCACAGCTATTACGGTCACCTCTGAGCCCTTTGCAAACTTCCCAAAGTGAGCTTCAGGCTTCTTGAATTTTGCTTCATCACAAGGCCAGGAGCTAGGGCAGGAGTTGCACTGCTGCTGCCATGGGAGGGAAAAGAAGGTGAGGGGGGAAAGTATAAAGCTGAGATGAGAGGTACCCTGGGGCATCAGGCATCCTGTTGCTGCCAGATGGGGCCACCTCCAGACCTGGCCATGGCTGTGACCCTCAGCCTCCCCCAGCAGCAGCAGGAGGCAGGCTGGCGTGTGCCCTGATATAGCGCCAAGCAGAGAGCAGGGCTATGACCTTCAGCAAGCCCCCTGCAGCTGAGTGTGCAAGGTGCTGCCTGCTGCATGCAGAGCCAGTGCCGCGGTCTTCCTCCCACGGACAAACGGCACTGTGTGATTATTTGACATCCCTCGATGTCCAGTTGAGCAACAGCATCACTAAGTCTTGCTGCTTAATAGGTAGCTTTTGGCAGGTCTTCAGTCCAGATGTCAGTCACAGCAGTGAATTTTTCCAGTAACTGTATCCAGATGTTAGCTTTTTAAAGCTTTCTTAGTCGTCCTTTTTAATGTTTTTGTTCAGTTCCACTGTTGGCTCTGCTGACAACCGCAGTGCTGCCAGCAGCCTAGCACAAGGACTGCAGTATTACTGTGGTAGTACTTTGTCTTTCTAAACGTCCTCCTGCTTTCAGTCATATAGGATGAATGTGTGCTTTGTCTTGCTGAGGTCAAATTCATAAATTCTTCAGGAGCAGACGAGTGTAAGACCCTTTTAGGGCTATCAGAGGGCAGTTACTGACATACACCAGCCCCCACTCACCCCCCGATGTTTCTCTATAACTGATGTTTGTCATTACAATAAAAGGTAGAATATATTCCTGTAGCTATTCTAATTGCAAACCAGAGTTTAAATATTAAGTCGGTGGCTACAGCAAGTATGCAATGCAACAATTGCCTTCAGACCACTATTTAGCTGCCCAGAAATATGTTATAATGCATCTTTTCTCTCAACCCACAGATTTTACTCTAGTCTGGTCTCCAGTTCTTTGCTAGCTGTCAGTAACAAATAATTTCCCCTTTTCTCTGCCACCTTGAATTTTCAGGTGCAGCCAACTTGAATTTTCAGCGGTTGTGATGTTATAAGGTAGAGGCGGGAGGTCATGTCAGGGAAGAACAAGCACTGGTTCTTCAAACCCTGTGGGAGGGTGAGAGGGACTATATATAAAATACTAAGTTTTCCCTTTTCCTTTTCAAAATTCCCAAGTTGTGGGTGTGTAAATCTATGGTGTGGTGCTATTGTGAATCACGTTGGAATAAGATGATTCAGCATGTCCTTAAGTACTCCGTTTCTATGGCTAAAAGTAAGAATCTTGTTTCTTTAAATGAGACTGTTCTATATTTGTTACAGAAGTCCTCTAAAGGTGAGGGAGCTAGGAGCCTGATAACTGCACGCACTGTTATTGGATCCCACTGGGAAGTGATCAGGTGTTCCCTATAAAGAACTAAAAGAGACATTTCAGGGAAGGACTTTTTTTTCTTTTCAGAAGATTCTGAAACTAGGGAACTAAATAAAAATAATTTGTTTAAGATAAACTGATGTGAATGTATTACACAGCTGAGTCAAGGACTAGCAGGGGCAAGGCAATGAACAAATTTGCTGTTTTGTTTTGCAGCACCTAGTTGGTATTTTTAGCATATATTTTGAACCCCATTTAAACTTCTGATCTATTACAATCCTTTGCTGTGTGCAAAGTTAAAAAGATTTAAGCTACTACACTCAATTCTCATCTAAGTCATTTATATATGCCAGTGCTATCTCTTTAGCTGTTAGCTATAGGTAAGCATTATCTTTTTGACAGTAAATGTTGTGACAGAATGAGTCCTTGACTGATGTTCTGATTGCAGGCCACATCAGTAATAATAAGTACACAGAACTCTCTTGCAGTTGTTTTCTTACAAGTGTTCAAATATCTTTAAATGCTTTGATTCTTCCCATGTTTGGGTTTTGCATAGTTGATTTTTTGGGTTTCAGAAAAGTAAAAGTGCTTTTAAAGAGATGTGTAATGTACAGTACTGTGTCTCAGTATTACTTAGGGAACTTCAGATTCCAGATGGCAGTTAACAAATGTGTATGGGTGATTTCTCTTAAACAGAGAAGGTTTTTGAGAACCAATTCTAAGCTCTGCCCATGATTTCTGCTAGTTATAATATTTTGCAAAACACAAAATTACTAATCATGTTTTGGGCAGAGAAAACTATGTGAAAATTTTAACTTCTGTATAGGAAATGTACAAAAATGCCTAATTCTATTCCTTTTTTTCTGCCTGATTATTCTGTTTTATCAAAAACAAACAAAAAAATTTCCAGTAATGCATGCTTCCATCTTCTAACAACTTTAGCCTGACCAGGTAATGGTAGCATCTATGCATTTCTCTTGTTTGCTGTGGTATTCTCACATTCTCACAGGCTAGAAATGCTTTAATAAATGAGACGTCTGATTGGTTATACAGTCAGGATTCAATGATAAAGCAATAGCTAGACAATAAAGCATCTTGCTGGTCAAGGTGATGGAGCTTTAAACTTTTACCTAAATCCACAAAGCCAACAGCTAATTGGAATGGCAGCATTCACTTATATAAATCTTTGATACATGTGGTTCATTTTATCACAAATCACAATAGTAATTCAGAATTGTATCATTCTCTGTAAAATATAACACCCTTGTGATCCCTGATAGACAAGATGACAACACTGTGTTGGTAAGTGAACAGCCACAGTAGGGTATATCAGATAGGCAGACTGTAATTACTAAAATTTTGCCAACACATCACCTGTACTTTTATTAAAATAGTCTGTGAATCCTTTTGAAGAACAAACAAACAGCTTCCCCTTCATCCTAAAAACATGATTAAGGATGTGGAGGTGGTAGCATTGGCAAGAAGCAATGTTTATTTGTGTTGGAAATTTCCAACATATCCTGGCAAATGGTTGACTAAGGATACTATTTAATTGTTCAATACCAATTCACAGAAAAAAATACTGTGCTGTTGTGGCTTCTGGAAGTGTAGTGGGTTCTGTATCTGGTGATCCAAGTACACCAAGTACAGCCCTCAGAAGGGCTGAGTTATGATGAAAAGAGCAGGCTTCAAGTCAGGGTTATGACTAGAGACAGAATGATGAGCTACAAAGAACACACAATTAACAGAGTTGGTAACGGTAGGATTCTAGCTCACAGATGTTTTGGAGTAGGTTTTCTAAAATCTAGTTTCTTTAGCCTGTACCTCATTCTTATCTTTATTGCTAATACCACACAACAGAACATGATCCTCTCCTACAGCAAAGTATAAGGCAATATCTGCCAGCAATGGCTTTCTCCCCAGCCTTATTGTTTATCTGATGTTTAACACTAAACATAGTTTCTAGATGCTACAGTCCTAACCCTTAACATCAATTTTAACCCTTGTCATACTTCATAGCCCACGGGTATTTACAAGACTAAGGAAAATCCTCTTGCCCTTACCTGCACCAGTTCTCGTGCTTGCCTTGCCTTCTTTGAACTCTGCACCACTTCAGGAACTCTGTGTAACCCTATAGCACTCTCTTAGTCGTGGAATGAGAATTGTTCACTGTGATATGAATAAAACTGGAATTAAGGGTAGGTTTAGGAAATTCAGAGGCTGAGGACTTCTGATCACTTCTGAAAGCAACTAAGTCCAACATCTCTTGCAGTAAGGAAACTGCAATTTCTTGTTGCCAGGAAGCCTTAAAGTTAATTCTGATAGGGTTCCTGCTGGTTTATGTTGGACTGTTAGCACAAAGCTAAGTCAATCCTGTTAGTCAGCTGTGTCTGAAATAAAGAGTTTAAGACTGGGCCAGTTATGTGCTTAAGAAAATAGAGCCAGATTTCAATAGATCTCTCTTTCTCAGAAGGGAAGGTAATAGTTTTTACCTTATGCTCCATCAGTTTAGGTACAGAAGCACACACTGATCATCACAATAGATACTTACTTATCTTCCCTCCAATTTCTTCGTCTATAGAAGGATAATGACAGAGGAAGGTATGTTTGTAAATGTAGGAAATCAAAGCATTTGATATGCGATGAATTATTATTATGCCCAAGAGACAAAGAGAGACATTTGTATCAGAAAGTAATTACAGCTCTATTGTAAGCACCTTAAGTTCTAATATTTAGCCAGTTATATAAGGTTTTGGGTCTGCGGGAGAGGAACCAAAGACTTCTCTCACCTCTCATGTAATTTCTAGTTCAACATAGAAAGAGAAGAGGGTTGACACAGGGAGCAGCTCCTTGTGTGAAGGACAAGAGGCTAGCTCCTGAGAGAGAGGTCACTGCACCTACCTGGTTGGAAAGAGTTGTCTTCTCCTCACTAATATTGTTTGCGCAATGTGGCCTCATTCTTTCATTTCTGGTGGAGGAAGATGATGGCAGTTTGAATTCTGAATTGCTGTGGCACTCACTGAGCTGGCTGGCAGCAAGCCTGACCTAGCTACATACAGGCATAGGCAAAGGAGGTGTCTACCACCTCCTGTCAACAGCCTATGTCTTGTGCCAGTTCTACTAACAGGTCATTTGTCTGTTTAAAAAAAATAAAAATAATAATACCCACACACACACACACAACATTCTCTGAAGGACATTTTTGCATTTAAGTTAATTCTGTTGTACTCAGAGTTAGTTGGCTTGTGTGTAGTTAACGTGAGTCATTTAATCCAAAAATAGGATTTTCACACACATGTAGCAAATCTGTTAACAGCCCACATTAGTTCTGCACTCAGTCGTGTTTGCAGCAATGCTTTCTGGGTGCATATCCCTGCTTTCTTGAAATCCATTTTGGTCTTTCCTATTTTCATATCTCATCTTTCTCTGTTCAGCTGATTAAAGAGATGTGTTCAGTCACAGACTTCAGTTTTCATATCAAGGTGGCAGGGAAAGGTCACTGTTTCTAGATTTTCTGATATATACCTATTCTTCTTCTGTGATACGTTTGTATTGTAACAGGAAAATTAAATTAAAGAACACTTGTGAAACTCCACTTCCTTGGAGTACTAGAAAAATAGGATTTAATAGTCCAAAAGCTTCTTTGAAAAGCTGCAGGTAAGTGTACCTGTGATAAATCAGTCCAGATGCAATAAGTTATGCAAAATATAATCACTTGGAAGACCAGAAACCCAACTGCATTTCTACATATCTTATAATCCTTAAATGGAGTACAGGAGCTGTCCCAAAGTGGTGTATTTTGAAATAGACGTGTTTTTAATGTCCTTGTATTATTTTAGTAGATATAATTGATTGAAACCCAGTCGCCATGAATTATAGCATATAAAATAGTATCTGAATCAAAAATGCTAAATTGCTTGTCATTTAAAATGTCATCTGGGTTTTTCTAGATGAGCACATCTTGTTTTCTGATTGATAGAGAAGTTTGGGGCAGTTAGGGATTTTTGTATTATCATCATCATCATCATCATAATCATCATCATTATTATTATTATTATTAATTTTTTTTAAAAAAAAGCTGTTCTTTAAATGTTTTATTTGTGGTGTTCAGTTGTCACAGCAATCAGAACTGTTCAGTTTCCAAATAAAAGCCACACACTTGAGATCGGACCTACACAGAACAAGAAAGCGACAGACTGTGTTTGCTGCGCCGTAGGATACGGAGATCCTTTGGCTCACACAGAAAACTTGAGCCCTGATCCATTATTGGAAACCATTAGCATAAATACTCTGCCAGGTCATTGACATCTGCGCTATCAAATCCCCTGGTGGGACTAGACATTCAGCACTTAGATCATGCTATTAGTCTATCATATAGTAATGAAATAATCAGCAAAAAATGCGTGCCTAGGGATTCCTGAGTTAACATAAAACTGAAACAAAATTAAAACTGCACACAACTTGCAGTTTGGTACATGTTGTATAGTGGATTGCTTTAATGTTCTACGCACCAAGCTTTGATTCATGTTCAGACTGATCCGAAGACTTAAGCGTGAGTAGAGCGGGTCATAATGCTCTTTAAGTAGCTAAATTCTGCACAGTAACTGTGTGACAACAGTAGTTGCCAGAAACCAGCTTCCCTAATTCCATGCTCTAACCTTTGTTGACTGGATTACGTCTCATCTCAGAAAGGTTTTTGTATGTTTCTTGATAAGAGTGGTTCAAAGCCACCCATTGAAACTTTCTGGGTTAAATATAGCTTTCTAAAGAGGAGACAGATGTTCAGGAGGCCAGAAACTTCTTAAGTTATTTTTGATGCCAAAGAATTTGCCTGAGAAGTAATTTTAGTCAAAAACTCAGAGACAGAGGTTAATCTCTCTTAGGAGAGAGGACTGCAGGGGCAGTTTAGACATCTTTAATTTTCATCTTGTAATTCTCAAATACTGTTGTTTTAATGCATCATCAAAAGGCCACCTGTATCATTAGGCAGTTGTAGGACTTGTAATTTTTTCAGGTGTAGGGAGCTAATCATGACTCCTGCAGGCTGTGAGTGTATGTATGCCTTAAAAGATACAACTGCAACACCTAGACATTGGGGAAAGGTGTTGGGGACATGCATTGGTTGTTCTTTTAGCCTGGTACAAACCAAGCCAGCCATAAACTAAGCAGCACATATGTCTTACCTTAAAATCATATTTTGCTACAGCTATTTATGTTGTTTGGTCTGATATGTCCTATTGCAGAATGTTTCTGGGAATTAACGGGAGTAAGCATTTTAGTAGAATTAATCTTAACCTAAGTGCCCTGATTTGACAACTTAACAACTGTGGAGCCAGAGGTAAGCTTTACAACTGTCTTTATCCTACTAATTCAGGCCAGTGTTATTAATAAGGTGCATGAGATTTACAGTAAAACCCTAGGAGGTAGATTTAAGTTTAACAGACAGGAAAACTAAATTTTATTTGCTCTAGAATCAAGGCAGAGAATACTAGATTTTTTTGCTTTCTTTCCAGTAAGCTACTTCACGAATAACACTGTAAATTTTACACTATGGCTTCAATTACCGAAGGCTTTAGGTACCTGAACAGAATAAGAAATTCGCATGCAGATAAATGCATGCAACATTCCTCCAAAACAAAAGGCATAAAATGTCTTATAATAAATAAAAATCCAAGATCCTCCATGGGCAAAACGTGTGTCTCATACATATTGTGAGAAATATAGACAATATAAGGAAAAGGAACAAACCCGTAATTCTTACCCAGGAATAAGCACGCAACCATCAATAGCATCTTACAGTTTTCAGTATTTATGATATTTATATAATACCTTTCCCTCTGCCATATCAAAGTGTTTTCTTTCTATTAAGTTTCACAGAAGCCTTGGGCAATAATATTATCCTGATCTAGAGGATGGAAATCCAAAGGTAACAGTAACTGACACCTGAAAAGTGAGTGCCACACTCAGAATACAACTAATTCCTACTGTCTTGCACCAGCTCTTATAGACGTACTCACTTCTGGAAGTGCATGTTCAAACATGAGCTTTCTTCACTTTATTCTGAATTGGTTTAATTATATTCTGCTTCTGAGAACAAACCCTATGATCACCAAGTTTCCTCTGTCATCTCCAGTATGCAGCAGTGTGCTGCACCTACATTAGCACACTTCTAAATATACAGGAAAATGGCTTTCTATTTGGCAAAGTATGCCAGATACCTGAATATATTTTACATTTATTTCGGTTGTTGTAAGACATGGCACGGTTCGTGGCATAGTAATTTGCAGTGTTCGTGATCTGTATAGAGATGTCACCACAAGCCAATATGAAAGTCATGATATGATCATTTCTCTCTTGTAAAATTCACAGCAAGGTGGAGATACTCAGCACGTTGAAAGCATAGCTTTATGCAGTACTCATTAAAGAATGAGCATGCTCTTACAATCCCCTGTGGCATTTAAAATTTCCTTGGAAACCTCTCCTGAAGTTACTCTGAAGTTTGCCTAACATGACCCTGTTCTGTTTGTGAGATCACAGCTCACAAATAAACAAGCTATAGCAGCTTTAAGCACTGATCTTATTACTCTAGTACTTTATAAGAAGGCACTATATAATTACTCTTGAAATGCTGAACTAAAGTGTTATTACAACTAATACACCCTAAAATG
Organism: Burhinus oedicnemus; assembly: GCA_008921705.1. NCBI lineage: Eukaryota > Metazoa > Chordata > Aves > Charadriiformes > Burhinidae > Burhinus > Burhinus oedicnemus. The sequence continues at coordinate 237,736 of VFFE01007500.1, forward strand.
CTGGAAGTAACTATAAAAAAATGCTGCAGAATATTAGAGAGTACAGAACACAATTTCACTTCCAGATTGTGTTGATGCTTTCTATCACTAGATCATCTAATTAGCAACTCATGACATCACCAGTCTTTAACCACGTTGGCTGACATTTTCTATACTACTTGCCACAGGCAGATGTTGCTCTGGCTCACTTTTACTTTGTAAATAGGAAGCCATAAGGCCATTTAGTTCACAAAAGTGTTAGGAACTAGTTTAATTAATATTGGTTAGGCACTTAGATATTGTAATGTAAGTAGAAAAGTCCATGTGGAAATGAAAAAATTTTGTTTTCAGAATGTGCTTTGAATCTATGTGATGCCTGGGGCTTCACAGTGAACCAAATGTTGAAAAATCCTTAGGCAGCAAGCACTATCCATTCTGTGCATGACTGAGTCTGGAGTCTAGAGAAAAAATTAATATGTGATCATGTAATTAGACTGCAGAATAATTAATATACACAAGGGAAAGATAACTTCAAATACAGGTAATCTTAATTCCATTTTTTTCCTGTAGTTAATTTTGCGGCCTTTATTTTCTTTCACTGTAGGTTTTTTCTATGTGATATATGGTATAAAGGAAAGCAGAAGTGCGGTACTATTAGCTGATTTTATTCCCCTTTATTAAATGTTAATGTAAAATCTGCAACAAAGAATGCAATAGGCCATTTGCTATTCTATCACAGTTCAGCCATCTTTCAATCAAAGAGAACTCCTCGGTCACTCAACCAAAAAAACAAGTCAGAAGCTTTCACCTTATCTGCCAGGCTTCTAACTCTCTTAAGTATATGCCTGAACTTTGAAAATCCTAACACTGTGTCCAGAAGTCATGAATTATTTCTAGTTCACCAGGAAGGACACATCTCTATGGCAAATACAGCTATGTCAGGTTATTGCCTTACAACACTGTTACACCTCAACTTGGTTTCAACAGAATTAAAATCTGTGGAGTGCTAGGAATTAGTTGTGTTTTGACTGGACTAGAGGATAAGCTTTTAGATTTATTATTAATCATATTGACCTCCCATCTGAAAGTTCCATCCAAGCTCAGAACTTCATTTATGATATGAGAGTACAACTCAGCTTTCAAGTACTATTCATAGTTTACCTTTCTTAGGATGTACTGCAACATATAGCTCATTCCACTGAGACAGTAGTCATGAATATGCCTTTGCAGATAAAATAAGCAAGCATGCACATACAGGTATATTCATAGGGAAGTCTGTACCTCTACTGGTATCACAAATTAGTACATTTTCCTTATCTTCTAGTAGGGTTTTGTTCAATGAAATTGCATTGTGAAATACCCTAGAGCTATGCATTCAGTAAGCAACAAGCACTTGTTGCTTCTCAATCATTAACTCTCTTTTTATGCCTAGTTCTCAGGCATTTTCATGCTTCCCTGTATTTCCTAGAGCTCTGATCATGCTTTTCATGCCTATGCACAAGCCTCGTTAACATTTCCCTTCAAAGGCTGCTGGGACAAAGCATCTGTGCTGATACTACATAGTGTAAATTCAACAAACAGGCTTGACAGTAAAAGTAGATGTTCCAAAATACCCAAAGTATTGTCATAATGTCAACAGAATATGTATAGCTATCCTGGGGGAGTGAGGGCAGAGGATTCAATTTTACCTACTCAGAAGTGAAACGCAGAGCATGTAAAAAGATGTCTGTTTGCATGTATCATTATTACAGACAAAGATAACTCATTAATTTTAAAAATTCCTTTTTTTTCCTGATGGCTTTAAATATAGAGATCCGTGATTATGGCTGTTCTCGTTTTCCTGGTCACCTTTTTCTCTTCTCACAGCACTGGAAATATGACTCCACTGAAGCTGTAATTTCAGCTTCCAGTCCTGGCTAGCTCAGCTCAGAAAGAGAACCATTTTGGGTTTACTTTTCATTAAAGACATCAACACGTCTCTCAGAAGTCAACAGCAAACCTCCCATTGAATTCAATTATGCAAGGTCAGGTTCTAAATTGGAAAATTCAGCAGATATACACCGGTAACTGAGAATCAGGTGACTTAAACTTAGACAACTTGGAGGCTTTTATTTCTGTCCCTCTATAGTCAGAAGTAAGCACTCTGGTAATTCATGTTTCTCGTTGAGAAAGTATTAGTTTAATAGCCTTAAAAATTTTGAAAATGTCCTGTTATAAAAGGTGAAATTTAAGACCTAGAATGTACTATTACAAACAGAGCAAGTCTTAACAATTTTGAAGGGATTTACTGTCTAATGAGTGAAGACTGATAAACACAATAATTATTTTTTAAAATTCCAGTTTTTTGTTCAATAAATTCAAACAAATGTTTTTTACTTAGATTTAAACTTTAGCTATGTAGAATCCAAGGTATATGACTCAACCACAAAGTTAAATAAACACCATACTGTTCTTTTGATATTGCATTACAATTAGAGCTGAGAAAACAAATCAGGTTAACTTCTTTGTCTAATTCCATGTTTTTCACATTAGAAATTGTATATGGCTGGCTAACATTTTTCTTGAAAGTCAGTCATTTTACAGTAGTTTTTTCAAATATTTATTCTGAGTAGTTGTTAATATTTGAGCTGATTTGGTTGTTACTGTATACAAAGGTTACCTAGAATGATCCTCCTGCTGCTCCTTCTTCTCAATTTTGCATGAGCTTCCTGAACTACATACTAAAGAATTGCTGTAACATGTCAAAAAGTGAAGTCATTCTTTAAGGATTAAGGTCAGGAAAGTATATGTGCATATGATATAACTGTTCACCTTCTCATTGTCTTTTTTGCCTCATGATCCTCATCATTTGCATCATTTGCTTCAGCAGATCTTTGCATTTGCATTTTGCTGCAGCCTATAACATCATCTGAAATAAGGCCTACAGGATTCTCAAACATCGGCATAATCATTGGAAAAATACAACTGATGAGAAGTCTCATAAAAAATTAAGATAAATATTGATAGAAAAAGTATTGTGGTATCTGCCAAGCTGTTGTTGTTCTGTAAAATCAGCATTCTGTAGTGCCAACCCAATCAATCAGCCAAATTTTTCTCTAAATGTAATGCAAGCTCTACACTTCACCCAAACCTCCTCGAAAATTCTGGCTAAGCTTACAAAAATGAACCTGGTTTTAATTTGGCGATTGTAATAAAATCTGAACCCTAGTAAGTTTCATATCATAGAATCATAAGGAAAGGGGGGAACAGAACTGAACAGGATTCAATTTTTATCTAGAGTATAAAAGTAGAAAACTTGGACAATTTCACCTACAGTGGGTGAGATAATCTTTCTTATCATGGATTGCTATGGAAAAGTACTTCACCAAAAAAGAGACCAAGACTGTTCTCAGCCTCATTTAGAATTACAAATGTTTATTGTCATTATTTATTACCATGAAATTACTGAAAGGAGCCTAACATGATAAGGCCATAGCCTGTGTTAGGACCACATTCTATGTTAGTCGCTAGTGCTGTGGTCCTAGATACATAGTAATGTATCTCGTTGGACACACATGATTTTCTGGTGAAACTTACAGTTCTAAATGTGACAGCAACTGATCATCAGGCAAGTATTTAGCAGTTAGAAAGAAACACCTAATTCTTGCAATAAAATGTCAGATTATTACTTCTTCATGTCACTGACACTTTATTTAACAAAGGTTTATTTCTCTTCTCAGCCATATGACTGGATTTGCAATTAAGGTCTTTGTTTAATTTCTTTAAAACATCATTCCTGTTTATACATCTTCTGCAATTCCATTTTTAAATGTAATTGCTTCTAAATCTCAGAGGATATTAATAGCTGCCTGAACTGATATGTTTTAATACTAAGAACTGTGATTTAAACTACTAGAGCAAAAACCGAACAAAGCAAACAAGACACAATTCTAATCATGTTCTGGCAGATGATTCCTTTTATTTTCTATCTGTACCACTTATTTTAGTGTCTGAGATTCAGCTGTAGGTTTACAGTTCCGTAAGGGTATACTGACTGTGTTTACAGGGATGATGTGAAAACTTAAACAAGCCATTCCTGCATTAGAAACCACCATTCTTTCACCTTTACTTAGTGTGAGGACACTTTCTGTTGACCCACACAATTGGGAATTGGATTGCATATTCTGGTCATCTCTCATACCTTTCTGGAGTACTATTCTGACTAGGGAAGCTATCACCGAGCTTGTAGCTAAATCTGCAGACAGCTCTGTTCAATAGGAATTTAAGCAATAAATTTTTCAATGTCTGCTGTTAGAGTAAAGGACACCTCTGTTGTGCAGATACCCTAAAATGGCAGTGGAAGGCTCTTTCCTCCTTCACTAAGAAGTCCAATTTTCTGTTTTCTTCACAGGTAGATGGTGGAAATGACAGTCTTTAACTTAGAGAATGCCTGTAATGTATTTCCGAAACTGATGGGAACAATTTCTTATTACAGAGAAATAGAGAAATTACATCCTCTCCAGATTTTTTTTTTCCCCTCATTTTCATTCTGGCTGAATGAATGTCAGACAGGCAGGAATGAACCCCCTTGATTTAGTGTATGTGCTTATTGTCTCCAGCCACAACATTTCTATAGAGCACAGTTCCTGCTCTACTCATCACACAATTTGTACGGACCTACTAGCATAATCTTCAGGGAATTCATCTACATAGAGGCAAAAAGATATCAATGCTGCTTTAATGGCAGCATGATCCAACCAATCTTTCCCATACTCTAGCTACTGAAACTTCTAGATTATGAGGAGTTTTAGCAGTGCACTTCGTTACATCCTCTCCTCAGTTCTTTGCAGTCAGTAAGCACAAAACTCGGGGGGATTTATGTCTTATAGAGAGTCCTGATCTTTCTTGATTGATTCTTTTTCCTCCTTTTACTGTTCCATATAAAATACTGTCTGTTGTTCTCATATATATATGTATGTGTGTGTATAACATATGATTGGAATTATTTTAATAGGAATGTTCTTCAAAGTTTCTAATGAAGTGTTCTGATGCCGGTAACATTTTACCATATAGTAAGCAATCTCAAAAGCATTTTGCAAATCGGTTCCACCTGTTCTCCCATGAATACCTTGCTGGTGTCTGAATGATCAGATGAAAAGGCATTTCAGTGTTTTTTGCCTTAACCAAATCTCCCTAAACAGTAGTTCCATTTTTTCTCTTTCAGAGAGCATCTTATGCTTACTGAGGAACATAACTATGCCAAACAAGAGCTGTATGTAAAGCAGCTCAAAAGAAAGTGAAGAGGTAGCAATAAACTGGCTGAACACTCCCTGGTCACAGATTAGAGCAGTCTCAGTTACCCCTAATTATGTGTAGCTGCCTATGGCTTGAATGAGTCAACCAGGGATCACACTTGAGTACTTCACCTGCTGCCCTTTCCATGAGACAAACCCTGTTTTTCAAACTCAAAAAAAGCCTGGCATAAAATGGTTTCATTGTCTCTCCAGCACCTGTGAGTTTAGGCAAAGAGTTTGTGCAACAGCTGAGTCACAAGTTCTATTCTTTCTTTTAATACCTTTTTTTTCCTTCACCATTACTTCTCTTTCAGTCTACAGCTACTTTCAGTCTTATATCTGTCCTGTCACTGTCTCTTCACTTGTCATCTAAGTTCTTTTCCATGGCATTGCATTTTAATGCTTCCTGCTCTTTCGCAAACATATTCCATACAGCCCTTGAGAGAGCTGTCTCTTCCAGTTCCATCACGACAATCTGCTCATTTCCTTTTTCCTTGAGTGATGCTTTTCTTCTGTGTGGTCATTTTCTGATCTTCTCTGCCTTACTGCATCCTGACTGTGTTTTCAGAATACAAATGCATTTTCCTTGTAGTACTCTTTCTTTTCTTGTTCTATTTCCAGGTTGTTCATAGTTTTCCACGCTTGGGGACCTGACTCAGTGATTTACATCACATACCTATTGTCCAGCAGTCCTTCTAATTATGCCACACTAGGAACTGTGTTATGAAGCCTAGACTAATTAACGAAGTTTTGTAAGATGTGTCTGTGTAGACTAAGTAGAGCTGCTCCAGTGAATTGCACTGGTGAAACTTCCCAGGGGCGGAGAAACCCTTGCCTCCTCCACGTAAGAGCTCAGGCACAAAACTACGTGAAAAATGCTGTAATTCTCAGGTCAATAAGATCCTTCATTAGCCATGCAGGGACACATTTAAGACATTCCTGGTTTTCCTTTGATTATGTCTACCCTGGAGATTTTGCCCAGGCCAGCTATAAAGAACTTAGCTCAAGAACAGAAACAGTCCAGCTGTGGCAGAATGGAGTTACATTTAGACCGATTTTCCCACTTGCTATTCACAGCTACGTGGTGTGCTTGCAACCAACAGTATAAACACACCACTTTCATTTTCAGGACTGATAATCAAGACAGTCATGCAAAAGGAATTCTAAATCCTGAGTGGGTATAACCACCCAGGTTATATACCCACCTCCCTTTTACATAGATCCAGTTTTCTTTCCACTGAGATGTTCTAGCTAGTCTTACTGGATGAGTTAGAAATGTGAATTAACAACACTTGCATTAGCAGAGGCTTTGGAAAAGGCAAACAACTAAGAGACAAACTAAGTTTTGCAAAACTGTTGACAATTACGTACCATTAGCGTGTAACAATGATAACAGTTCTGAAAACCTATTGTAGCTTATGAAATACTCAATCTAAATTTAGTGTAATTAGTTCGCTAGTACTTACAGAGTTGATTTGGGGATTACTGTTAGAAAAGTCTTATTTCTCAGTAGAATAACATTTTTGGTGTAAGAGAAAACTCTCTTTTCTTTAAAAAACAAATTTTCTTCCTTTTATAATAGCAGAAATAATAAGGTTTTAGTTTTTCTGTATGATTTATTTGCACAAAAAATTACCTCCAATGGGATCCAGTTTAGCTTTACATTAAATACGCAAAATAGATTTCAGCATGATGACAAATGAAAATGAAATGAAGTGTGGGTAAAAAAGGGCAAATTAGTAAGTAGTCCAGTGGTTTTGAACATCATTCTGAGAAGAAAAAAGCCATGAACAGCTGACATTCTGTGTTTCTGATGGTATTCATCAATATCCTCTGTGGTTCATGAGTTGTATCTTGAATAGCCAGTGATCCTCTTGGTTTGGGCAAAAAACCTGTGCATTTACCAGGAAAGCTAAGATGCTTTCAGCAGTTTTTACTATTTCTTTCTCTGTCTTTTTCCTTTTCTGCCTTCACTCCCAATTCACTTTCAGTGTATCTTTTGTCTTACAGACTAGTGTAAGATTACTTGGAAAGTTTAGAAAGAAAACAATTATTCAGTTATATTTTCTTTTGAGTAAGGTAGTGCTAGGAATGAGGCCAAAGCATCATTTACATATAAGACAGCTGACCAAAGTGTTGCAGGATGGGGAAAAAACCCTAAATCAAAACACAAAAAAAATTTTTGACAAAGAAAGAAAAAGTCAGAGAAACAGCAAATATTAAGAAAGCATATATGTTACCTAAACAGTAAATACAGATTTGATGTATCACTTCACTTCAAACCAGTTGTATTCTTTCCTTTTTTTAACTGTTTTCTTTTTCTGTTTGGAAATTCTTCTTCTGTAAATAGACATTGATATTTTCTGAGTCTCTTTCAGCCAGAAAACATGCTCCAACCTTCAATCCAGCCCACTGCTAATTTATTCTGTGGAATCCATCTTACTTCAGGTGTTTTAATTCAGCAAGTATACTTTCACAGCAAGTGAAAAAAAAAATAAAATTCATTCTCTCCAGCCTCCCAACTTCAGCTGGGGTTGTTCACAGAGTTAATTTAGCAATAATTTACGTGCATTGAGGTCTTCAGACCAAATTCACATTTGTTACAATCTCGGGAGCTGGAGACTGCAAAATTCTTCTCTTTTCCTATACGTCCATGACTTCAGTAGCAAATGTTGTTTCTTCCTGTACTATACAAATCTGCCCTGTTTGAGCAAACCTTAGTCACTCTATCTCATATCTACAGCCTCTCCCCAAAGCTATAATGCTGATAACTCTCCTTCCAATGACATTTTTCCTCCTGAGGCAGTTCCTTCTTCATGACAGTGGTCAGAGTGCTAACATTAGCTTGGAACTTTTTGAAAAAAGATGTCATGGTTTCCAGGATAATTAACCCAGAGTGTACCATACTTCATATGTGACAGCATCTGATATGGAGTGAAACTACTCAGTTCCTCCACTCTCAGGTTGAGCCATGTGCAATACGCCCTAGGTACCAGAGGGATCATTTCTGCAATCTAATTCAGAGCATTTGCTGGCCATGCAAGAAGAGAGTCCCCCAAGGCTTCTGGAAACAGAAATCATATAGAATTGGATGTTGCCATCAGAAAAGTCTTCTGGTCCCTGTCCGGATCTAGCACCTGCCAGGTATCATCTTTCCAGGAACCACCTGTGCATGTGTGGAGACTGGTATCACACATATATCCTGTCCGCTCTTTGGGGAAGCATCAGGGCTGCTGCTCGCATACAGCTGGACTATCCTGTGGCTAGCCAGATCTCACGGGGAGGTAGGAGGAAGGCTAGCACATGCGGTGCTTCCCCCACATCTGCAGTAGCTTGAGAAGCCTAACCTGGAGGGCTGGGCATCGCTGATGCAATGCATGAAACAATTACTGCACATCAGCTATAAATGTGCCGTACAGAGGGAACCACTGGCAAATGTTCAACCAGACCAGGGTACAACTGCGTTTAAAAAAATATATGGCATTTCAACAGCTGAAGAGCTGGGACATCAGCAACATGAAGGGATACGATACTTGTTTCCACCAGCATCTCAATCAGCTTGTAGAACTGAATATTTCCAATTATGCCTCCCTTCTCTCCTCTTTTTCTGACCCATACATCCTTTAATTGTTTTTTAGGGGATCATCTTTTGGCCACATGGCTTCTTGTTTGTTTTCCTTGCCTGACCTCCAGAGTGATCTGTCAGATAGGGATTCTTATCTTCAGCTCATAATCTCTTTAAAATCTTTCCCAGCTCATGGCACTCTATTCAAAAGAACCTAATAGCTGTATTAGTTTAGTTGGCTTTATTATTTTTATATGGTCATTTATTAACTTCAGATGAGATTTTAAAAAACACCATGGGAAAAAAGAAAAAACCTCATACAAAATTACACACATATTCTGTTCTATGCAAGTCAAATTCTGCTGTGTACCATTAGTCTAGAATAATAAGTTTTAAGTACATATCAAAGACAAGGCCATGAATAGCTCTGTATTTCAGAGTTTGATTGTAATTTTCTGTTATTGCAAACCGCTTTATCACTTTTGGTCCAGATAAACATCTTCAGAAAGACCTGAATATGTATCTACAGCCAGTTTAGACTCGATTTTATTTGAGATCATAAATAATGATGACTTTTAGCTTTATGATGACTTGGAAATCAGGTCAATATTTAAATATTGGAGGGGAGGTTGTCCCCTGTGAGTGGATTCTGCAATTATTTGCTCTGTGAGATGTGGGTTACACTTCCGTTTTGCTAGCCAATGCTCTTTCTCAAGAATATTTATGTCTAAATAAGTTAGACTAAAGCTATAACAATCTTTGCCAACTCACTCCCCTTGCAAAGGGGGAAAAGTCCACTCCTGGAAGGCAATCATTTTGATGCTTTATCGTGTCTGGACATAACTATACAGAACAATGAATAGTTCAACTTTGTTGCTGCACTAGGCTTGCAAAGGTAAGCCAAGAACAACAACAAAAATCAAATGTAGATGTTAGTTGATGCTGCTATTGTGATTGTACAGTTCAATAAGTCAGAAATATTCCATAGCTTCTAAATAGAATTCATCCTATGTCCACCACTAACAAATAAATAGCTGTTAGTTTGATCAGCAAACGCAATTGTGGGCAAAATACCGTAATACAGAGGGGCTTTCCAAATGCTATTTGGGCACTGACCATAGTTCATGCAATTGTTCTGACATTTTTTGTTCAATGACAACTGACATACCGTTATTAAAAACAACCAAATATTTGCCAAGCAACAAACAGAATATGCAATGGCAGCATTCCTCTTTGGTACCGGAGGACAGTTAAACACAGTCCTAAAGAACTTTATGTGTCTCTCAGACTGTACTGAAGTATGTGTATACTGTGTTGTGTGCCATTTTATAGAACATTTTCACAGGGCATGGGCTTGTGTCAATGGATGAGGGTACTAGAGAACGTGTGATTGCTACTGAGCATCCTTTGAACATGGGTTTCCAAATGAAACTTCCAAGAACTCCAGACACTCTTGTAGGGAAATAAAGCTAATGAATTGGCTTATTTTTGCATTGTATTGACTATAAATGTGAAAAGATGAGAGAAGCAACACACCACAATGTCATGAAAATGATACATGTGTATACGGAAAGATACAGTAAGTTCAGCTTTATTGGGCTCATCACCTTTCATTCCTTTAAGAATGGGTGATGAAAATGATAAAAAAAGGATTGGAATAGCTTGTTCCAGTAAAGCAATTCGCTACTGCATCAAACTATATTCATGAAAGTTTAAGAACCCTTACAACTCTTTAATAAATAAGCCAATGATGTATATAATGGTACAGTAATAAAAATGCTAATTATTTAATATTGGGAAATAACAGAACTGCTTGCAGTAGCCCCATGTTAATTAGTAGGCTTTTTTTTTTCCCCAATACAGTTTTATTTTCATGAATAATACTATGCTGCTTTGACAGAGAACGCTTCCTTTTTCGGATTTCACAACTCTCTAGGGCACACTAGAGAGTGAATCAGTTATGCCCGACATGCAAACATTAAGCAAACAGGAGACTCATTGAAGTTATTTTAGTACCTTCTCTTTGATTTATGCAGAGTAATTTCAGCAAAATATCCTATAGGAAGAGTGCAAAACTTTTCTGCATGTTATGTGCTAAATTAGACTTACTTAGGGAAAACATATACATTGTGCTCAGTATTACTGTGGGGTATTAATTTGACTTGGGAAACTATGTAAAAGATTTTATGACTAAAAATGTCTGAAGAAAAGAAAGGAAAATCATTATAGCGGTTGGTATATGTTCTCTAAGGTTTTGATTACACATTAGTAAAGCTTTATAATAATTTTTTTTTTAATAATTTTTGCCAACGTCTATGTACCTTGCGAGTAAAGTGAAGACAAAAAAAATTTACCTCAATTGTACTACTAGTGTTGAAGCTGTTTTTATTTCCCTTCCAGTAATTTAAGCAATGGGGTCCTTCATAGTATAAACACAGCCTCTGAATTCCTGCACATTTCTGGGAAACTCTCTCCTAAATTGTGAGAAATAGTGAAAATTATCACTTCTACATTAATATCCTGCATTGCACACTAACATTTTTCTGGTCAGTCCCTCAAAAACATAAAGCCAAAATCCACCCATATTTAATTTCAGTACTAAATGCAGTATACATTTTTTAATTTTACATTCTGTCTTCACTTATTTTCTCTGGGATGGTGAATAACAATTGAAACCTGTTTTGTTTTATTAATATCTGTTTGACTTGGAAAGGAGAGAGACAGAGAGAAGAAATGTTGGTTGAAACAGAAGAACATTTAAGAATGTAATGAAGATTTTTAACCTGAGCTATGGCATACAGCTGTAATAAGTCTCTCAATGGTAGACCAAATTTGCTTGTTTCACTGTAATCTTGCTGACCTTGAAAGACAAACTACATGATCTTTCCTATTGCGTAGATTCTGTCCCATTGTGTGATCTGAATAAAAGCAGCCTTTAAAAATGTAATGTCATGGTGCTGTTCTCAAATGATAAATTGTAGTGTCAATTATAATTTACTCACAGAGAGAAAAGATAATATAATTTCAAAAGAATATTACAGGGAAATCTTCCATAACAATCAAGGAAAAAATATATATTATGAGTGACTGCTGGTGATATTATTATTATTAAAGCTATTATGCTTATTATTAAGATTGCCAGACACTAACCATTATAATACAGGGGGTTTTTAATCTGGCAAACTTTTACTGAAAGGGCTAAAATTTGCCATACTAGATATCTGCCTTGGTCCAAACGTTAAGTACAGCCTGAGCCACATGATCCAATTGTATCTGTGAATAAGGACAATGAAAAAAATTTTTTTCACATTACCCTCATTGGGAAAGTGAAATGTATTTGTGTAACTGTCAGTGACTGGTAGTTCTGCCATGAGGGAAGATTCACTGGAGGAGGAGACTGAAAAGTGATGCATGGAAAGGGAGCTGCAGTGAGTTATCCCGACCTGAGGTAGCACGGGGTGCCAGAGAACACTTAACAGGGACAAGAGAAAAGACATAGGGCAGAGCACAAGTCTACGTGACTGGGAGCAGCATGGTGAGGAGAGCATGGGAACAAGGGAGAAACAAGCTGGACAAGAAGGTGGGGGCAATGGACTGGAGGCTGGCCGGGCAAGGAGCCCAGCTGGGAAAGAGCTGGGCCCAGCTAGGGTTGTTTCTGAGTCTTCTCATTTTTCTGCCGTCAGCAGATAAAATCCAAAGACAAAGTGATCCATCCTCCTACAGAGCAGCTCTGTGGAAAGTGCTGGAGTGTGTTACTGCTTGTTGACTGTGATGCCAGTATTCAATTAAGTGGAATTCCCTTTTTTCTGTTTATTTAAATTAAAAAAAAGGGGGGAGGGTGGGAGGGCAAATTTCGTAGAGTTTCTTTCCCTTCCTTGACACTGAGGTAGTGTGTCCTTCATTCGCATATTATGGTCCTTTGTATTCTTGTTCTTTTTTTCAGCATTCATGCATACCATGGCATCCACAGCTCTAAAACTCTGCTTTTTATCAGTAAAAGCAAACTAATTTCCCCTCTTGCCCCAAAGAAGTCCAATAAGCTTCATGCATGAATAGAAGCAGAAATAAAGAAATTAAAAAATTAAGGTGATAGGAAGCAGGTTGCCTAATATGAGAGGATGAGAGGTTGGAGTCAGTGAGGGTCAGATGGGGACTCAGCGTGGCTCAGAAGAGCAGAGAAATCACGAAGGAGTTGAAAGGCTAGAGTATCAAAGGAAAAGCAAGGCAAAAAAATGACCAGTTATGTGCATGAGTCATCAGAAATGGCATTTGACAGTCCATGCTCAGCATTGCCAGAAGGTATATTAGTATAAAAATGACATCATTGTGCTACTTTTTAAATCTGGTAACATGAAAACAAAAACACCTCCTCATGTGCCATTAAAATCAATGGCATTAAAGAAAGATTAATTACATGAAAGGAAGAGATTTACTAAGGTGCCTTGGTGGCTTGCTCAAACTAAATAGGTGTTTTACTGTGCTAGACAACTTTGACTACCTTATCCTCCATGCTCTGTTTCCAAATCAGGGAGAATCAAGGACAATCCGCAGCCTTTGCAATGGATATTTTAATTGTATTTTCACATTTTTGAGCCCAAACGCCAATCATGCAAACATTTGTGGCATTTCAACTGAGTAGATATTTTAAAATGAAATTATTTACACAATGGGAATGTAAATGATTTACACAAAAGGCTTTGAACAGTTCCTTTAGAAACATTATAGCCTATTGTACAGAAGTGTACCTTTTTTCAAAGTGGAATTTTAACCCAATGGCTTTCAGCAGCTGCTCTCAAGCCTCTGTGGTGCATTGTATGAACTCTGCCTGCAGTACTTCATGCCTCATTTCCTCTAACTTGACATTGTGTATATTTGTTGAATAATCAGTGAAAACATATCATCGTTAAAAATGTTTACTGTTCTATTCTAATGGGAATAGCAATAAAAGGGTAAGGGCGAAAATATGTCATTTTACACAAAAAGCAGCACAACTGCACCCTTCAGAGAGGCCTCACAAGGAACTATGAAAATCATGCTGTTGAGAAACTATTTGGCTTCCTTCAGATTTTCTTACTGCTTCTTTCTTTTTTTCATGTGGTGGATGTTTGCATGAAAACAAGAGGTCAAGTTCTGCTCTCGAATCAGCATAAATTTGAAATTCTACAGAGTTACCATAAACAAATAGCAGTGTAAGCAAGAGAAATCCCACACTGGCTTTCTGAGTGTGTTTTATGGCCAGTGACCTAGATGTTGGAATGAATTTTTACCCAGACTGCCTTGTACTCAGACCTCTGGAATTATTCTGCTTCTGCCTGATTTTTAAAGGAAAATCTCTTGGTTTTTTTCTTTTCCTTTCTTTCTTTCTTCTTTTTTTTTTTTTTCTTTCACTTAGGACATAGAGGACATCTTCATTGCTTAATTGATGAACAGCTAGCGTTGTGCCTGGAAGTGTAGAAAATGTGTGCTGATGCCTCTTTTTGCCCATACATTCTGTCTGACAGTGGACAAGTCAGCTAATACATTTGTGCCTTAGTTTTCTCACCTCTGTAGGAACGCAGACCAGGTTTAACAGAAGTTTTGAGGACCACTTAGTGATATGTGAATAGCACTTCGTTTGGAAGGGGTTACTGAACTGCAGAGTATCGTTATTGGAGCAACAGCAGAATAGGTTCAGTCATATTTTATCCAAACATCAGAATAAACAGTACAAGTTGGAACAATGCACTGTTTCAGAATGTGGTTTTAAAGAATGTGTTATGAGATGATGATGTTGTTGCTATGGTTACAGATCCATCTAAAGAAGTGAATGCACTAAATACTATTATGACAATTAAGTAAATATTATGCAACAGTTTAAAAAACAGATGTGTAGGAGTCAATGTTTTTATTTTTGTCATTTTAATTACTCTTAATATTTGTGAAAGCAGCAAGCTGAAAGAGCTATCCAGAAAAGGGTATGATGCCTGGCTAGTGCTTGGAAGGCAGATCTCTAGGGAACATCTAAATGTTGATAGTCACTTTGTGGAGATCCAGAACTCTTCACCGCTTCTCTCCATTTTCTCCTGAACTTATTTAATATGCAATGGAAAACCATGCTATAGGAAGAAATGTGAACACAATATCCTTCAATAAGAACCGTTGTATTAAACCCAGTATCTTACATGGCAGGTGACAAAAAGCTTACTCTTTACAACTTACGGATGACAGTAAGAAGCTCTGCAAGCTCGTATAATCATGGAAATTGTGATGTGGGTGGTATTTAAATATCTGTTTGACCGTGGTAGCGCTTATAGCCCTTGGTCAGTGTAGCAAGACCACATGATACCCTAAGGGGTTTCTATGCTTTTAAGCGAGCTCCCCAGCCTTGGTTGCTGGTTATTGATAGTGCAGGTATGCCAGGGCCATTCCAGGTTCCTCTCTGAATGAGTAAACATGTTTCCTCCAGGAGGAAACCAAAGCACAGTTGGCACAGTAGTTTGCTTCAGGGTTCACTCCAGGCAGCAAACACGAAATAGATGGTGCCAAAACGGGCTCCTTCAGCCTGGGACAGACTTCTGACATGATGCCAGCAGGCCCTGTGCCCACAAAGACAAGCACATACCCTCAGGACAGGCTGCAGGGCAAGCAACGCGTGCTTTTGGCATCCTGCTCTGGAGACACTGCTCTGGTAGGCTGCAGTACAGATTTCACATTTTTTTCAGATTATCTCACTTTATTATCACTTCGAAAACACAAAATATTCTAGTTATGTCTCAGGGCCGCAGAGCCAGGAATTGCTTCCTGAGGCAGATGAGTTTCATAATGTAGATGTAGGCAGACACACTTTGCACTTGTCTTGAACACCATCGTGAATGTATTCCCTTCTATGTGAATACCAAAATTTCAGGAAAAGATGGAGCTATTGGTTATTAATGAACCTTGAATGTTAAGTAGGAGTGCTCACTTTCTGTAATTGTAAAAGGGACATGCAATTCATAATGCATACATTCAAATACATGACAGGTGGTTGTCTGTCAGAAACTTGCACGTTCTCTAAGAGTTTGTACCTAAAATACTTGAGCTCTGGGAGAGACTCAGCATATGGTAGTTAAAGAAAAGCTGTTTTTAAAATTGTACTGCCACTATATCTAAATATAATCCTAAAAAGAGAGAGAAAAAAATATCAAAAACCAGAACTGTAATTATGCTTACCAACCTACTTCGTTTATCAAAGCACATTATAAAATGAGCAGAGAATTTAACTCGGGGAACCTGTACCACTTTCAATTATCAGCCATATAAATTACACAACCAGTGAAATGCAATGAGATCAAAGACTCTGAACCATTTTATTTTCTTACACACGAGTGAGTGGCTACTGGGCACATCGATTACTCACCAGTGCTGAATAACTAGGACAATATCGAACTCTATGTATGTGGCACCACTGACAATGGCAGAGAAATGAACCAGCGGATACTCTGGAGGTCTGTTCAGCAACAGAAGGCTGGTGTACAGATAAGCAAATGTCTTATGAATGTGCTAATGAGTTTGCCTTCTAACCCCATCAACTGAAAACACTGGGGCTAATTTATTTTTCTTTGTCTCTTTAAAAGAGGTATCATCTGTATAAATTGAAATGCAGTCTTTTGAGTGTGTTAAGAACAATTTCTAATTTCTAATCTATTCAAGGCATCCTCCAAAATTTGGGCTATACCAGTATTGGGTGCCCTATATTATTTCAGTGTATATTTCTTAAAGGCTATTCAACTTCATGCTTTCATCATCTATCTGAACAGAGAAGGTAGATGATTTGACAATATTTATGAAATTAATTTCACAGAAGTTTTAGGAGAAATGATAGAAAATACTGGCTTTAGTTGTGAGGCTGAGCCAAGCCTATTAGTCTTCCTGTTTTCTTCCAATAGCTTTTACTCTGGACTTAATTGTATAATTCTCCTTTCTGAAGTTGTTTTTTCTCATATTCTCCTAAATAACTTCTATATATATAGTGGGAAAGGAGGCAGGGAGAAGGGAAGGAGAAAAAAGGCCATGCAAAGGCCTTTTTTATCCTGTCCCTCTGAAGCATTTTGACACATACTTCATATGCTAAATAATTTGTAAATATTTCCAGAAATGGTAGCAGTCCTTCTTCCTATGCAGGAATGGAGATGGGCATTGTAGGGCGTACGGACTCTGCACCAGCCAGCTCCACTGAGTCAGCTGTCGGGGTTTCAGCTGGTACCAACTCAGCAGACAAATCCTTCTCCTCCTCTCGGTAGTAAGGACAGTAATTGAGAAATCACAACTCCATCCCTAGGCTTGTCACAACAACTGTGCATCATTCCTAATTTATGGTGTACTATAAACTGACAAGCTAGCCTTGTGTTTTTACCTCAAACTTAAACCTTGTTTCTTTTTAGGTATTTGCTTTTACACATAAAGATAGAGATTTTGCTAGTCACACAGCTGGTCTGTGTGAAAATCTGTGTGTGCCAAACTAAGTTTTTTACTAAGGAGAATTTTAAAGCAAAGAATAGACAAGAAGAAGCAGTTCAATTTAATTAATGTCAGGGTTTGTACAATCCACTGAATGTGTAAAGCACTATATAATTGCTAGGTATTACTACTAGTCTTGAGTCAGTAATTCATGTTGAATTATCTGTTTGCCAAATGTCATCTCTCTGTTTGTGAACTGTCATTGAAAGAGCATGATTTTTTTTCCCCGGATTTGTTCAAAACTCTTCTCTGAATAGCTTCTGTCAGTAATTCTTAGCCCGCTGCTTATTCATCAGCAATTCGTTCTAAGTGTCTGATAGTTGCAATTTGAGCTGTTTTGACTGCCCAGTTAGGTATTTGATACACTTCCTTTCAGACATTTGATGACTGTAACTTTGAACTTTGTAGTGTAGATACTCATCCAAGCCAGTATTAGATTTGTTTCCCATGAGTACTGGCTAATATCTGCCTTAATATGAAATGTAACCCTGTTTTAACATTCATATTGTGATAGCGACTAGAAGTCAATCAATTTGAGAATACGTTACTTTGAGAATGATACAGATATTGAGTAAATGATAGTTCCTGTTCCAAATTATTTACTGGATAAAAGACAGTTCTGATCTGTCTAACATTCTTGTCTGTAGGAGAATAAATAGAGTCCCAGTAAGGTGATCTGAAATTGGAAATGAAAGTGAAATGCTTTTACAAGAAAGCATCCAGACCTATTTATCAAATAGCTACAGATTGCTATATTTCAGCAAAATATCTGTACGTACAAAATACACCCTAGTACATTATGCTAACTGGACAAAACCACATAGAAATAAATTTAACATTTTCTGAACAGAAGGGAAATTAAGATGTAAATCTGGAATGCCAAAGGGTTGTGCACTAATTTCTAGAGCATTTGCCTAATCATATCTCAATGCTGCTCCATGCTGAGAATACACCCAAAGTTGTATCAACTACTACTGTCTGCAAAGCAAAAGTAGTTGAAAACTGTGACCAAGTCTAATTTAAAAAATTATTTAATCTCTGAAGTCCCTAGAAATCCAAAAGTAATATCCCTGTGAAGATCACACTTATTATTAAAGTAAGGGTTTTCTTTAAGAAAATAAGATTGTATAATGGTTTGCTGCTTGCTGATGTTTAGGCAGTTAACAGACAAGGACATTATGAAAGATCCTAAAGAACTGGATCCTTGAGATCCCCTTCACTCCAGTTAAACTACAGTTGGTGTAATTCCAAAAAAAGCCAGAAATTCTCTGCAGGAGAAGGATTCCTTTTCAAGGAAAAGAAACAAAGTTAAAATGAGGGTTAAAATGACTTTGTCAATATATTACAGCATGCCTATGGAAGAGAAGGGTCCCATCAGTCTCAATGTAGTTGGGGTTGTTTCCTCCTGATGTTTTTCAAAATAGTGCACATTCTTCATTCTTTTTAATTAGTCATTCTCTTTTAATCTGAATAATTTCATTTTTCTGTTTCTTGAATGTGAAGTAACAGAGCATTTTGGAAAATTAGTGTGCTTACCTGATGTCAGAAAAGAATACCTTCTGCTCATGCAGAAGGTGCCAGGGAAGGTGGAGAAAATAACCTGTTATAATTCACCCCTGATGTTACCATGCACCATCTCTACTAAGTATACAAATACTCCGTTCACTGCAGTTTTTTGTACAAAAGAGGCACAGAAGGCAGAAAACCTCTTACTGTATATGACCATGAAAAAAGCAGATGCTAATACCATCGGGAACAAGGAAAAAGCTACTGCTTTAATTTTACTGAGAAAGATTATTTGCAAGGGCAGCCATTTGAATGGAAGAACTGGAAGGACATTGGGTGATGGCAGAACTTTCAGATTATGGAGGAACTCCACATTTCTGAGTACAGTTTACTCACAGGCAATGGAATTTCAAAATCTCTGAAATATTTGTGCACCTAAAAAGGAGATATGAATTCTAGCTACTTGGACCTCATCTTGCACTCTTGGAAATGAGTGGCAAAACACCTACTGACTTCAGCAGAAATAAAACCAGGAGCCACTGAAAACACATATTGATTCATATTCTACCCTGCTGGATGGCTCATTTTATTCCTCCGGAATAGGAATGTAAAGAAGGCATTTATAAGTATTATGCCATCTGCTTAGAAGAATGAATAGATTTTTCATTTTAAAAATCCATTTCTCTTAAGTATCTGGAGTTTCAAGAAAGTGAAATAATATAAAATACCAAACTAAAAGAGTTCATGGCCTTACTCTGTCATGATTTATATCCAGTACATATTACTTGACTTTAGCGGGGTTGCCCAGACATATGTTAGGATAATTACAGGGGGAAGAATCTAATTGTAGTGTACAGTGCTGGTTTAAGCTGACAGATAACAGGTTGTTATGTATAAAACATGTGCGTACATAGAGTAACAACATGTTAAATATCTCATTACATCTTGATAGATAGATAGTGTTGGGAGGATGTAAATTAGAGTACCAATTATTCTGTTGCAGTGATAATGAAGCATTAGCGTCTTTATTCGCATGCATCTATATTTGTGCAGCTAACAATGACTCTCCTTAGGGAAGCAGATTGAATGGCTTGATATTGACCTCCAAACTATTGCTCCTGCTTTTAGAATTCTTTGTGTTAAAGATGCATATGTGTGGGAGGGAGGACACTAGTGACAGTGTAAGAAAACAGAACATAATGATATAAGCAGTATACTTTAGAGTGCTTTATTTATAACAAAACTAGGGAAGAGGGGACTTGAGGTAAAGGAAAACAAGCTATGGGGAATGACATACAGAACAGTGTTTCAGACAGGAGAAATACCGTGGAGAGCCAGGAAATTGTCATCATATGTAACATCAGTCTCGAACACTGATTCACTGCTCTCTTTAAAAAGGTTTCCTTATGCATCTGCATTCCACAGTTATTTGTCAGTCTAACAAATACAAGAACAAAGATGAAATGTCAGCAAATATATCAAGCTCTTGCCTTCTTCTGTGTGTTGTGCTTTCACAAACTGCCAATCCAATCTACCAGTTTTCCAGCTTGAAAGATGTACCTTATTTCAGATCTTGTAGGATCTGATATTGCCAGTAGCAGCAAAGGGCTTGTACTATGGCAAAAGTATGTTCAGGTTAGATAGAAGGACTAGATTCACTCTTTCTAAAATTTCTTTTGAAAGTTGGGTGGCTGTTTTCCACAGGTTTTAAAACTTTATTTTTTACCTCTTAACTAAATAATTATTAAATCATGCCAATGAATCCCCCTTCGTATTGCAATAAATAGCTCAGACAATGTTTTGAAACAGCAGAAAATACTTCATGCCCTCAGAGACGTCAGGAGACACAGTCTCACAGGCAACGCAGCCTAGTGAAAGATGGAAAGTATCTGCAGGAGTGCAATGTTCATCCGTTGGATTTATGTCACGAATGACAGAGGCCTAGAAGAGAGAAGGACACAAGAAGAACGATTAGTAGAGAAATCTCAAAGAGAAAAAGGAAATGTTTTCAACAAAATTAACTGAAACTCTGGAGGAAGAGCACACACGGTCCACCTAGGTCAGAGATCCAGATGGGCTGAGGAAAGGGGCCACGCAGAGCCCAGTGACATTCAGCAGGGCTGAAGGCAGAGCCCTGCCCCGGGGAGGACGAGCCCCGGCAGCCACACAGGCTGGGGCCTGCCTGCCTGGGGAGCAGCTCTGCCGAAAGGCCCCGGGGCCTGGTGGGCACCGAGCTGCGCACGAGCCAGCCATGCCCTGGCAGCAGAGGGGCACGGCCAGTAGCTCACGGGAAGAGAGGGATCACCCCTTCTGCTCAGTGCTTGTTCGATCATACCCAGAATGCCATGTCCATGTTCAGATCCCCACTGCAAGCAAGTCATTGACAAACTGCTACGGGTTCAGTGGAGGGCTGCCACAATGGGTCAGGGGCTGGAGCACCTGCCCTGCAGTGAGAGGCAGAGACCCTGGAGAAGAGATGGGTTCAAGGGTTCTAACAATTGTGGTTGCGCTCTCCCCATACTTCGGCGTAGTCAAAATGCAGCTGGACTCAAAACTCAACTCTGAGCAGCTGGTCTGATCCAAAAGCTGACCCTGATTTGAACAAGAGGTTGGACAAGATGATATCTTGGGGTCCCTTCCAACATGAACTGTCCTTTGATGTTTTGATTTATGTATCTCCCATTTGGATAACATTTAAGAAATTCTTATTTTTAAGACTTTTTAAACATCCCTGCATAATTTGCCCTGCACCTGGAAAACTACAGCAGAGGCAATGTAATTCTTCTGGCCAAACTTATACTACGTATCTAACTTTTGGGTTGTATATGATAATTGTCAGCACTCTCTCCTTATGCTGGGCACATTTCAGGGGTACCATATGCCAGAGATTGTTCTGAACAGGATTTTGGATGAGATTATCCTGTGTTGGGCAGAAGAAAGTTTAGGCATAGAATCATAACATCACAGAATCGTCTAGGTTGGAACGGACATTTAAGATCATCGAGTCCAACCATTTATCTAACACTGCCAAAACCACCACTAAACCACATCCCTCAGCACCACGTCTACCCATCTTTTAAATACCTCCAGGGATGGCAATTCCACCACTTCCCTGGGCAGCCTGTTCCAATATTTGATAACCTTTTCCGTGAAGAAATTTTTCCTAATATCCAACCTAAACTTCCCCTGGTGCAACTTGAGGCCATTTCGTCTTGTCCTAGAGCAACACATCTCAATGAAAATTGGCCACATCACCTGATGCAGGGCCAGGCAGTGGACTTTGGCCTCTCTTACAAACTAGAACAGACTTAGCCTATTACAGCCTCACAATGGGATGCCTAAAAGATCTTCTCTAGTAAAATTTGCTTCTCTAAATTATATAGATACAGAATTCATATCTAAATTATACTAAGTTGCACAAGTTCGAGGATCTACGAATGACTTGCTGCAGCACCCCTGTTCTCTGAACAAGAAGAGAGATTAGGGAGTGATGACTAGGAGACTAGGGTGATGAAGTGCTCTCTCAATCCATGGAGTTTCTGTGGGAATCGATTTCTATTCCAGACAGACTTTGTGCGTCTCCTCTGAGTTCAGTCCCCTCTCAGCTTACCCGCTGCTTATAGAACATGAGGAGTTTAGCTTATTACTTGGCCATAACTCTGTCCAGGAAATAAAAACATTTCAAGTCCAGCTGTAATACATGCTGAGGGCCTTTCTGAAGGATGAAGTCTGATACAGTATTGTGGAACCCATCGTCATATAGAACAAAGAAAGGTAGATGTAATTCTCAGGTAAGTGGTGATTTCTGACATTCATAAGGAAGCCAACACCTTGAAAGATTCTGTAAAATATGCTGAGAATTTCAACAAAACTAAGGCAATAATAGGGATTTCAAGGAAAGTAGGACATTTAAATTCCTGCCTTGATTTTAATTTCCTTTGGAAATCAGACCTAAAGAGTGTATCAATTGAGTATTAAAGAGATAAGCACTGGGAAAGGAGACATACATGTACCAATCTCTTTTTTTATTTAAATAACATTTTAAAAATAAAAATATTCAGGGTTTAAAGTATCTCCAGCAATATACAGAAATTACACCATAAAATGATAATAATAAACTTTGACACCAATTGGTGTCTCAGATTTCTTGTATGACATTCAAAGAGAGAGGGTTATAATAAACAGTAAGATACAACAGAGTATAATATTACGGATACATTGCGTGTTTGCTCCCTTAAACTTGTTTTTTTAATATTCTTTATTATCATTTTATCTATAATTATCAAGTGGGAGACCTCAGAGAGGAATGTATTACAGTGGATTTGTCTGGTCTTCCTTGGTTATTAAAAGAAATAAAATAAGGGAAATCATAGGCAGATCATTAAATGCAGTAACAAAGCAATGGAAAAGATAAAGGGGAAGACATCTGTTTCATGCAGGATTTATATTTAGTGCTGAACAGTGGGGGTTTTTGCCCTGTAGTTCTGCAGATCAGGTCACTGGAGGAGGAAAGGATTACAGGAACATTTGCAGTGGGATGCAGTATTATTTAGGTTTGAAACTGATGAATTGTGAAACATTGATGAAAATGAAGAGTGCTACAAATCACTGCTGTTGAACCCTTTTTGATCATAGTGAGAAGCTGACAATTGAAAAGAAAGTAGCTACTTTCTAGAAATATATTGCTACAGTTTGGCTTGAAAGCTCTTTTTGTGAGTCACTCCCTCTCTTCTGTAAATAGTCATTATTAGAATGGCTTGAACCAACATTGTTGATTCTGACAACCCCGAAGCTTGTGAAAGTCCATATCTGAAATCAAAACTTCTCTGCCACTTGGGATCATTTCAAATAATAAATATATAAAGATTTCTTCATGTGTTAATGTTTAACAAATTCAGCCTTAAATTAATGAAATGTTAGCATGATCTTATGAAATGTACAGAAATTAATCTACTGTGGAGTAAAACAAAACACTCAATATTATATGTTTTATTTCAGAGCATGTTACTCCAAAGTAGTTCCACCTCTGATTAGGAACAAAATAGAAAAAAAAATCTTAAATATTTAATCCCTAATCAGTCAATCCCAGCAAAAGCCTTCCCCCAGTCTGCATATTTAGGCATGGGCTACAAATGGACAATATATTCATTTTAGATACCTTAGTGCCTAGATTAAAATAAGGTCATGCAAAAAAATTTGGATTTCTGCTCAGAATCCCAACCCCAAAGGAATGTAATCAGAAATAGGTCAGACAGGAGGGACAGAGACACTATACTAAGGATCTTCTTGTTTTCTCCAGCTCAGGCCACTCCATCTCTCAAGAGCAGGTGCCATGTCTTTCAAAAAAATTAGTGAGGGTTGATTAGTGAGTTTCCAGAATATATACAGTATGGGGGCATGTGTGGGTCTTCCATATGCCCACAGCATCTCCAAGCTCTCCAGAAGAAACTGGAGACAATGGTTTTAGTGAAAACATCCACAAACCCTCCTTTGCTAGCCTCTGTCTTCTTGGGCAGCATGCAAGAGGATCCAACTGCTTCTGCATCTCCTCCGGTGTGTCTGTGAAGGTAACATAGCAAAGGAAAAGGACTGGCCCTGTATAATGTCTGAAGGTACACATGGACACTGAACTGTTGCCTGTAGTCATCCTTCCTACGGGCAAAGGTTGCAGCTGTGTTTGCATGTCGTTGGCAACAATGCTCTTCCTTGCAGACCATATTGCAGGAAGGCTGCTTTCAGATCTGGACAGCAGGGCCCCGTGTGGGCCCACAGGACAAAGGAGGGTGTTGGGCAGTGAGTGCATGCGTAGCCTTGTGTCTGTTGCCAGCGCCAGGCTTCTTGAAGGAGGTGTATCCACTGAGGCGTGTGTTTGCTATGATTAGTCTGTACAGTGAGAGGGCAGCGTCCTCCCTGTGACATTAGCAGGTTCCTCTGCAGATAACATCCCCAGTGCTGCTGTTTTCTTGGCTCAAGTTGCCATATGAGACTCTCAGCCAAGGTAACAGGTCTCCCTTCCCCAAGGCAGAGGCTGGTATGAACACAAATGGTTAGGTAGCATGGTTATCACTGTATGTAGTGAAAATTAGATGCTGACCCAACTAGCAAAAGCAAGATGCAAACAAGAAGACTGTTTACCATATGATCGGTACATTGAAGCTAATATATTTTAAAAATAAGTTCCTAAAACACCATCACTCTTCACTCATTATGTACACTAAAATTTGGCATGTATTTTCAACATTATTTTGATTAATGACTTGATGTGCATTATTGTCTTTCATCTGCTCATTAGTTATATAGATTTTACAAGGAGCTTCTGGATCTACTACATCTACAAACATCTCCTTCAGTAATGCAAACATCCAGCTTTTTGCAGTCATATTGGTGAATTAAATGCTAATAGGACTGATATGGGCAGAGATATTAAAAAGAAAATATATGTGGACCTCAGAAGTGATCACATCTGTTTAAAATAACATATCTTTAATAGGATATTTGGACAAGTTGGAAACAGTGAGTAATCTATTTACATTTTAGAAGTTTTCTAGTTTACAAGAGCTTTTGAAATACCCTACATAATGACCCTAATGATTTGTTAATGGATGCGAGCAAGGCTTAGAAGAGAAGGTGATACCTTTATACACAATGACATAACTGCATATACCAGCTCTGAGGGACCCAAGTTCTCATTCAGAAGCCACCGATCTCAATCTAAGTACAGATCAAGAACTGTTGCTGTCAGTTAAAGCGACTCAGTCAGACTGGCACTTGAGTAGAACTTGAGAGGAAAAGGTGGTTGGAATATAAGGAGCAAGAGCAAATGTTAGAAGGGAACAGGTGAGAAGGTTGATAACTCCATAAGTCAGAAGGATGGGCAGGTAATTGTTGCTGATAAGACACGAAGGATTTAGCAGGAGGTGAGGACCTTATGTGCCATCAGACTAATAATACTACAGAATCCATGGGTTTTAGACCAGGCATCTCTTCGTTTCTTAGTAAATGAGATTTCCTAATATACTTGTTGATAGATAATAATAATGAGCAGCACAAATATTTTATATGTCCTAATTTCCTTGATTTCTTAGTACTTTTATGATATCATACAGATAGAGATTAGAAGTAGAGATTAATAGAAGATACAGATATAGATAGACCTATAATCTCTACCGATCTAGGTATAGCATCTTATCTATAGTAGCCACACTACGTAAAAAAAAAAGCTTTGCCAGTGTGACATTTCAAAGGCTTTGATTTTCTTTTTGTGTTTAAATTGCCTACAACTTATTTCTATAAGCTTCTGCAAAAAAATACTCAGCTTTCTATCAGACTGAACCTTCACATTGTCTGAGATGCTGCAGATTTTCAAACTTTTTAAAAATCTGGTAAGCAAATCATTCTAACTTTCCAATTTTTTACAATGATTTTCCTTGCAACTTGAAGATTTTTCATCAAGTAGCAGAGACAATGTCTAAACTGAGGTACTATAGAGGTACCTCCTGGA
Organism: Burhinus oedicnemus; assembly: GCA_008921705.1. Taxonomy (NCBI): domain Eukaryota; kingdom Metazoa; phylum Chordata; class Aves; order Charadriiformes; family Burhinidae; genus Burhinus; species Burhinus oedicnemus. Next base: position 264,038 of record VFFE01007500.1, read on the forward strand.
CAGAAAATATCACAACTGCTTATTGTTAGATATATTGCTAGAGAAAAAGAGAAGGAACCTGTTGTTAGAAGCCAATAGTCACAAACAATGCATACCGGTCCCTAAAAGCAAAGAGGGGAGTGACCTTAAGAACGTAGTGACAGAAGGGAAGGTGGTCGTTCACACGGTTGACGGGGTTTGCCTCAGAGTACGGAGAGGTCTGCTGCTCATGATTTGAAAGGGACAATACATTAAGAATGTTTCCAAAAACTGGTATATAATTCTGCCAACATCCAGACATGAATTTGGATTCTGCCTACTTCAATAATGAAGCTCTTGAGTCACAGTGGTAGAGACTGCGAGAATATTCTGGAGGTATAAACTGTATATTTACCATGTCTTTACATCTTCTCTGGGCATCTGCTGGTAGCTGTGGTCAGAGAGCACAGCCCCTTGCTGACAGCTGTTGTAGCTCTCCTTGCCATCCTAGGCACTTGTCTGATTGATTTTTCAGGTTGAGTTGATAAAGGAAGCAGATTTAGAGGGTGAGAGGTTAATAGATGCACATGGGAATGGATTTTTTAACCGAGAAAAGTACAGTGTTGGTTTCCAAATATTGTGACTCTTTGTATAGCCATTACGGAGCCCCCTGATTTATACACGGTTTCTGACAGATGAAACAGCTACAGCCTTGTTAGTTCAGGACTTGCTGTGCTATGTGAACTGCATCACAGAATCACTTGTTAAGGATGTGAAGGAGCTGGTGTTACGTTAACTAGCCTTATTGAGCAATCTAATACTAATTAAAATTGTTTGTTATTGTTTTACAGTATTAAATTTTAATTAGAGCACATAGATCTCTCTCTTGACTACTGTAAAGTTAAATAATTAAATAATAATAGTTTAATTCCAAATATTAGCTGCCATCTCACTGTATTTTCAATAACTTCAGCAAGCTTTGAAACACAGTGTAGAATGATACCAAACCCCCCTATAATTAAATATAAAGACAATAGTCTTTATGTTAGAGTGAATTCCTCTCTTACGTTCTTTGCTTTGGTAATCTATCTTCAAGCTTGCTTTGGTAATCTATCCTGTTCAATTATTTCAGAGCTCCTAATCAGGGTTACCCATCTCCTGTGATGTATTGAATCACCCAGGAAATTGTCTGTTGTTTAACAATTAATCAAGCTCATTTCTACTTCTAGCAATAAACATTTAGGATTTCTGAACTGATATTTGCCTCTGAGCTTTTAAAAATGTAAATTTGTATAGCAAGTAAGTTAGCTACCAGAAAATTCAGATTTCTTGCAGATATCTAGACAAAAGTGAAAAAATCACTTTCTTTCACAGGTGTTTCAAAAAGAACAAAGTATTGCTTAGCCTTAAGGGCTTGTCACTCTAAATCTACTCTAAAAATGAAATAATGTTTTATTCAAAATGGAGGGTTTATCAACAAACACATGGAAATTTACTGAAAGCTTCCAACTGTGGCAACTTGGCAAAGCAACACATATTGGCATTTTATTCTCTCTGTACATATGTTTCACTCACTTAAATGTCATTGAGAATTAGGATGCACATTCATCAAGAAAGTCTACCACTTTAGGACCAGATTTGTCATCCTTTCTCTAACAACTAGTCCTGTTGAAGGTAGTGGGTGTAATCCTGATTCTGAAATAGTTAAGAGGAGTCAGTAAGCACACATTTTCAATAAGGACTGTGGGTTTATATCACACACTGTTTCCTAAGTAAAGAAAGTGTTTAAGTATAGTAATCTGATGTTGTGGCTCCATCTTGATTTCTTGAATTTATTTACCTAAATTCCTTTGGAGTATCACTTGGACAGCCCTGTATTTCTCTTTGCTGTTTCCTTAGCCCAAGTAGTTTATACCACCACCTCTGAGAACCCACTGGTTACTTGGGCTTACTTTCAATTATGAGAGGGGAAAAAAAGAGAACTACAGGGTTTTTTTTCCTGAAAAGTTTATAGCATTTTAATTAACCCCAAACCAGAAATCTTGCAATTTGCAACTGATGTGCACGCTTTCTGCTGCTAAAAAGCAAAAAAAAAAAATTTGTCTTTAGCACCATAATGAAAATACTAAAATAATAAAAGAATTGATCTCCCAAAAAAATGATTTTGCCAGCTTTTTTCATTAATAGGAATACTTCAGCTCCCCATATTTGAACAGGCCAGTTCGTTCAAAGCCAGGCTCTCAACTCGGTGCCTGCTCTGTTAGCACACAGCAGTGTAAAGACTGCGAGCAGCCGCTGAAGACAGGTCTACTGTTTAGCTCTGCAGCAGCAGACTGGTCCTTTCATGTATATGAAATACTGATACAGTGTGAGTGTCTCACATTTAGGAACTGCTTAAATAAAAAATAGGATGCTTCTGACTTTCATTCCAACAGCGGTAAACAAATATATGACTGCATATGACTCGTGTAGACATTGGGCCATATTCTTAGTTGCTGACAACGAATGTGAGTGTAGCATGCTGTTTTAAACTCTCTCATGAAAACTTAATAATCCAGCTAAAATGCATCAGTTTATATTTGTCAGTCTCCTTCACATCTTTATAATGAAGAGTACTTACGACTAGTACTTATGCTAGTACTGTTTATTATGGAAGATAACACAACATGTGTAAAACTGAGATTACAAGAAATTTTGCAGGCACCCTTTTTTAATGCAATGAAATATTCCAATTTTTTCAGTATCATCTATCCATCCATCCATTTTAATAAACTAATTTAGTAAATGCTTTGTTTTTCCCTCTCTGTTGCAAACAGGTAAATGGAAGTAAGTCATTATTTGCCACTGGATTTTCAAGAAAAAAAAATCAACAGTAACTACAAATGAAGTAATGTTCTTTCCTCTAGTCAGTGCACTTGTACAGACTGTTTCCAGTTTTACCTGTGAATGTTTTATCCGTGGCCTAGTAAAAGTTTCTCAATGATACAACGGTGTGATGATCACTGGTGTGGTGATCTCTATTCAATGGAAACAACTCAGGTATAAATTACTTAGACTGAACTGCTATGCAGGCTTGTCATTATTCACACAGCATAAGGTTTTCAGATAAACAGGAAGTTTCATTGCTTCCATATTTTGTATTCTTCTATGTAAAGCTGACTTAATTGCAATTGCCAGAAAACGCTGAGTGCCTTTATTTATGATACTTCAAGAGTAGATAGACATGAAAAAAAAGGTGTTAAGAACCCAGTGGATTTTGATATTGCGATGTTACATGTTGTATGAAGGTAGCCTGAATGCTGTGATTTCAGTTCTGTTCTTTGGTAATCCCAGAGTGAAGAGGTCCTGTAAGAACCAAGAAGATGGACTCTACATAGTAACACAATACCCATGGGAATAGAGAACTTCACAAAACGACATATAAAAATATTCCTATATGGTGATAAATTTACACTTTTTGATTTCTAGAATGATAATGTTGGTGAAACTTTTTCTGAATTGACAGAAACAACTCTGACTTTAAGCTCTTTCTCCTTCAGATGTTACTGTAAGGTAATATGTGACCTTTTAGGATATTTATGATGTGAACTGAACTACCTTTAAAATTATAATCCTTCAACTGTCAGCACATCCTTGCAAAGTTCAATAGATTCATAAATAATGGAAGTTAATATTCCACTACAATACTTATGTAAATTATAAAGGCAAATATACATGGGCTGGATATGGGCTGGAAATAAAAACACAATGCTTTTTTCCATTAGTATTACTTCAGGTTCAGAAGAGAAAAAGTTGCAAGAGTCATATTCGGAATAAAATGCGTACTCCTGATGCTAGTAACTTATCGTTTCCTTTTAAGAAAGTTCATTCTTGCATTTTCCAGTGTGATGATTTAGTCCTCTTGGCACTTACTCAAATTCAAAAGTAAAATAAAGCCTTGATGCTGCAGTAACATTTCCAGCCTCCTCTTTATCTCCATTGTATTGCAAATATTTATCCTTTGCTCTCATGCAGCCTCCCACTTAGAACAGTCTGCCAATCTTTTTAAAAGCTTAGGTCAGGAGATTCTTCTGAGCACAGCAAAGCTTTCTTGGAAACATAGGAAAGGTCATACAACAATAAGAGTAACATCAACATTTTGGCTACAGGCCTTCATACCTAAATGGTTATGACTACTGCTAGCATAATCATTGGTTCAGTAATAGATGCTTACGGTGAGGACTGTAATTTAACCTTCCAAAACCAGTGGTGATTTTTCTAGGGGAGCTTTGTCTCGAGTAGAATTCAAAAGGATATTTTTTGCATATATTAATGAGCATGTATTAACATGCTGGTTTTATCCTTTCTTTACAGAGTTGGGAACTGAGGCCCAGTAAGGTTAAGGGTCCCTATCAAATAAGGGACTTGGTTATCCAGAAGTAAAGGTCTGTAACTTCTAAGCACCTGCCCCTCCCTAAACTGTGTTAGGCATACTAGTTGCGAGTATGTTGCAGAGAGAATATAAAGTATTTCATGACAGGATTTAGAACAACTAATATGCAAAAAATCAGCAGCATGTCTAAAACCAGCACATTTAACAAGCCACAAGCTACTGCCAAGCAGTAGGAAAAGAGTAGTCATCCCGGGAAGTAGTTTCTTTCTGTAATTTCAAGAACTACCTTTTTTCTTTTTCTTTTTTTTTTTCTTCTTTTTTTCTTCTGAAACATTGCCGAAAGAGAAGGAGGCAGTTTTGGTCCACTTTTCAGATCCTACTATGAATTTTCAAGGCAGGCTTCACATCAGAGCTGCTCATCTGCAGTCTTCCCGTAGTTCATGAAGAAAGAGAGAGGATAGAGAGGCAGTCATCTCTCTCAGCACATTCATCCTATGGTATGATAGAAAACTAAGACAGACAGAAAACATTGTCACCAGAGATGTCTGTTACATCTGGTGCAGCAAAGAATATAAACCAAAGCTGAAGGAAGGTGTTTGCTGCAGCTGAGAAAAGGCTACACACAGGTCTTGCCCAGTCAGAAGTGGACAAGCTGTATTTATCCACGCCCAGCCTTGCCCACAACATTTACTACTCTATCCCTTTACTCAGGAGGGAGCAGTAGCTGGGATTTTTCTGCCCCTGACACAGGTCAGGAAGTCAGCCACTTGGAAGTCAGCAGAGGTTTGATTAGAAAACACGTATACATCAAGATGGTTTCAGACTTCACTTGTTACAACAGAATCATAGAATCATAGAATGGTTTAGGTTGGAAAGGACATTAAAGATCATCTAGTTCCAACCTCCTTGCCATGGGCAAGAACACCTCCCACTAGACCTGGTTGCTCAAAGCCTCATCCAACCTCGCCTTGAACACTTCCAAGGATGGGGCCTCCACAACTTCCCCAGGCAACCTGTTCCAGTGCCTCACCACCCTCATAGTGAAAAATTTCTTCCTGTGATCTAATCTAAATCTACCCTCTTCCAGTTTGAAGCCATTACCCCTTGTCCTATCACTACATGCCCTTGTAAAAAGGCCCTCTCCAGATTTCTTGTAGGCCTCTTTCAGATACTGGAAGGCTACTGTAGGGTCTCCCCAGAGCCTTCTCTTCTCCAGGCTGAACAACCCCAACTCTCTCAGCCTGTCCCCATAGCAGAGGTGCTCTAGTCCTCTGATCATCTCCTTGGCCCTCCTCTGGACCCACTCCAACAGGTCCATGTCCTTCTTATGCTGGGGGCCCCAGAGCTGGACACAGTATTCCAGGTAGGGTTTCACGAGAGTGGAGTAGAGGGGCAGAATACCGTCCCTCAACCTGCTGGCCACACTTCTTTTGATGCAGCCCAGGATGTGGTTGGCCTTCTGGGCTGTGAGTGCACATTACTGGCTCATGTTGAGCTTCACACTGCCAAAAACTGGAATCCAGCAAGTCACACTGGCAACATGACCTCTTTAAACTCTCAAATTCATCGTGAGAACTGTTCAGCTGTTTACAATTGTCCCAGTATCTTAAATATTGGGCATTCTCTTCTGTTGTTATTAAAAGAAGTCGGAAACTCAAGCAAAAGAAATAAAGGTCCAAAGAAAAATAAATGAACCTAACTGGATGTAGATTAGAGTAGGTGGAGGAAATTATTTAGCTTTCATGGCCTGTTCATCAGAGGGCAATAGTATTCAGACTGTTTCACCAATGGTTATAGCTAGCTTTGGTTTGGGGACGGACTGGTAAGCTTTAGGGCGTCCCAACATTTGAGGAATCCTCTTTCAAGAAGTAGCTAGACACATGGGTTTTTTAGCTTTTCATTTTAAAACACTCACCATGGATAGTTTTAACTAAGCTTAGAGTAGTCTGAGCATCACTCAAAAAAGCTTTTAGACAATGACTTCATTGCTCAGTTACATTCTTGGGCATTGGCTATTTCAGACAAATTACATTTCAAAAAAACAGCCTTTTCCTATTCTAGACTCAACCAATTGCAATTTAAAAACTTCTTTAGGCTTTAAATATCCAATTTTATACACCGTGAAAATCTCTTCTTCTCTTGACCTTTCACACTATTTGGACAGCAGCAAGATTCCCTGCTTGAAGATTTTCCAGGAATTGCCATACCTTTTCACTCCCCAAACTTTAACTAGTGCCTGTTTATGGTATGTTAAAGAACTTTTCTGCTGCCTGAATTTAGTCACCAATCTGGAGCCTGCTCCACGAGGACAACTATTTAAAAATCAAAGTTTTGACATTTGTAAAAAAAGCGACTGGCAAAATGGAAAAAAAAAAAAAGTAGAACTGGATACACCTGTGTATTTGCCTTTCAAAGTGAATAATAAACCTGGTTAGGCCTGTAATATTTTGCCACAGAACACTAAAACTATCAGGTTTGAGCTTTTATGCAGGGGATATCCATCTCAGTCTCATAGCTCACATTTGAGAAGATTTACTATTCAAAGAAGTAACAAAAAGCCTGTAAGGTTAATTATATGTCCATGAGGAACATAAGCAAAAAATGTGAGGAATACAAAATATCATGAGCCTTTATTCCAAGTAGAACATAATGCTTTCTTTTCTTTTTATTAAACTTTTCACTTCTTCATTTACATACTAGTCACTGGTTCAAGTTTGTGAAGGACAGCAAAACAGAAAACCTCTTCAGTGCAATGAAAATTTTAAAACGCTATTGGACTTCCATTAATGCAGAATTATCAGCTATATTTCTTACTACCACACTTTCTAAGAACTGTGCCAAAACAGATCTTTCTATTTTCTACCTTTGATGTCTTCTAGCAGTTTGGACACCCAATTTTTCGGGTGTTCCTGACATATTTTTTGCTCACTCCCTCTGAAAATCTAGCCTTATGGATACATCTACATTGCTGTGGCTAATGTCCCAGGAATGCTGTCAAAGCCATTGATACCTGGCCACAGCAGATGAGATCTGGAGTACTCCCAGGGCCAGGTCTGGAGAGGATTTCCTATAATTATTATGGAAAACCTTGAAATATAGAGCACTCTTCAGCAATATCCAAAACATAAAGCAGTCACATGCAGTGTGAAAGGGCTCTGGACCTCAAACTGTCCCATCTACCCTCTGAACTCTGGTTTTCTTTGTAAAAGAGCCCTAATGGCACCTGCCACACAGACAGATAAGATTCCTGAGTTCTGGGAAAGGCAAGTTTTAAGGCAAGCCTCCCAGAAGCACTTTGATGGGCCTAGTACAGACACAGGCAGAGTGTCACAAGTTCAAACCATTCCACAATTTAGCCTGTAAGTGCGTGCCACGATTTTTCTATACACTTTGTATAATACTGCCTGCCTCCATTGGATCTTGTGAGAGTTAATGATTGTAAAGCTCTTTGGAGCTTTAGAAACTTAAAAAGCTTTTAGGAAAAAAAAAAAAAAAAGAAAAAACAAGGTAACTTTCCTTTCTCTTTGCAGAAGGGAAAACTTAAAATCTTCACTCACTTTTTGAAGGGTGTCTGGATGGATGCATCTCTTGAAGCAGATGTACTGGAAATAATACATACTGACTGACTGACATTCAGCCCATGACTCTTCAGTGTTAGTTAGCCTAAATTGCCTAAGCCTTTGATTTCACCTAACTCTGGGCATAATTGCATGAAGTCTCTAAGTTTTTGGTTTGCTTTTAACAATTGCTGGTGATTTTTTTATTTGTTCCTCCAACATGGCCACAGAGCGTTATATTTGCAAGTTCATTGTATCATAAAAAGATTTTTCAGTCTACCTCACACTTTCTTCCATTGGCTTCTTGACTCTTTTTTCTTATCAGCTTCACTGTTTTATTAGTATCATAAATGTTCTTATTTGGTTCACCAAGCTCTTTGCAGCTAAAGCCTAAACTGAAGCAGAGACATTGTGAAAAGACAATTAGCCTGAAAAACTCAAAATGCTTGAACTTCCATGGGCTAAGTCAGTATCTTACACACATTGTATTCATTTTCCAAATCCAAATAGCATGAGCACTTTGTTAGGATTTTCTTAGGTTTTGGTGAGAGTATCTTTAGGTATACAAGAAGGACAAAGAATAACCAAGAATTAAAAGAAAAGTAAAATCATTAACTGTACATGGAAAGTTTTCTCAATTTCTTTTCTCCCTTCCTCCTCTGCAGAAGGATCAATCAGGAGCCCATTTTTGCTGACAGCTAAAACAAGGCAGAGTGTTCCCTACCATTTGCTGCTACGCTTTAGTACAAGGAGAGCCTGTTTCTTTTCTTCTGCATTACATTCATTCTGCCTTATTTTCAGATGCAGTTGAACTGTCGTAAGACTGATGAAAACAGTAGAACTGCTGTTTTGAGGTGGGCACTGAACATATGCTACATAGAGCCTGCCCTGCATGGCCCTAATGACTCCACAATAATTGACTTGTAATTTATATTCGTCTATGAGCTAATTTGAGGGGACAAGTTTAATATGGTCACTGTCCAAAATACTACAGCTCCAGAACATGCATCTGTTCATAGACAGCAATTATAGTGACTTAGACGCACACATATTTGTAATCTAACATTGTATATCAAAACCTCCTTTGCAAGTGAAAAACCAGGTTAAAAAGTTGCTTTGATGTGAAGACAAAAGGCCTGATTCTTCTTTTGGACTGGATTAAAGTAAATCTGTTGAAGACTGCACTTGAATATCAAAAAATAAGATTAGTCTTAATTTCACAGCCATTTTCTATCATTTACTTATACTTAGTGCCACAATTTGAAATACGTTCTCAGGCAAACAGTAAAAACAACCAAAGAAACAACTGCCACAGTACTTCCCTCAAGAAATTACTTCCGTCTCGACACAACTTTATTAGTTTGCATTAATTTGCTACAATTATTTATTCTTAAACCCACATATTTAAATATAATTATCTGCTGAGAATCTCACAGTACAATCAACATTAGTCACCAAGTTGCTTTTTTTTCGCAATGAATAAGTTGCACAAATTGGTATTTTAAGTGAAGGCAAAGATGACTAAATTAATTTAAATCTTTTCATATTAGGGAGAAATTCTTCATCCTGCACAAGCTGATGTAAAAAAGAAACTGGTTAGTTTCTCTGCAAATTGGCAGATCATCTGATAATACCTAGAGAAACAGAGTTAGAGGTAGGGTCTATTCCTCCTGTGCTACAATTGACACAAGACTAGAGTGCTTAATGGGCAAAGTGGCTTCAAACCAGCGGTATGACTTTGACATGCTTATTACTCCCCATCACCTAGTAAACCCTGAAATTATCAGAGAATCTGCACTATGGCCACCACTTCACAGCCACAGTTCCCTGGTTGGGAGCCTACAATGTCTTTGTCCAGCACAAGGGCTGACCTAACACATTTCCTTTGAAAAGTAAGACTTTGCTGTGCTCTGTGTGGAACTCTGCACCTTACACTACCCTTACACTATGATTTCCCTTCTCAACACAACATTTGCCTTAAAGACCTGACCTACCAAGTATTTCTCCTATTTAGAAGAAAATATATTTTTGTAATTAGAAGGAAATAAAATGATAGCAAGGAAAGAAAAGCAGGAAGAAGGTCTAAGAAAATATAATAGAAAAAGTACAAACTTTCATTAGAGCACAAGAATCACATATGCAAAGTACATTGTTCAGCAAGTGAATCACAGGTCCCATCTGTGGATACTGACTTGCTAATAATTTGTAAATGAAAATAGATAATTCTGCACAAAGACAGAAGAATACAGACTGGGGG
>VFFE01007500.1:274201-314198 GCA_008921705.1 Burhinus oedicnemus
TTTAAGATTTCTACGTGAAGTCACAGGGTGCATTTCCCAATCTGTTAAGAAACAAAGCAAAGCTGAGCATAAAATCACTGTTTTCTGCATTCCCACAGTCTCTTAAAAACAAAGAAAATACAGTAAATAAAGGGAAAACATCACGATAGCTATAAGCAGCTCAAGTTTAAATCTCAGTGTGCCACTGGAAATGTTCAGATTGTGCAATACACTTATCTTGTTCAACATTTCTGATTTTGAAATTAGGATCTAGCATTTTAACACCAACTTGCATCAGAATGTTTGAGCCATGTATTTACGAGGTACCCTGCAAACAATGTTTAGAAACTGGAAGACAGGTCATTAGTGGACCACAGCATAATCTAATGCATTTCTTTTCCCTGTATCATCATCAACACGATCCTCCAAAAAGTCAACATGTAGTAAAAGTTCCCATATGTCTGCTATGTGGAAAGGACATTGCAGACTGTGAAATGCAAGTAAACATTTTTATGAATACCAGTGATGTTTCATACTGACTGTCTGGTACATGTGAAGCAGCAATTAAGGCTAAACTGAGGTCAGGTCACTGGTACTTTTTTCCTTTTTCTTTTTGCTGAGCTATACAGTAGCTTATAAATATCCAATCTTGATAAAGTACCTGAATGAAAGAGATAACTAAGAGTGTGCTACCTCTTAGATAACAAAAAATTCTCATTATGACATGCCTGGACATTTTGTTTTGCTGACAACCTTAGAGAATCTATTGCAAAATCTAGAGAGAACAGGAGCTAATTGTATTAATACTTAAAATGAAATTAACTGAATTTTCCATGTGTCTTAGAAGACCAGTTATTGCCACTGTCAAGGCGAGCAGGAGAGTGCATGTATAGCCTAGTTCCAGTAGCTAAGTAGCAAAAGGTGTTTTTCTTCCACACAAGAGAAGACTTGATTATTTTAAAGTTCTGTATTTCTCAGAAGATAAATACCTGACTTACAGTCCGGCGGTGCTCTAGGAGTATAACACTGCAGTGTTTCACAAACGAGATTAACCTTCATTGACTAGCAATAGACTTACATCAATAAGCAGCTGAGGTTGCCAAGACTGGTTAGGCTCATTACGTTGATGCAGCCTATTGCCTTCTGCTACAGGAAACTCACTAATGCCAAGGACAGCCAAAACTATGCTTTAGCATCTAGTGCCATCAGCCTGACAAGGCACTTGTTTTCTGACACAGAAAAATGACAGTATCTTTAACTTGAAAGGAAAAAGAGTTTTGAACCATTTTGCAGTGTAGGGAGCTTTTACCGCATTTGGACAGGTATTTAAAAAGGCAGAAGAGCCACTAGTACTGCATGTTGGTACATCAGTCAACATTACGACCACCGCCTGACATTTAAGGCTTTGAGGGAAGAGGAAAGACTTGGCTGTGACTCACAAGTAGGAATATTTACTGTGATTAAATATTTTTTTAATAATGAATTGTCAGAATTCTGCCTACCCCTAACATTAATGTTATACTAGATGAAGTGCCTTGGTACCCCCATAATTTGACTACTGTATACAACTTGATTAGACAAGGCCCTACATTGAAAGATCTATAATCTTGTGTTGTATCAAATTACTTGCATCTGCAAAATTAGAGCATGGTTAGATTTCAGAATGACAAGTGAGTTGATCAGATGTATTGTTTCTGGATGCTAACTACAGCAGGTGGTACTAAAACTTCTTCTAAACTCTACTAAACATGTTCACCAGGCCATTTTTATTTTGCTTTCTGTAATGCCTAAGATGTTTGTAATACAGCCAGCCCTCAAGTTTGTAGCTTTGTAAACAGCGGACACAAGAAATTATGAGGAACATGATGTGGGCAACTTGTTGATTCTAGAAAGAGTGAATGGAAAGAGCAAGAGGAAAAATGTATTTAGACTTAATTAAAAATCGTTTACACTTCTAAGACAAAATTTTGAAAGTCAATTCATCTGCCACTCATCTGCAAATCTTGGGGAACTTTTTCTTCTGAACTAGTAGATAGCATTTTACTCCCAGAATAGTAACAGATGAAAAATAGAGACATTAAAGAGTAACCAGAGAGAAATGAGTCAGTAGTTACACAATTACATTTGGCCACTGATGGCAATGTGATAGAAGTAAAAAAAGACTGGAGAAGCAAAACAAAATTTTTCAAAATATCTGATTATGTTCCCTATATTATACACGGCTTTTCACCCCTACATCTTACGCCAGGCTTCAGTCTGTCACAAGGATTCTTCATGTCACATAGGTTTTCTTTGTAAAAAAATTTGCAGCATAGCCACAGTCTCACCCTTTGCAGTGAGTCCGTGTAACCAGTGCCTGGTCTGCGTACCATGAACATATCAATAAACCAGATAAAAGGCCCTACCCAGGTGGAGACTGGAGGCAGTCATGGGTTCAGCAAGCTAAAAACAAAGCAGCTCAAGCTTTTCAACTTTCACACTCTCATACTCATCAGTAACAATTCGCACAACCCTCACCTGCCCAAATGATTATGTCAGAGGGGAAATCACCATTCAGTACCCTAGAGGGTTGGCAAGCCTCCTCCAGAGAACTCTCAGGAATAGCCACGTTTACGCCTAAAATTCAAATGCCAAAGATATTCCAGCAGGGCACAAAAAAAGTCTTTTAGATTGCACAGTCTCTGGCTAGTGTTAGCAGACATCCTAACCCTCCAGTTTTAAAAGCTGGAGAGTCCCTGAGGTATTCTAGCTAACACTGGGCAATTAGAAAGGTATCCAATTATCAAGCGAACCTAGGATTGCACTTATGTTTGCTCTGCTTGTTTACCTGCTTTTAGTAGTCTGGCTGATATCCTGGCATCAAACCTTGCTCAATAAATGCAAATGTGTGTGTTTGTGTGATTGTGAGGGAGGGAGTTATTCTAACTGCTGCCCTTGCCTAGTATTTTGAGTCCACAGTGCAGTGAAGTGAAACAGGCAAACGCAGGTCACTCCACCTCCATAAAGGTACCAAATCCAAATAAAGTCAAACATGTGGAGACTTTTGAAGGTTCTGTGTTTGCAGAAATATTACAGACATAAGTTGGTAGTATCTCTGCCAAGATGCTCGGGGCCAACATGAGGTCTGGCACACAGAAACGTTGGGTGTTAGGAGTATTTCCTCTCTGGCAAATGTAAGCCAGAGCAACAAGCAGAGGAGTTATTTACTCCTCCTGCTTTGAGCAAGTCCAAACAAAACTCCCAATTTGTTGAATAGAGCGCAGAAAGTGAAACTAAAATGGAGTTACATGCTTCTCCAGTGAAATACTTATTATTTTCACTGTATTTCCTTATACAAACATCACTGCTAGAAACCAAGCCAATGTAGAACAGAGCAACGCTTGTGCCTTGGCCTCCAGTTCTCTGGCCAACATAAAGCAGAAAGTTTTGGTAGTTTTCCAGAATATAAACCACAATGCAATGCTCAATATTATGTGTGCTAATAGGCAAAAACTGAGTAGAAACTCATGTATATCTGCATGCAGCAATAACAGCTTTCTGGGGCTGTCCACTGAGGGTTGATGTGCCAGATGCAAGTATTGAACATGAACAACTGGGTGAAATGTCTGGTCTTCCTGGAGAGCAGGAGCACACTACATCTGCGCTAATCCTAATTAAAAGACTCGGAGGTGCTACATGCCGGTGACAAAGCTGGACAGCCACACGTAGTTTTATATAATCCGACTGCCACGCTCTATTTTGCACAAAGTAACCCTCTGTACAGTGGGCTACATGGGAAATGAGCATGGGAAGACAAGATGGAAGAAACAAGGAGGCCCAGTTAAGGGGCAACAGTTTTCTTTATTTTGTCATCTGGTGGTATTTTACATTTCAGCATTAGGCACGAGCGGCTGAGTCGCGCAAGGAGCTGTCAGAGCAATGCAACAAATCATCAACTCACCTGCAGCAGCAAAAGCCATTTTGCACTTTGTGGTAAATGCTAGTGGTGGGTAATGAAAAAGGGGCACGTTAGGAACCAGTGGCAGTAGAAGGTTTTCAATATGCTCATGTGTGTGAAACGGGTGTTATAAGAATTTTAAGTGGACAGTTAGGAGTGTGGGGGAAAGGCAAAAATACCCAAATGTGTACACTTGAACTTTCAGTTTCAGTGGGAATATTGTCTGGCTGCAAACTGCAGGAGTGAGAATCCTTTGTCTTATTTATCAGCATGAAGTTTTCCAATTCTTTTTGTGTTGGTTTTCCTATTCAGTGTGGAATAACAGCCTTAAATTATGATATTAAACCTTTGAAATGGCCTTGAAAGCCCAGGGATTCAACAGTGCACAGAGGGCAAAATGCATCTGCCAAACTTTCTATTTTTACCTCTCTTAAGCTATTTTAATGCCACTTCACTTGGGAAAGAAAACAGAGTCCCTTTTACTGTTAATAATGCATTATTCTGCTCCTTTAATCCTTATGTTTTCCCTTCTAATTACCTAAATGTCATGCAGGCCTAATAAATTGGATAAAGGGTATTGATTATGCCTCCATTTTTTGTAGTTAAACCATAGAGTCAATTAATCTGCATTGTGCACTTTGGAAGATAATCAGTTATTAAAATTGAAAGGAGGCAGGCAAAATTAAACTGAAGAGTATTTCAGCAAACGAGTTCATATCTGGCATATATTCACAAGATTTTCATACGGTTGTGTTTCAAAATAGTAAGCACTGGAAATTATTGGAGACCTTGAGGAGATGCTGGTTTCATGTTTTACCTGCCTTGCAAATCAGGCAAATAAACAGTTTCTCAAGCTTTCCAGGGTTTTGCCATCTATGTAAAAAAAAAAAAAAAAAAAAAAAAAAAAAAAACAAAAAACCAACCGCAGCCACATTCATGCAATTCATACTCTTTATCATTTACTTCTGTGATTAGTTTTTTTCTAACTCACCCAAAATAACTTGGTTTTAATCACTGTTGCAATCACATTTCCATTGTAAATATGAATGGAAGTGCTGAAAGGGTAAGAGTCAGTAAGGCCTGAAGGGTAGCGCCTTGGGTTTCGGCGTCAGAGCAGCTGTATCCTATTCCTGCCTCTCCTGCCTACTCTGTGAAGTACACCCAAGCTGTTTCATCTCCTTATGCTTTTCACCATTTCTCTTTTTCGAGGCCCTGAATCTGCAAAAAACATAAAGACTTGCAAGATTGGCAACTTCTTTGAAAACTCTTAAGGAGGTATTGTCTCTCTCCATGGTTCTTCACGAAGACTCTGACAGTACCAAGAATGTCACTGAACTTCTGGAGGCTCTCCCCTAAAACTAATAATTAAAGATAAAATTGAAGGGTTCAAAACTGATACTTCAAAAAATCAGTTTCATTTCATTAATGTGCACTGCACCCCTCCTACTTCAATTAGGATTTTTGTCACGTATGTTAAAGTTTATTAATTATCATACGTCGGGATCTTGGCAAGCAGTTTGAAAATAATCACAGAGGCTCTGGATCTTTGGTTTCAGAAGATTAGTTCATTATACTCTGAGATTGTTGTATAACTATCACGCTTGTGTTGTTTGACAAAAAAAAAACAAGGGAAAACATTTAAACCAGGGGTTTTTTTCTTCATTTTTTTTGTTTAAGCGTATTTTCATTGTTGCTCTGCTGTGAAGCTAGGCAGTCAAACATCAAAACATCGCCAATTGCAAAATCCAGATGTCATGGAAGCTTAACTACCCGTATTAGTTGCTTCAGGATATATACACATACAATTAAAATCAAGATTCTGAAATGTATTACCCTGTTGCTCACCTCATTAATGTGCTATAAGTATTTAGAAAAAAAAGAAATCATGCTTCCTACACATACAGGAATACTGTAAAAACTTGGAGGAAAAGAAAACATAGCAAATACAATGCAAGATGAGTCTTCCTCTTGTGAGACTGAACAATTAGAAAATTCCAGGTTACCTCTAAAAAACACAGCTGACGCTCTTGAAGCAGCATTATTTAGTGGATTACATGTCCCATTACCAGTCCAGTTGGATTCTGTCATTATTAATTTCTACCTGTAGATTGAAGGTTATACGTTATAAAAAAAAAATCATGAAGTCATGATAGTTGGGGTGATGAAGAGAAGCAGGGAAGCATACATAGGTAAAGCTAGTGGGTGAAAGCAAAACTGAGCTGCAAAACTGTATTTTTTGTTGTTGTTTTTTGTTTGGTTTGGGGTTTTTGGTTTAAAAATGGACTACAGACATTTTGTCCGAGTTCAGTACAGAGATCCCCATGAGAACAGTTGTTGTTCTACCAGGATATCTGATACCTCTCTTGGGTTCTTCTTCCTTCTCCCCATCAGCTCTTGTCATCTATGATTCATCCTCCAGAGGAGAAACAGTGGAAATGGTACAGTAAAGCTTGGTAAATAGTATGGACTCCACCAGAAAAGAGGTGCGATGTCAGCAATGTATCCAGAAAAAAGACCCTTAGTTAACTCACATAGCTCTAAAGGAAGTGTATTGCCATAAGGTGGGAAAATACAGTAGATGCTCTGCCTTTCAGGAGGTCTCCAGGATACCTAGCAGGCAGAGAAGGAGGCTCTGGCTTTTCAGAGCTAGACACACAGCTCTGGCCTTGGTCTCTCTCTGCAAGGATTTAAGGGCATCTCTAAGATTTTCCTTCCCATGTTTTTTACCAAAAAAGCCACAATCTGGCCATTAAATCAAAATTTGAATCACACATTTCATCCTATCAGGACTGTCCTGGCTGCTAAGCTGCCTTTATTCCTTTATAACCAAACAACAGTGGGATGAATGGAGATATTGTGGCATGAGAATAGAGAGAGGTTGGTACCTGTCTGATGTTAGGCAGATACAAGAATCTAGTGCTCTTTTGGAAGTACCACCCGTGTTTATCTCGCAGTGTTGAGAGTCATCCGTGGGAGGAAGGGCTGCCCTGTTTAGTTGAGTGAGGCTTTGGAATGCAAAGCTTCACAAATAAAAAATCCTGTAGACCAGGATGAATGGAATTATTATAAACATGGTAAAAGTCTGTATTGAAGAGTGTATCATAGGATGTCGTAGGAGCATATTTAGCACTCAAATCCTCACCTGGAACAGGTCTCAAGCCAACAGAGGTATGCCGAGTGTCTGGCTCATGATATTACATTATATTACATTTTTCATTCCAAAGAATTACAAATTACTTTACAAATTATATACACAGCCTGCCTAACCACTTAAAAGCAATTGCTGTTGGGGACAAGCTCAACTAGTGTCAAGAGCTGGCAGAGGAAATGTAGCTGGTGGAAAACTGAGTCGGTATCTTAAGTGACCAAGGTTCAGTTTGCTGCTCTACGTAACCCTGACCGGTTGCCACCTAAAAAGTGGTTATTCCTGCATGGTGTGATCCAATAAACAATGTAGAGGTGACCAGAGAAAATGATTGTTATAATTTTTAAAGTTCCTTTTGTATATACCTAAAAAGGAGAAATCTCTACCCAAAAATTACAAGTTGCATTACTTGGTTTTCAAGATCTAATGTGAAAAGAAAATATGCCAAGTAAATTGTATGAAACTCAGTATCTGTATCTCAGAATACTGAATGGCTCAGTGGATCTCGCAAGACTGAAAGTGTCTGGGTATTTTAAACATGACGCTTAGACGACTCAACTATCCCCTCTGGGAACCGAGTTAATGTTTCAATTCCAATTCAGTTAAAAAATGTCTTACTGGCTTGACAAGCTAGAGTAGTGTTGCCAGAGTCTAAGGAAGGTATTCCAAGTGTTTTTCAGGGGTGGATAATGCACTACATTACTTCGTGTTTCAACATCACAAGGAAGCACTCCCTTGCCAGCCTACTCCTACAGCCACTGGAGACCACAGAAACAATCAGACGGTTCCTCAGCTCTTGGTGTATGACCAGGATGGCCGTTGTAAGATGGCTGTAAGGTGACTCTACAGTGAGATCCAGGACCCCTGAAGCTGAGAAAACTGGAAGATAAACCAGAGTTCAGTAAGCAGGATATAGATTCTAGAGCTGTAAAAAACTATGAAGGAGAAACTGCCTTGGATAAAATCAGCTACTAGTTTTCTAAAGGGGAGGAAACAACTGAGGGACTGAAATATTGTTGTAATAGTGGAGACTTCTTTCAAATCCATCTGTTGTCGATCAGGGGTAAAATCAGAATGCTGCACTTTCCAAGAGAAAATCGAGTTGTTTTCTGAGAGAGGGAGGAAAAGGGAGGCTGTGTTTCAAAGTTTTTTCCTACTGAACAAAATGTGCTACGGTCACTGTGCCTTGCCTACTTCTACTGGCCAAAGGGGCTTGTTCCTCCAGGTGACCAGTGAAGAACTGGACCCTGGTTTTTGCTCTGGCAATGCCTGCAGCGACTACCACATTTTCTGAAAATACTAATTACAACCCCCTAGTTAAAATTAGAGATATGCTAATTCGTCCTTTAAAAATTAGCAGCTTCATGCAAATTAAAAACAGATGCCTGCGTCTTCAGTCAATGCTAGTTAGTTTATGCACTTCACACAGCCTGTTTTGCCATCTCCTCACAGCCACAACCTCCTAAAACACAGCTCCACCACTGATCACAGGGCATGCAGCACAGCTCCCCTCATCACTAGTGCCTTACACACACCTCTTCTTTGCGAGGGAGCCCTGTAGCTCGGCAGTGCCCATTTCTGTTGCTTTATTATTGCTTTCTTTAGTGGGGTGCCAACCTCTGATGATTTGAAATTCTGGGCCTGGAGCCAATCCTCTAGGCTTTTTTTGAAATTTGCTTGTCACCAGTGTAAACCTCAGGCCACTATTGTGGACAGGTGACAAATTCTTCCTATTTAAGGTTGTAACCAGCTCTCAGCGTATGTGTTGTTAGTACAGTGTATGCATGTAAATCAAACTGCTAGCATTGAGGATAAACACTGACACTGCTTGAAAGTGTTTGATGGTGTGGGGTCAATGATGCAGACAGAACAAACGTTTTCTGAGTTACTTTATCACTGAAAATCCACAACCCACGCATTTTTATTTTAATTCTTTAAAAAAGTGCTACACTGTTTTTAGGTAACGAATTTTAAATGGCTTTACAAAGATTCTTGCTTAACAGTATCTGCAGTGCTGCTTCATTATCGTTCATAATACTCCAGTGAATCACAGTACCTGCAGAAAAATGACATTTGTTGAATATCTACTGCAGGAGGGAAAATAAGCTTAGTGGAAATATAAATAATAGATTCTAATAGTCATGGCTGTTCATAAATAAAAAGATATATACAGACCAATATGGTCTAGTGAAACAGCCACATTTCTTTCTAAGACTGACTTGCTGGATGATGTTGAAGGAATCACTTTGTCACTTTTTGGCTCAGTTTCCAAATATGAAATATAAACTGATATGATTCTTACCACTCAATGTAAATAAAATTCTTCGAGAATATGAATAAAAATCAGTGTAGAAATGCTAATATATTATTTTCTAGCTTCATCCACATTCTGCACATGCAAACAGAGAGTGAAGATGGATTTCTGCTTTTTTGCACATCTGTGCCACTAGTGGAAGTTTTGCAAGCCAGATTAGGTCCTTGGGGACATAAACGCATTCCTACTGCTCACAGTGTTTGTACAGTTGCAAAGTGGCTTAAACTACTAAGCAATTCTGCTCATGGGTGTACAAAAAATAACAACCGTCATCTTACCCTGTTAGCTGCACTGGCTCTTCAGTACTAAGCAAAGGAAAAATTGGACCCATGATATGAGAAACTGGGAGATACATGATTCATAAAACACAGGAGTTTACAGCCTTATCAAGATGGGAAGAGACCAGCTCTGCCTGAAGAAGCTATTGGCTTCTACTGGCAGAATATTTCTGCTAATTCTGCTTGTTAAGAAACTGTTCTTGAAATAGCAAGAGGCTTCACTTAATTAAATGTTAGCCGGTTCCTGCATAATTTATATTTCATTTTGGTCAAAAGTCATCTGAGAACCCCAAAATACCGTGGCAGAGCTGCGTGCTAAATTCTGCCTTCACTTATATGGCTGCAGTTCCACTGAGGTCTACAGAATACTGTGTGATGATTAGGTCTTGTTAAATTCATTTTACACAGAAGATGAAATATTGGAAAGCTGAATAACTTGCCCAAGGTCAGTGACACAACGGGGAGCTGAATTACCGGGAACCAACGACTTCTATTTGCTTGCTGAATTCACTAGGCTCATTGAAAATTTAATTTCTGCTCTGCTGACTCATATGTAGCCACATAGGTGTGGTTTCAGTACAGGTCATAAAAGTCTTTCTAGGGACGCTGCTGAATCACATCTTCTTGTTTGGGCCTATTCTGCGTGTACATTCAAAGAGAATTGCCAGGTCTAGTCATGGCGATAGCAGCTGTTCAAACTGAAATATGATGCTGTTCCTGCTGCCATCAAGCACTACCGTTTTTCTATTAGTTAATAAACAGATATTCTCCTTGAAGGTTAACCACAAAAATGTCCTTAACTTAAGAAACAATACTTTTCAATAAAGATAGAAAAACAAAGTTAGAGGTGTATATTTACACGTACTCTATTAAAACAAATAATTTGAAGGTTTTAATGCACTCTTTAATTTTGAAGTGTACAGCTTTTAAAATATTTTTAGAGTCTGTATGACTCAGGAGAATAGTAACAGTGTCTATGTACTTATTTTTTTTTTTTTTCCCCTAGTATTCCAATCCAGCCTGGGGTCATTCTCCTGCCAAGAGTTAGACAGCAAAGGACTTGGCATCAGCTCTCAGTAAGACTTTTACACATGCTTATGCCTGATGACTAGTCCTATCAAAGCTAACAGGAACACTCACATTGTAAAAACTTAAGCATATGTCAAATCTCTAACAGATCAGGGACTACATCAGCACTGGTTACTGCTGACTAAATACAGGAAAAACATGTAAGTATTAGAAGCAATCTGACAGTGTAAAAGTAACTTTGGACATAAAACCAGGCTACGTTTTTGTAGGGTTGTAACCCCTTGTAAATAACTGATCCATATAGATATAAACGAGTGAAATATGTTATTCACAAACAAATGACCTATTCACAACCATGCTAATAAGAGATGTGTAACTAACTACATGGTTTTCTATCCACGCATTAAAAATTCTCTAGGTTTTTATCATGACACTGAAATTAAATGTTCGAATTAGGAAGAACAGCTTGAAGATCTTATCTTTTTCCATTAAAGAGAACAAAATTACTGCTATCTGTAAAATCAAACTTCCACCTGCAAATCAAATGACAGCTAAATATCCTAAAGGGGATCCTTTTGCTTACTCCAGAGGACAGAAATTACTCACTTTACAATACCTTACTCTTTTAGGTGCTCTCTGAGCACAGTTGTCATACTGTGTCCCCTTTCCCACATCCACCCTTGGAGTGCAGATGCTGAGTAGCAGCCAGGTTCTTTCCACCCATCGTACTTTTCAGGAAGGGAGGACATTGCAAAGGCTATGCCATCAGGTTAAAAGAAGTTGTTGGTGAAAGCCTTTGTATATCTCTGAAGAAGCTGTGCGTATATTACGAATGAAAGCCCCACATAGAGGATGTCTTGAGAAATAAAAGTAGCTTTAAGTAATCTTTCTTCATCCACATCTGGGATGGGCAAGGCTGTGCTGTAGCTCAGGTGAGGACGAAGGGGGAGGGCCTGGGCTTAGACGTAGCTCCTGCGCAAACAAGGGAATCCCCCAGCCAGGTTTCTCCCAGCTCTTGTTCACCCAGCTCTTTGCCCAGCAGTCTCACCCAAAGTCACCGCTATACCATAACAGCGCTGGCTTTGAACGTGGGCAGCCAAAGCCCTCAGCTTGAGGAGAAGAGGTGACTGAGCCTCTGCACCTTACTCGGCGACCTGATGGCAAACATGGCAATTTCTGCTTTGGAATTCCTATTCAATCTTATCAACGTTTTGGATAGAGATTCTCTCCAAAAGGTTTAGAATATGGGGTAGCCAATAGCTTAATGAGGTCGTACCTCCTTTTTGTTACAGGATGGTTTTGAACATGTTAGGATGAATCTCTGCCCTCTGGGGAACTTCTGTAATTTTTACTTTTGGATTTATACCTTAGAGGCATAGTGCAGATAAATTGATTAAAGTCTATCATAAGGTTAAGTATAAAATTATGAGGAAAATACTGCAACCTATGTAAGTACCTGAGAGCATTTTGTTTGACACCACTGCTCTCTTGTGCACTATGTCTTCACGAAAAGGTCTAACTGGAGTCCCAACAGTAGTCTTGACTATGAGTGGGTAGCCACACTTTCTTCTAGGCAGGCCTGCAGAAAGCATCTGCTTACACTGTCTAGGCAGAAAGAAGTGCGCAACTGCTTTCAGGATTGCAGAGCAGCAGTCTTTGCCGCATGAATCTCACCTCAGTTGAGAGCAAAGGGGCATTTTCTACAAACCTGAAAACAGTGCTGGTAAAGGTCATTCCGTGCAAAATTGCATTTTTTATAAACATGAGCGATACATGAAAAAAACCCTAAACAGTTAATGAAATGGTGAGCATGACAGCAAAAAACAAAATCTGAACATGTACTTAAAGACATGGTTGTTAGTTGCCATTTTTTTAATTTCTGTGGTTACTTAGTATTTTGGAGAAAAGGTTGTCATGAGAACGTAACATCCCTTCACAAAGTGTCAGAGTAAACACTGCTTGTAACTCCCAAAGAAAAACCTTCATACTACTAATACGCTTTCAAAATTCAACACTATCAGAAAAATAAATTTCTATAAGAACTTTCTATTTTTATATTTCATGAATCAGAAAGGTCACAAGCCCAATTTAAAAAAAACACGCTTTGCAGGCATGAAGGGTAAAATGCTGAACATGAGATGTAGTTTATTAGAAAATATTGCACATCAGATGTCATAGGGATGTATTCTTAACATAATAAAGCAAATCCAGGGGAGATCTGCCACCTGTTTTTACCCTTTCTTACTTGACCATTAGATGCTCGTTCTTCCATTTCTTATTGGACAATTTTAAAAGCATCTCCTTGTCACTGCCATGCTATTCTCCTGACCTTTCCTGCTGAGCTGATCCATTTACTGAACTTGAAGAAGCAGAACTGCCTCCTCCAAGTTACTGAGTGCATGTACCAGTGCCAGCAGGAGACAGGCAGAGAAGAACAGTAGGGTTTTAAAGAGGACAGGGAGCAAGTTTGAAGGTAGTAAAGGACAGAAAGGAGAATGTTTAACAAGCTTTTGACATCTAGCAAATTTAAGAGAAAGTTAATAAATAGAGAGCAAAAAGGGAAAAAAGAGCATTTGTGGATAGAGAAGGTCATTGGGTAGACATTAAGATTTTAACATGTTGGGGCCAAGTAGAAAAAGGAATGGGAGACAACAGGCATGAGTGGAGACCTGAGAAGTACAAAGAATAGAGTTGAAGTATTAACAGCTGTGCGTTAAAGGTCAAATCCTACAGCCTGTATTTAGAGTTTAGTTCTTCTTTCATTTATAATTGCTTAACATTGATGTAACTCTACTGACTTAACTATAACAACCTTCATCATCTGACCTTGATTTTTTTTTTTAATAGAGCCAGTGATTCCTATTTCAAACCATCAGATCTACTGATATTCTGAGTTGGATTTTAGCCATAAGCAGGAAGTCAGGAAGTGCAAAAGAGCATTTCTTTTAACAAAAAAAAGGAAAGGTATTTAGGGCAAAAGATATTGGACATCTGTTAATCTTGATTGCTCTGACTAAAGACAGAGAGAGGGAGAGAGAGAGAGGGTTGAATCCCTTCATGTATTCCTATCCTCTTAGTTCCATACTGTTTTCTCAACACTAGTGTGACAGGGGTAGCTGAGCGTAATCATTCTTATTCATACACGGACAGAGCCTGTAAACACTAATTCCCCCTTACAGATAATGACTAAACCTCACTTTCAGTGAAACTGGAGTAAAATTTCAACAGTTCTACTGGATCAAGGAGGTGATCTGATTCCAACTATTATGAAGGCAGCAGATTGTAGCCTATTGAATATAAAAAAGTAGAAAACTAGCAGCCTAGTAAGTAACCAAGCAACAGACACAAGACATTATTGCTATGAAAACCTTAGCTTTAATATTCACTGATTTTTACCCTAAGTTTACAGAGCTAAGATGGTATTATCCAAGGCTTTTGCCAAGAAAGATCCTGTATCACTATCATCTTTTCTGATTTTCATGCCAGTCAGCAGCTTTCTCGCCAGGACTCCACCAGAGCCCCTTAGTCTTTCCTTTCTTAGCTGCCTAACAGAGCTGAGCTCATTTAACAGCTGTCACAGATACCATGCTTACACTTCTTAGTGCAGTGTAAAGATACCCAAGTTAGCTTCTTTGCAGACCAAATTATTCTGTGCAGAGCACACCAGCAGATGCTACTTCCGGCACCCTACCTAATCTGTTAGAAGTATCTTGAGTATCTCAGCTTGGTACTGCACTGTGTGCTGGAGACATATTATCGCTTGCTTAACAACTTACGTGAATGCCTTGGTTTCTACTTCCAGTATCTTAATATGGGGTTATTCCGCTTCCTTATGGGAGTGCTATAGGGATACAGTCACGCATACTACTGAAGTACTCAGAAAGCATGGTGAAAGAAGCCATGCAAAACTCCACTGGTGTCCTTCTGTGGGTGGTGCAAGCTGAGCTGGCCCCTCAGTGAACACGCGCGTTCATCTGGCCTCCTGATGCCCTGGGTGACTTCCTCCCTTCCTTCCAAGCACAAGTCAAGCGGTGGATCAAACACAGAGAAACAAGAGAAAGAAGGACTTCTCCCTATTCCGAATCAGATTAGTGGTCAGTCATTCAAGCATATAGTTTTAGAAGAATATGTAAAGTAAGAAAAGAGAGAAATTACTAGGTTGTGAAAGGGCAAGAATGGAGAGTAGCTTAATTAAATTAACTGAGGGAATATTTACACTTCCCATTTCTGAGATTTGCAATTCTGTAGAATAATCTCCCAGAGGAAGTCATGAAAACCTCATCACTGAGCCATTTTAAATGAGTTGGAATAGCTTTAGAGTGAGCAACAGTGTGGGGGCTGTGGACCAGCTTATGGCTCCTCTCTCTCTCTCCTTCTAATCAAGCACGCTCCCCTTATATCTCTGTGGCATGAACTGTGGGATAATCCATATCAACACATTAATGTATTTGACTTTTAAAACCTGTATAGATACTTATCCCAAATAAATTAATAAGATTACCAACAGGATTAATGTACTGTTGTTTGCCATTCTTCTGTTTTCTGTGATCATACAATATAAATGTTAATTTAAAACTTTTGGCTTACTCTTAAAGCATTTCATGATGCTGATTCCCCATGCACATGTATATCTGTTGAAAGCTTTCTCCATAACTTTGCATAGTACTAAATATTTCTTCTCTTGCCTAATCCAAGGACACTTTAGGTAAAACAAGACCTTTATGGGTCAAGATCCTTTGTATTCTCTTATTGTGCATCTTAGCATAGACATTTCTAAGTTAAAAAACAGCATATTTCAGAGGATTTGAGTTGGCAATGCACAGCCCTAGGGACAGAGCCCATCTTGGGTATAATCCAAACGGACCTCTGAGGAAATGATGAGAACAGCTGCATCAGGGGTCACAATTTCCAGTGCCTTATTTGGCATTTCTGTGTCTTTACGAAATGTAAAGTCTTATATTTGATAATTACCTAAATTGTGCACTGTTGTTTTGCCTCTAATACCTGGTGCTGCAATTTTGGAGTAGCTTCTTCAAGCTTTTTTTCTCCCATCTATGTACCAGCTGAGATAAGTAACAAGGTCTAAATATGTAGGCTTTGCATAGCACACAAGTTTACTCACCTCAGAGTAGCTAATTCTGTTACTACTCTGCAGAATTAATTCCACTTTAGCTTACTATGACAGTTTGTTTACTTTATTCATAAATATCCTGATTCATTAGAGAACAAATGATTAAAAATTAAATGAGAAAGAAGGCTGTAGATAATATTACTAGGAGGAAGACAGTAGTTACTGGACCCACTGAAGTTTTTCCTACTATTTCAATTAGAGACAATATTATGCTTCACTTTCTATTGGAAAATTATGTTTAAAGTTTCCATAAAAAACATCTGCTGTATTCCACCCCAGCATTGGCAGTCATTCAGAGATAGATTAAATCATTCATTCCATATATGCTAGTAAATTTAGTCTCCCTTCTGCTAAAGTTGTTATTGACCATGGCTTATTGAAGGACTCATTTTGTAAAAGTCGATTTCTAACTTCTTCCAATTTGACTACTCCTTACAAGAAAATACCTTACTTTTATCTTTCTCTATCATTTGCACCTTGAATGCAAAGGTTGCTTCCAGCCACATGATGTTTTGGAAAATTAGGCCATCAGACTTTCCCAACCATAACTGAACACTTATTTTAATCTTGGCTTTTGATGATGATGCAGACGCTATTGTTCAGAACTTTTTGTTTCATCACAAAGGTCTTATTATAACATGGGCAAAGGTAATCAGGATCCCAGCTCATTACTTTTTACGTTTTCTCTCTTGAACTACAAGACCAGCTCATTAGAACAGGGCTGCAATACAACAAGTACCAGTGACTCCCTGAGCAATGGGGCACATTTGTGCAGCTCACACAGCAGTAGTTTTACATATTTGAATGTTTCGGATAAAAGTGATTTAGCTATCTTTAAATTAAATATTAATTTTGCAAGTGGGTTTCATTACTGCCTTTTTGCAATAAGACAAACTTAGTTTTAAAGATCCCTAGCAAAGACAACATAGCTAAACACCACCAGAAACAAAACTAAAAAACCCCTGAGATCTGTGGTTTCCTACTTCTAGCCACCAGCAAAGGAATTCCAATAGGAATTAGAGAAGTTAAGCACCTAAGTCTTGAGGACATTGTCTAGACCATGGGGTAGTTATGCTTCAGGGCATGTTTTACGCTCCTGGTCTGCCAGTTACCTCAAACTTTTCCAGAGCACTGCAGCTTTCTCCTAGCCCATCCACCCAGGTCTCGTAGGTGTACACCCAGTTCTCATCCTGAAGAGGAATTTGGACATGACTGGATATGCACCTGGACCTGAGATCTGGGGAGCGTTCATTGAGCCACAGAACTGACATAGAATGTTTAAGTAAATGGGAGTTAAGGCAGTGCCTTAAAAGTTGGGGTTTGTGTTTTTTGAATTTTCCTTCCCTATTGCTGTATTCTGAATTATGGCTTAGCCAGAGTCAGAAAGAAGAGTTTCTAAAATATTGACAAATTTTTTTATGGTTTTCTTGTATTCATCTTAATACTCAGCTTTAAAGTTAGTCCAAGTAGAGTTTGATATTCAAAGACACATTAAGTACTTAAACCAACAATAAATTGATCCTATTTTGTGTTTGACTGGATCAGGATTCTGAGTTTGCTACAATGTTGATTTTCATGCCAATACATTTTGAATTTCCAGGATATACTGAAGTGTTTGAAAATGTTTACATGCATACTTGAGCCTTGTACAACATTATTGCACAAAGGCCTCTCTTCACTTGAGCGTGCAAAAAATCAGTTGCAGAACACTGCATGGATCGTAAGTG
Organism: Burhinus oedicnemus; assembly: GCA_008921705.1. Taxonomy (NCBI): domain Eukaryota; kingdom Metazoa; phylum Chordata; class Aves; order Charadriiformes; family Burhinidae; genus Burhinus; species Burhinus oedicnemus. Next base: position 291,742 of record VFFE01007500.1, read on the forward strand.
GTAAATTATTAGTATATCTAGGCAAATTTTGCATCTGTCAATTTTTACGCTGCAGAAATTGCCCCTTATATGTAGTTTACAGTCCTCCTACTGGTACTTAAAGATTATTATGTTTGAGAAACTGAATGATTACTTCTTTCTTATGATAATTCATGTAGTTTTATAGATTTTTATACAGAATATATATACTAATATGTAGCGTTGTAATTCTTCTATTGTATCCAGTGCAAGCAGAGCACTGTGAAATAAAATGTCTATTTACAACCTTTATTACAATAAAACCTTGTCTAAACTTCAAGGCTGTCTATATCTATCATGATTAAAAAAACCCCAGACAATGAGTGAGGCCAAACAGTACTTTTCTAAAACTACTAGGACACTTCCTAAGGTTCATCAACAAATGTGTCTTATGAATGATGTCATGTATGAAGAGAAAGTAATGAAATGTGGATATGCTATGTATATAAAAGGAACCTTACTGGAAAGTACAATCCTTATGCCTTTCTTTTGCTTCTAATGCAAACAGTAGCTGAGTAAATTTAAAAAAAAAAAAAAAAAAAAAAAAGTCTGATTAGAATGAAACCTCGGCAGCCCACAGACTGAGGCTTTCAGTCACCAAAAATGAAAGTAATGAAAATCAGGACGTGAACACTCACTGTGTCAGGCTTTGGGGAAATAATAGCTGTCTTTCAAATTAGAAGGCTTCGCAAAGCCTGTTAGAGAGTGCACAGCAGCAACCCACATATCTCTGCCCTCATGTTAGGGAATCCAAACCACAATTCCACCAGCAGTGCTGCAAGCAGGCTTCACAAATATTTGATTATATCTCCTCTAAGAGCCTAGCAAAATCTAAATGAATATTTGGGAAGATGACTAATAGCTTAGCATGAATATTCCAAACAAGCCTTCCTAGGTATTTGTATAAAGCCACTCAAATTAACCTGCTCTTTTGTGTGTGTCTGTACATCTAGATCAGTGCATTTTCATTTCATAACATGCATATGGACCTCTGCGCTGGACAAACATGAGTTAGACAAAATTAGTTACTACATAAGAATAAGCAATTAATTTACAGTATATAGCATTAATATCCAGTAAAACATTATACTTTAACGAGTAATTTGTTTGCCTTCAGGTTTTTTTTAATTAGCTGGTCCCTTTATCAAGCTTAACTCATCACTCAGGTTACTCTACCATTGGCTTAACTTTAAGCTCACATTTCTCGTTAAGCATATGGTAGACAGTTTGAGGCCTTAGAACATGCCAGTCTTGGATATATCATTGTCTTCACCCCAGGAGAGCAGAGATAGCTGAAAGATCACAAAAACAGCTCCAGTGGAAAAAGCTATTAAATTTTATTAACCAGGGCCCTGAACCAAGAATCATTACTATAACAATGCAAAGTGGAGGTAAAATATCACCTCACCAGTGTGATAGCATTTTACAACCATTTCATACTTATGCAAATGATCGCATATGTGAAAGGCAATAATGAATTAATGGACCAACCACATAGTAGCATCAAGGGTAAAAATACAAATTTATTTAGGATTCACTAGAGTGATAGAGCAAAATTTTAAACTACAGAGAGACTCTTTTTCCTGGAGAAGTTATTCCTTGCATTCACATCACACTTAACAGCTATCATCAAATTCTAATATGCCTTCAGATGGATGTGAAAAATGTTATAATACACAAAATTTGTAATTGCTACAGGATGTATTAGTTGCTGGTGGGATAGGAAGGCGAGACTCCAATGAGTTGACAACCTTTCAAATAAAAGGTTAAATTTGTGTTCATTAGACTGTAGGAAAGGTAAGGTTTTGATGAGAATCTTTCCTGGATGACTGCTAATCTTTTTGTTCCGCGCACAGATGCACTGTTGCCTATTGTCATGGTAACAGGCAGCTCTACTCCGCTCTGCTTCTGCCTTTTCTTAGGCTACGGACACCCATGCACTTCTCCCCAGGTATAATCCTGTCATTCTTCCAGTCTTATCCTGGAAGTTTTGCATTGGCCCTTACCTTTCGCACTTGATAATCCACGCCTTCCCCGGGAAGGGACCTTTCTTTGTTCTCCAGGACAGGACACAGTGATGTGAGTTATTTTTTATTGTCCTGCCGCGGAAGGTACAGGCACCAGCTCATGTTCACGCTCTACCTCACTGTCTGTACAGGTGCAATTGGATCACACTGCTTGGCTCCCAAAACTCAAGCCGACATTGGAGCACGTACGGGCATATGCGTATGGACCAACCCATTATTATAATGAATAGTTTTTATTTAGTAGCTGGAATAATGCACTAGAGAAAGAAAGACTCAAAATTAGCAGCCACATTTCAAGCATGTTTAAGCTCATCCAGTCTTTCACTTGCCTGCCATCTCTGCCCACCTGGCTTTCTGAGCAAAGTGCAGGGACAGACCCAAGCACACATCCCACTAACCAGCCTGTTTGCACCTACCTGCTGTGGCTCCCTCCCCTGCCTTCGTTTTGCTATTTGCTCTGGCTCTGCACCTTAAAGACCCTTCTTATATCCAGATAAAAGGACAATTTGCTTCTGCCTAGATGCACAGCTCTGCTAACTAGACAGACCTCTCAGAGTGAAATATTTATCCTGCTCATAATCCAAACACGCCACGCGAGTGACAGCCTTTTCCAAACTATTACAAATCACCCAGGATCACCCCCACGCTTGTCACACATACCTATTCTCAAAATGGAACTGCACATTGGCAGATTTTTCAGTCGGTTCAGTGAAGGGAAAGCGGCCGTTAAGAAGCCCCAGGGCTGTTCTAACCTACACCAACTGGCAATGCTCCCAGAGGGAAAGCACACCAGCTGGGGAGAGGCGTACGGGCTCCAGTGGCGAGCCTCAGCCCTCCCTCTTTTGGGAGCTAAGAGGGGGGACGGTGCGGGACACCGAGACAGGAATGCTGTGACTGCCGAAACCAGTTATCTACAAGAAGAATTGCCACCTCGCCAAAGCCAGCTACTTTTTTAGCTCCTTTGGATAACTTAAGGAGCATAAAGTCTGCAATAGGCAAGGGTATCTGGCAAAAAGATTTCAATGTAATATTGACTGAAAACCTTTGCCCTCAGTTCTAGGCCTTTTATTATCATCTTGTCATTTTTCCAGTGGCCTGGCAGTGTAAAAAGAATCTGAATTTCTGATGTGAAAAGCACAGCAGAAAAAGAAACAAAAAAAAAGTTGGTTCAGACCCTCCTTACTTTTCATTAAGGAATAAAACAGAGTAAGGAGAGTGCTATTTATTTTCCTTTTCTGGCCACATTTGTAATGAACAGGCCAACACAGCCAAGACGCATCTCTTGACTCATTAAGCTAGCATTATTAGTAATTTTTTCTTACCTTGTTTTTTACCTAAGGCTAGTCCGACTAAAACTTAGGTTAAAACCTGGATGGAGACCTCAGGCTTTGGCCCAGTATGTTTTCTGGGTGCAAATGGAATGAATGAATGAATGAATGCAAGAATGCATATTTAGTGCTACAGGCAATACTTGTATTTAATAATAATGTGGTATCCTTACCTAACGTGATTCATTTGAGGCTCTCAAAGCAGTTAATAATTGCAATATTCATATAGTATTGTTAGTAATTATTATTATGTTTACAGATACAAGTTGAGGTAAGATACAACTAAACACCTTCTCAAAGTCATACAACACAATCTAAACCTATGGATTCTCAAGGCAAAAGATAAGCTTAGCAGTGACCTGGTTTTCACTTCTTCACAATCTAGACAGTTGGCCTTTCACTTGTTATGGCCCATATAATTTATCCATAATTATTAATAGCAGTGGGAATTTGGGAATTCAAAGAAGCTAGGGAGGCTCAAAGGACTTGTTCCCCACGCACACAACCAAAAACAATAGTGATGGCCACTGGTGCAATGGAATGTCAAAGGGAAACAGTCTTTCTCAACAATGATAATCTTACAAAGTAATTGTAAGTGACATTGGGCTTTAGATGCTGAATAGATAATACAGTACTATAAAAAAAATTTCTGAGTAGATTTTACTTTACTTGTATTTTCTACTATAATCTTTCCTTTGTCTTTATTTTTTCTAGCCTGTCTACCCATCTGCCTTATGTGCTTATACACAGAGCCTTTCTCAATACACAAGGAATCTATTAAATCTTCTTTGGAGAAAGTAAACATGCATGAGAAAAGATGCCGGTCTTATTCTGCGCTATCTCACCCAGCTCTCTGAATGCAAGCGTAAAATGTGAGCAGCAACGAATGACAGCTAGGGGCGGGTTTTCCATATAAGAAAGAGCCCATATTTACCCCAAAGCACTTGTATCTCCAGCACAGCACAGTTTCTATGTTAGTGCAGCAACTGGCTCATATATGAAAAGCCTGTTATGCGTACTGTAGATGCAGTGACAGCTAATGGCATCAGACGCAGGCAGAGAGACAATACAGTTGTAAAATAAATGAACAACAGAAAAATAACTTAGGATGTCAAGAGTGAGGAGCCCAGACTGCTGATGGTGTACAGAAGGAAAAGAGAGGTGTATGGAAACAGAAAAAAGAAATATCAGTGCACCGGCCAAGACAGAGGCAGAGCATAGTGTGGAAACTGTTCAGCAAGACAAACAGAAAAAGGGGAATTTTCCCCCTCTTAAATGCAGCTGTAGAGAAAAGAGCTGTATGCCATACACCCCTTTTATTTTTACTGATGCTTCACAGGAAGTTACAAACAGGCTGCCCTGTTATATATGATCTTTAATAATCTCACTCACATAAACATGTGCACTAAACCAGAGGATTGATTGTAACTTGTTCCTAGATAAAACATGAAGCGTTTGGGCCCACAGTCTGCAGTCAATTTCCAGACTCTGCAAAGGTGGAGACCTGAATATTTTTTCTCATTCCTAAATTATTACTGGCTCAAATGTCCTGAATATAGATTAGAAGAATTACCTGGTTATATTAACCTAGGGAAAGAGTTGAATAAAAACCCATGATCGTATTTCAGGAAAATAGTCTCCATTAGAGAGTAAAATCTCTCTCCCTCTCCCGCTCTCTCGAGTAGTTATATCCAGCATGTAGTGGTTTTTATAACCCATTTTTGGGGTCCTTGAATCCGACTGAATATTGTCTACTCTATTTGAAAGATTATGAAGTCACCTAGGACTCATCTCCTAGGACAGCAATAAACCAACCCTCCTGCCAGCCATAAACACATAACATGCCTGCATTTAATGTTTGCTCTGTTCCCTTTGAAATGTTAATCATCTCTATGTAAATTCTAGCATACTGAAACTCAGTTCATATTAACTTCGAGTTACCTGATTTAGATACAGTAGAGGACAACCATTTATCGGCCTGTTTTTTAAAGATCAAAGAAGCTTGTCCCTAAAATATGTCCCATAACATGCAAATGAATCTTAATGTCTCTAATTAGAGTATAACTTGAGGGTGCTTTCTGTTCTTGAAATAAAGTGTTACTGTATCATAGGCTTAATACACTCCAAGGATCTGATCTTCTCAGCAAGCCGCAACCACACTTCCTACCCCCGTCTATGACTTTTCTACTCTCATTGGTTTTGCTACAAAAAAATGCAAATCTTTTTTCCGACAACTCCTCTTCAGCTCTAACACTGATGACATCGTGGAAACATTTGGGGAGACAAGACTCCCTTGTGATAGGTGTACGAGTTACTGTGGCTCTGTTGTGCAACATGTTCAGCAACTGTATATGACAAGGTCTAGAGGCTCTACATACTTGCTGATGAGTAAGAAATTAATTCACACTTCAAGCTTATTCTTCCCTGCTGTATCTTATACAGGGAGATAAGCATGTCACGGTGGTTATCTTGCTTTAAAATTCCAGTGGTGAGAAACCCTTATACTTCCACTGAGAGGTAGCAAAGTGAGGTCAACACTACATCATACGCCTGTAAGTGACTCCACCTGCTATGTTCCACAGTAAAATAAGAATTTGCTGTCTCTACGATGCTTTAAAGCAGGAAACAAAAATACAGGGTACTCATCATGTAAGAAAACATCTTGTTTAACTTGGAAAGAAAAGCCTTAGTCACCTGGTGCAAATATATGTATTAAAAAATAAAAAGGTGTGGTTGGCAACTGAACTAGCACTTCCATTTCCATTGGGAATACTGCACACTCTCAAAGAGAAGCTACTTGGTAAGCAGGAGGTGAGAACAGAAAACGTGCAGAGATGGCTGAATATTTGTTACAAATGCAGCCCTTCTTCATGCTCATGAATCATTTCTTAACTGATCCTCATTTCTTCAAGTACACTTGTTGTTGATATGCTACAGGGTATATCTTTAAAGCAACATTGCTAAGAAGCAAATATCATTATGAGTTATGTGCACAGGAAATGGGAGATCCGACCCGTCTCTGTCTCCTGTCTTATTATATCAAAATATTATACTGTCAGGTTGCTGGGGTTTTTGTCTGTTTGTTTCTGTGTGTTTGGTGTTTTGGTTTTTTTAAATTGTGGTCTCCTAAACTATTCCTCACTAAGTCTGCTATTTTTATTTGGGCATCTCCAGGTTAATATTAAAATCAGGATAAATGTTTTCAACTAATTTGTGAGAATTAAATTAAGCATTTGGATTTTCTGGAAACACTGAAGTTGAATATGCATAAGGTCACTTTTTTCTTTTTTTGCACAAACACTGGATGGCACAAGAGCAGAGAAAGAGCTTGTATCTAACAAAATCAGAAAATGGTGCTAATAAATAAGAACTGGGGAAAAAAATTTAAGAACCTTAGGATGTGTGATTATTTTAAAGAATATTCAACCCTTGCTTACAGATATTAGGAGAACAAATACTGGGGCTGCACAAACAGTAAAATAAACTCATGATTCCTATTTTTCTGGATGTTTAAAACTCAGTTGTTCATTAAAATAAAACAAGCAGTAATTCCAGGATCAGGTTTTAGACTCAAACGGATTGTTTCATTGTGTATTTTTCCAAGTATGTTAGAATACCTGGTTTGAAGGTTCAGCACAGATTTCTAAGAAGAAAAAATGCGCAGAATGGAGTTGAGGACTTTCACTGGCAGCCTGCAAGTTCCATGCTGAAATCTGTATTGTGCAAATGCTAGCATTCTTGAGTATTCAGATAAGCACTGGAGTATTAGTAAAACACAGACCTTTGGTGTAGGATTTGACCACAGATTTTTTTAGCGGTTGGACAATATGAGAATGGGCGTTAGGTGATTAGTCCAAATGTGGTAAGCCCGGGGAAAGGAGAATGGTCTTCAGATGGGGCTCACATGGATCCACTCAGTCCACGGGGACACGGACAAGGACTTGGGCACTGATGAGCTTTAAGAACACTATCTGCATTTTGAAGAAGCTAATGAAAGAGGGTGGCAGCAGAGCCTCTAAACAAAATGAAAAATGTGAGTCTAGGAATTACAGAGAGAAGCAGAAGACTGTGGCTGAGGCTTCCTAGACAAACTATGAGACTAGTTTCCTTCATGAGAAGGAGTTGGCAGAGAATTAGAGCTGAAGTCTTTGAACAAAGGTGTCCTAATATTTAAGCTGGAATGGTCAGAATAGGCTGGCTCATACAAGATCTAACGAAGCAGAGCTTCCCAAAAGGAAACTTTTTTCCATATGAGTCATGTTTTTGCAAGAGCTGAGAACCTTACAGTATCACCAGAGTGCAAGGAATGGGAAAGCAGACGGATGAGACTATGCCTGAGCCCTGCATACAGATATGAAAATTTAAAAAGAACCACCAAAAAAAACCATAAGCTTATGGTAATAAAGAAATAGATTTACATGTAAAAATTCTAGGTCATTCTTCAACAACAGCAAATCTCTGACTGAAGGAACCTTGCATGCTCCTTCACCACTAATTTAAACCAAAAATAGAGTCGAGTCATGCCAGACACAGTCAGTGTTACAAGATCTACAGGTCTAATCCACTTTCCTGTAATATGAGTTGAATAGCATTTAACCTGTATGCTGCAAGTTAGTATAGGCCCATTTGAGACCTAGCGTTTTAACTTCTTGTCTTCCTAAAATCAATCATACTTGTGTCAAGATGAAAAATTATAGTGGAAGAGGAGAGATAAGCTTAATACATAACAAAAATGGTATATAATGAGGAGAAATTTTTTTGCTCTTCTACTGAACCAGATTTACTATGTAATTTTCCTACGAATGACCTTCCATGACTCTACTTGACGAGCACACAGTTTGCTCTAAAATGCTACACACGTGCTTCAATCACTACTTTAAAGCAATGTTGGATCAGATGTAGCTGAAACTGGCAACAGTATTTTTTTTCTAATATGTCAGAATAAACACAGAACACTAGGTTTATTATTCTGAGCTTAAATTGCCTTTTGGTTCTAGTGTGGTAAATATTACTGAGATTATTTTTATCCTAGTAGCATCTATACCCTCTAATGAGACTGGGCCCTCACTGACCTCATTATGGTTACAGTCTGGGTCCATTTATGTAACTGGTGATGTGTGATGAAGATGAAACATTTGGGTTTTGTCTTCTGGATATTCAGTCAGTTGTTTCCAACTGGATTTCCTTGAACCAAACTGAAAAACTTCTTTTGCTGCAAACAGGCCTGAATTTATTACTGCTTTTTTTTTTCTCATTAATACCTTGAAACATGAAATGTTTGTAGTCCACAGGAGCCTGAAGCCTTACTTGTGAATAAATTATTTGTAATATCCTGATTTATTGGGGTGTTTTGGGGCCATTTTCTTCTGCCTGAGTGACACCAAGTAGGGTCAACAGCATCTGCCCAAGGTAGTCTGATTCCACTTCTGGCCACTCGGAGCTGTAAGAAGTAACATGGAGCTCTGACAATATCAGACATTTTCTGAAGACAGACCTTTAATTTTATGCTTGCATCAAGCAGGAAACATTGCAGATAATGCATGAATATCAAAATGCTCCCTTCCACAGAAAGCTGATCTAAGGGAGTTTAAGGTCTCTTAAACTATTCTGTGTTAGACATCTGGAAACAGTGATTTGAAATTCATTACATTATCCTGGATTAGAAGACATTTGGACATGTAAGTGATCCAGCACAGCTTTAGAAACTTGTCCTAAAATGCCAGGTGAGGAGTGCCTGAATTGGTCTCCAGTTTGTCAAATTTGGTCACCAACAGGCGATTCTGGAGTTAGTAGCTTTCTCGGTGGGTCACAGACTGGAGACCTGGAACTGAAAAGCAAAAAGAAATAAAATATGTTCCAGTTGGCACTAAAGGCTTTGTTTCCTCTATAATTTAGTGGACTGTGCTTAGTCTGTTTTAGCTTTGATCTGCTGTGTAATTGTTCCTTCTCTATCACATGTGTGCTCCTGGGAGCTTCTGGTTCTTGGCAAGCTTGAAAATCAGGCAATTTATTTTGGTAACTAAGTATGGACATAGGTACCCAGTTTCAGATATCTATTTTCCTTGCTGATAAATCACTGCTGCGCAGCTTCCTGCCAGCAGCACAAATGCCATGAAGGGCTATATTTGAAATTAAGAGCCTTTAGCCAAATCAGGACTTCATGAGTATCATGTATTGCAATATTGATTTCTATTTCTTTATGGATTAGATTCTCTAAGCATTATTGCCTGCTCTGTATATTTAGAAAGGGAAATAACTACAACATTTCCATTCCAGAAAAACAGCTTTGTAGCCCACTTGCTGAAATCCATTAAGTGACTCTGCAGGGTGGGAAAAGAGGTTGCTTTTTCTCTTTAGGTTGTATATTTTACAGTTGTGTGATAGAGTATGAGTCTGTCTGTGTGGTCAAGGCCATCCACCTGACTGCTGTATCTTTGTCCTACATTTGTTTATATCAGGATCCCTTGTGGATATCATAAAGCACTTCTTTTCAAAGCACTGAAATTGTAAAAATATGCTATTCTTTCAGAAACACTTTGTCAGTGATAGGGAGGTCATTGCCAAGATGAGAGCGAACCTGGCAGAGGCTTGTTCCTTCAGCTCCACCCAGCTTTGCGCAAGTTTCCAGCAGGCTTTTTAACTGTGCATCTCTAACTGGCTCCAGTCAGCTGGCTGATGCTGAAATTGCTGTTGTTGTAAGGTCAGCAAAGGCCTCGGGTTTTGTTTGTTGGGTTTTTTCACTTGATTCTAAGCTCTTTCCTGTTGTGTTATTGCACAACTGGAGCCCTTGACAAAACATGTGTCCCTAAGACTGGATTCTCTGGGAAGTGCTCAGTTCGAAAAGAAAGTTACCAAGTTGCAGTAACAGCATTTGTATTCTGGGCAAAAATTCGTTTAATGATTTTGGATGCAACCGTGCCACTAAAGTCTTAAAGAGGCATTTTTACAACAGAAACAAACCATACCAAATACTCAGTAAGCTCTTCAAATGTCTGTGTCATTACTAAGACTTTCATTTCCACTGGGACATAATGCTGGGTTGGGTTTGTTTGTATGTTTGCAATGCTTGAAATACGTGACAGGCTTCTGGTTTTCCTCTTCATTTGTTCCTACTTCTTAAACACAGCTGTTAAATGTTACAAAGATGCACTGTTTTCTACAGTTGCTGAGGCACACAATGAATGGACCTTTTTGGTGAGCAGGTTAGATTCCATGCATTACCTTCATTTGAGATTCCCTACAGATTTTGGTACCTACAGAATCTGTTAAAACAAATTTTTAAAAAACTGAAAGTGATTCTTATGATCCTGTTTTAAAGTTATTTATGTTAAGGCTTGAAACCCTTCTCATTTCCTCTTCAGATTTTCTAGAGTTCTATATTTTCTTCTAAGCAAGGCAGGGTTGTCTTGTTAGACCTACATATGGTATACATTTTGTTCAGTTTTGTGTTCTCTGTCAACTTTACCAGTCAGATGTTATGCTAGTAATCTGGTCCTCATGAGGCTGATTCTCTCTGAAGACTAACAGGAACTGACCGGCACCGAAGAAATGTTTAAGGGACGTGACTGTAAACACAGCAGCTCTAGTTAGCATTGATTCTTTTACAGGAAAGCATTTGCCAAAAACTTCTTGTGTCACTTATTTCTAATAGTATTTTGGCTTTGGGTATCCTAACAAATATCTGACGTGCTGAATGAAGCAAGTATCATTCAAAAACCATACTTGTATTAAGTTCTGTGAAGGCTATGGAAGTAATTGGGTTTTTACTTAAAAAGTACTTATCCAGTCCTTCCTGTCTTGGAAGTAACTATAGTGGCTTGATACTGAAAAGCAATGAAGAACTATGACACCAAAGGAAGTGGCAAATTATCTCAATCTTATTTTATCCTTTCTTCTGATCCTGTGAAGACCTGTGAAATGCATTTATTTATAGATTCCTCTATCACCAGTGTAACCAAGCTCTCCTTCTAGAGCTAACTCTTTCATTCCTGGCAATCACAGTAAAATTAGCTGATAATTTCTCATATTTTTCTAGGAACATTTTCTTTCCTTTCTCTAGTTTCCTTAGGAACCAGCTATAAACACCTTATATATATATCTATGTATATATGCAGCATAGTAATACTGCACATGTCCAGAATTGACTAAGGTCTCTTTCAGGTCTGCAACTGAACAGGCTTGGGGTTTGGATTTTTTTCCCAGTGACAACTGCTCCAAAACCAATTTTGTCTTTCTTCAACTTATATTCATTCTTCGGTACTGTGGTTCTAGCGGTTCCCTAGGAACTGTCAATCAACATCTAACATAGCTTTACTGGGTGAACATAGAATCTGTAGTCTTTTCAAATATACGGTTGAAACGCTTGTACTCCTTTGGCACAATTGTCCCTTGCACAACCATTCCAGAATCAATTTGAATTCTCATCCATTTAGATTTATCTTTTGTTTAACGTAGTGTTGTCTATCCCACTATGTTATCTCCCATGGGAATGTGGAAGCATCTTCTGACCTCAGTCCTCTTTGGGTGGTTTCCAGTATTTTTAGCTATTTGCAGGTCACTGCGATGTGGTTACATACTGTTGCCTTTCCTCCTTCTTGTCACCTGTGCTGGATGCAGCCTACAACCATGGCCTCTTCTACAGTTTATTGTTCTTCTCTTTTATGAAGGTGTTCTGGTGTGAGCATTTCTATGGCACTAATATTATTATACTGGACATCTGGCTTTCTCATTTCTCTCGTATTTCTTTTGTTTGACTTCATAGTGTTACTGGAAATGTTGTATATTCTGCTGGTGGCACAAACAGTGCTGCTGGTTTACATGATCTTTTCACTAGTGGTCAACAAAATTTAAGTAATTGTTCCCTGGCAGAGCCGAACTGGTAAAACTTTTTTTTTTCACAATTGTGTAAACAGCACTGAACAACTCTTGTTAAAAAAACATATTCTTTCTCTGCTTGTTTTTTGTTGCAACGGGCAATCTTTATAAGTGGTGCTAGAAACAAAATCTATCATCAAGCAGGAATCAAGCATGTCCTCTCCTCTGCAAACTCTCTCCTTTCCTTTCGACATTAGTAAAGGGACACACAGTTGATAACAACTGCGTTGTCCCATCTCCTACCACAGATATTAGAACATTTATCTGATACTCTTGCGGCTTCTTTGAATGCGGTTTAATACACCCACTAGGGTTTACACAACTTCTCTAGCATGGTGGCCATGTGACAGGGAGCTCTGCTGTTGCAGCTTGCTGTGAAACACCAGCAGTCTTCAGGGCCTCTGGCACACTGCTGCTTACTCCTGTTTTCTATTGAGCAGGGTTGCTTCATTTTTCTGTGCTTTTGCAATCCTCTCCAGTTGTCTTTGTTACAGGATCTACTTAAACGCCCTTCTCCCTGCCGTGACTCAGGAATTCTGATTTTCTTTTTCTGTCATTTCCTAAGATTTGGGCTTACTTAATTTCTTTTAGTTTCCCAAGAGTTCTCTTGTCTTTCTTTCAAGCTTTTCCCAGCAGCCCGATCTGACGGAGACTTTCTTGTGTTCTTCCTAATTTGAGAATAGTATCTATTTTTTTCTCATGATGTTTTAAAAATAATAATGCATGGTGGCAAAGCTTTGAGAAGTTAATCTCTTCAATTTGCAAGTCTGCCATATGCTTTCTTGTCCTCTCTAAAAGCTGAAATACTAAAAAGTTACAGTAAGAGTTTAATGTTCTCAGTAGTTTGGCTGATGGAAGGAACAAGAGCACACTGAAGTGGCATGAGGAAAGCAAAAGAGAGTGCTTATCTGGAGAAATAAAGCGGCTGATCTAGACTTACAGAGGAACACAGATCTCAGTGTAGAAAATGAAATCATCAGCTACAGAAAAAGCAAAATGGAAAGCCAGAAGCCAGTTGTAACAGAAGTCTTGGTACAGGAGTGAGAGAAGAATGGTGTCACACGGACATTAAACATAGAAAATAAGTGGGCAGGTAGAAAAAAGAAGTGATAGAACAGACTGGAGGGAGGGAAGCCTCGTTATTCACAGCACCCATCAGACTCCTCTGGGGACCAGCTGGAGGTGCAGACTTTTGCAGAAATTATCACAAGAGAGGGCAGGTGCACAGCCAGCGCTGGAGAGGAGATGCAGCCTTCACGGAAAGCAAAGAACAGAGGAGAAGTCATTCTATCACAGCTTTTACCTGCTTCTGTGCTATGCTGGTCCTCTCTAGAAGGAGCAGAAGTGTAAATGAAGGGAGAGAGAAGTCGAGTTAAAGGGAAATACTGGGAGGAAAAGATGATGATGAGAAAGTAGGGTTTGAGGCAGAACAGGCATCAGCCATTTCAGAGGTAGAAAAAGGAAGTTGAGAAGGGAGGAAAGATGAGAAAGTAAAGCTAGTGGGAGCAGCGGAGGAGTGAGGCAGAAAGGAAATAGAGGGAAAGAAAATTGATGTGCTAGTGAAAAGCAGTATTTAAAATACTGAACAAACAGAATACAGTGTTATTTTTTCTGTAAGATTCTTTTGGTGGTGAGGGAATTGACTGGTGGGGTAACTGAATTACAAAGTTTAGGGAACTTGATGCAGAAGACAACAGCAATTCTTAAGTCAAAGAAAAACCCAGAAGCTTTTGGATATTTCATGCCAAATAATGAAGGGGGTGGGGGTAGGGGAGGGCAACTGACAGGGATGCTAACTCTAACTGAATAAATACTTCAAACAAGATATTTTAAATATGCAGAAATCTGTGGAAAAAAATTGAGATGAATATTGCTCAATAAAGAAAATTTACTTTCAGAAAACTGAAAGTATAAGGATAAAAGGAAACTACTACAAATCAAGCTGGGTTAACCTTTGCTACAAGCTAGGACAAATGGAAATAACTGGGAAAAAAAGAGATGTATTAACAGCAATATTTAACCAGAGAGCTACATATGGTGTGTGATCCATGAAGTACTAAGCGTTTAATGAAAGATAACCCTGTTTTCCATGAATACAACCCTGCCACACAGGGCTCCTGCCTCCCCTGGAAAAGAGAGCTCCACAAATCAAAATAAGGTTGAAAACCATTTGAACAATAGTATATGCGAATATACAGAGTATGACAGAACTACATAAGCATAAAGCCTAATCTACAGACTAGCAACTGAGATTATGCAAGAACTAGCGAGAAAAATGTCAGGCGGTTTCTGGTTGTAACCAAGCGACCCATTGCCTTAGAGGATGGAACACCCTCCAGTACAGCAACTGTTGTCAGTGATGCTTGGTGCTAGCAACTGGCTTACTGGAGCATTTTGAATTTCTCCTTCACAAATTCCTTTCTCTCTTGTATCCTTATTACTTTTATGTATATCCATGTTACCATTTTTTTGTATTAAAGATGTCTTTTTTATCACTAACCTAGCATTTTCTTTAACACAACTCAAAAGCCTTACATGTGAGCACTAGCAGAGGTAAAAACAAAAGATGGCATAGAGAAATAAAGGACTAGAAGAAGTGTTAAGTGGAGAACACTATGGAGCAGAAACTAAAAAAGTTCAAAGCAGATTAAATTCTCCAGAAATGGAGGATATGATTGGAAAGATTCAATCAAATAACACAATTTTTCTTTAAAAAGGAGATAGGACTGATGAAAAGGAAGATGAATTAAGGTAACTCTCTTTCTGAGTACTGCAAGACTAGAAGCACCAGATTGCAAATGAGAAATTCTGTGCTATAGAGATTTGAGAAAATATTGCACTCTTGGAAAGACTGAAATATTTGAGACACAGCAGTTGTATAACTGAAACCAAAAAGGAAATTTTTCAAGATACTTACAATGTTTGAAAGTACTGTCAATCGTGTAATTTTCAAAATCAGATCTGAGATCAGAATACTATAGGGATCAAGAGACACAAAACACAGGAAAAAGACTTCTAGAAGAACAGAATTTTAGCTTAGTAAAGACTGTGAGAATTAACTTGGCTGCAGAACAGAGCTAGACCTGATCATGAGTTTTGAAAGGCAAGCCAGCTGATGCTACAGAACTACGTCACAAAATGAAGAAGCAGAACAGATCTGAAGATTCAGAGGTTAAGTCTAAAAAATGCAATCAACCAGAGTGAATTTTCAAGAAATAATGGAAGAGACTGATTGGAAGAAAATGCACAACTATATTCATAAGAAGCAAAAATATTTTGCAAAAGCTTCCCATCAGTGACTACAAGTGTCTTTAAAAGAAATCTTCTATATGGGGTTTCTTTGTGGGAACTGTTCAAATGATAGTTATGTTTCAGATGGGCTTTGTCTCCTCTGACTACAGCAGTTTATGATATAGGTCGCTACTTCTGCCCAGAGAAGAATCCCATTGTTGTTAATGGAGTGCTAGTCAATGTAGTCAGAACAGTTCAAGATGTGATTCAACTGAGCGGATGGATATAGGTACCTACATCAGAATAAGAAACGCACCATAGACTACATTGACTATACTGACTAGCCCACTGCTGCTGTAAAAGTGGCCTTGGGAGACACCTTCATTTCGTCAGAAAAATCCAGTCCCAGTACCTGAAATACAGTGAATATGAGTTGGACATAATTTTGCAAGTAGAGTTTCAATAACATGTTTTTCAGTTACATACCTATCCAGCACAAGTAGGTAAAATTCATGTCATGCAGTGAACAAAATATTCTTACTGTGAGTAAAATATAAATCAGATGTAAAGAAAACAAATGCGAAAGAATAAAACTCTGTCTTACCTCCCATTGGGAGAGCTGAAACTATGAAGAACAGGAGTTCATGAAGATAAAATGAAAAAGATGTGCATAGGAAAGCTGAAGTACATGAAAATATAGCAAAATAAGAATACAGTTTCTAGTAAACAGTCCAGGCCAGAAAGAAAGTGCTAGGATGATAAAAGGTGAGTGCTGTTAACAACATAACAAGTGTTGGAAAAGATACTAGCTCGCATCTAAATATACTCAAGGAAACTTTAGATCAACAAGTTAAGAGGTGGCCTGGATTTGCCTATGATGCTGGGAAAATTACAGACTAAAAATAGATCACTTTTCTTGTTATTCTGCTATAATACTATTAAAGAATATCACCGGGACACTGGTAATCTTAAGTTTAGTCTATAAAGACTGACATACATATTACACCAACTGTGGTAATTACAGAAAATGGACCATGATTTGACTATGCTGTTAAATGTCTTGCAAAAATAGTATCACTTAAAGCACTTCATGGCCAAGGTATTCACATGGAAAATGTCACCAAGATTGCAACAAGGGTGCCTACAAAAATTTCAAGGGTGAAACACACTATTATTTTGCCTTACTCTGAAAACAGATTATCAGTTGCTGAAAGTTGAATGGGGATAGCTTAAAAGTCATTATATAGTTGGTAGTATTAAATAAAAAGATACTGCAAATTCTTACTAGCCCCATTAAGGAAAAAAAAAAAAAAGGGGGGAAATGCACACGAGAAAAGATCACGTAAGTGAAAGCCCTTGCAGCCATAGGGCTCTGCGTACCTTACATAATGCAAACCACAGGTAAATCCCTTCCAGATATTCTACATGAAGTTTCTCCTTATTTTTTCAAGCAATTACTGATCAAAGACAATTCTTAGGAGAAACACAGGTCATCTTCTGCTCCTTCCAGAACAGAGAAAGCTTCTGCATCTCCTAGAATCTGAAACAGAGCAGGGTTTTGAGGAGTTGGATAGCAGCAAGGAAGAGAACTGTGTGAGGAAAAACAGGTGCCGAAGTCTACCAGCTACCGAAGAGATCTGTGAAACAGAGGAGCCAGCTGAGAGGCAGAGAATTTATTTGTGTTGTACTGTATATGATTTTCTTCTGCATGATTCAAATGAGAGGGTTATTGGAAAGATGAAATTTCCTGCCTTCAGCCAGCTGTGGCTAACAACTACTAGTGAGACGACAAGTGGGATATTGAGATCACTGTAATTCCCCCCCAAATTCTTTCCTTCGTAATATTATTTTAAATTAATCCTGGCAATAAATGTGATTAAAAAATGTAATTTGACTGTTGTGAGAAAAGTCACAGACAACCATTGTTATGGTAGGCTTGAGGGCTTCCTAAACAAGAAGGCTGTGAAATGGTATCAAAAGGAAGAAAAGAAGGTTCCAGAAAAGCAGCTCTTGATCTTGAAGCCTCGATCTTTTTTGAGATATTGAATATTATACAATCAGTAAAAGAAACCAAATGTGGTATCTGTCGTTTCAGGCTGGAAGACTGGGTGAGAAGCTCATCATGGCGTACATGACACGGACAGTAAGGTAAACAAGTCTCTGAAAAGACTTGTTACAAAAAGAGTGTTCTCTGTTCAAAATTGCACTGAACGGTCAATATGATTCTGGCAAGATGATGGTGGTTCGGAGAGTAATAAGGCCTTTTGCTTTTCAGATGTTGCCTGTCAGGGAAAAGGAAACCTCATGCTCTGGCTTTGGAGTTTGATTTGTATTAGTGTGAGAAGATCTTTAAAAGCAATCGGCCTCATAGTAGAATTCACTGTCCCAAAGGTAACAAAATTTTCTCACAACATAGCTATACCTGGAAATCATTAATTTCAGCGAAAAAAAAGTTTTTAAATGAGAAAAACTGCTATTTCTGTCAAGCACAGATTGCAAAACTTATTAAACTGTAAAATAAACGCTTTGTTTCTACTGCCTCAGAAAGTGCAGGCTTTAGTTCTGTACCTCACAGCCTGTGAAAACAGCCTTCTAGGATATCTCGTGCTGATGACAGGGAGGCTAATGACCCAATGCTCGTTCAGTCAGACTGATGCTTTACACTAACCCAGAAGAGGACTACTGTGCCGCTTGTACCAATGACCCCTAGAAAAACTTGCAGCCTTCACAACTACCAGACGGGAGCCCTGAACTGTTATCAGGATCTTTATTTAGAGCAAAGGAGAGGCTCCATTCTACCAACAGAGATGTCTGCAGAGGCTGTGTTAGACAGCTTTTTTCCTCTTTCTTATTTCCCCTGACCTAGGCTAATTATTTCTTTCATCTACGCAGAGATACCCTGACTCCAGAGAACGTCCATCAGTGTATTTGATTTCCGCCTGCCTCCATCATTGAGGAACGTAGCCTAAAAGAAGTGGTTCTTCTCTTCCCACCCCATGTGCTGGATCTAGTTATCAAGTGACCTCAAGACGAGTTGGATCAGCTTACTGATCTGATGGGAAATGAATTATTTGAGAGGATTTGTGATTTATTTTCTACTAGATCAGCAAACTGATCTAATTCACCATGGGCTGTAATACTGTTGCAGAGGCAAGAAAAAATCACATTTAGGGATGTGGCAAAAAGGAACCCATTCTTCAGAAAGAGCTCCCTCATGAGAATGTGTAACATAAAACTGCACCCCCAGCAATGGTCTTTTCTTGTGATGTCAAGTGTTACATTGCTGTGCAAGTTAAATGGCATAAAAAATGTAAAATCACAGACTCCATGAAATAATCTCATCCAATTTGATTCATATTGACAGAATAAATAGAATCAACCCTGACAAACACAATTCTGTGAGATTTTAGGTGGTGCATCAGAACTGCGGTCCATTCCCCGCTTCAGAGGCTATTGGCTTTGCGGGATGCTATGCTTAGATGTAGTCCCTTTTTTCTTGGCTCATCATATGTTCATTGTCACCTCATACCTGTTGGGAGAGGTGTGCGTGGATTTCTCTGAGTCTTATTCAATGAATGTTCTCCCATTGCTGGTTTTTAATTAATCCCTTTTAAAGGGATTCATTGTTTTGTGGGCAGGGTTCTTTTCCCTCAGGAATTTTAAATATTTTGATTATGAATACATCATTGAGCCAAAATTATTTTTGTTGAAACATCAATAAACTTACTCCTACCTTAGTACTCCCTGACCCTGAGGGAGTTGCTAGGAAAGCTACTGTCATGGGGAGGTGAAAAAGGACGGGAAAAAGGTGGGGTTGGAATGGAGAACCATGGGAAAAAGCTCAGTGGAGCCGGGTTTTTACTTTATCCGAAGCTCTCAGGGATGGGTGGCCGATATACTGGTGGGAGGGCTCTGCCTCACACACAGATTAACAACCTGCTCCACATCCTCCATCCACTTAGCATCGGTGACGGGAGCAGCAGATAGATCAGGCCATACATGCAGAAAGCAGAGAACAGTTGTGTCAGTGGTGGTCACCACTTCAACAATTCATCTTCGACTCTTCTGGGGAAAAAAAGTGTTGGCCAGATGGAAGCATCCTGATAGATTTCTCTGAGTCTTATCAGATTGACTAATTTCACATTTGAAATCATTAGCTCTTTTTTGCAGTAAAAAAAAGAATGATGGGAAAGGTACAATATGAAGTATCTTAAATTATGCATGGAGTAGTTACAGTGATATAAACTGCTTTTAAAAGATACTTTTACTCCCCTTGGTGGTGCAGCTTTTTAAAAAATACTATTTTTGAGCCCCTCTTTTAAAAACACTCAAGCACTTATTTGACTGTAGAAAAGACGTACTCTTACTGAATTTTGTGAAAACTCAATGTGTCATTTGTTTTCATGAAACTTTTAGAGTAACTTTGAAGCAAAACTATAGAACCAATAGCAGCCTTCAGAAAGAAAAAACTGCTGGCACTGACCCGCACAAATGGTGCAGGTGTGGTTTCCCTCATGCTGTTTGGAGTTCATGGGCTCTGTTCCACAAAATGGTAAAACTCTGGGCTCCCAGAAACCACCATGAGCTCATGGTGCATGGCATCTTGCAGGATTAGCTCCTGTAAATACAGTCATAATGTGCATTCCACTAATACCAAATTTTATTTGATGACTGTTTAACATAAAATACATAAAAGTCCCTGAACAATGGACTAGAACCAAGATCTTCCATCACTCCCTGGATGAGCTTCCTATTCATGAGACCAGCAAGTCACGTCACCACCCTACAGCCCAATAATTACATTTGCAAAGTAATGTGACTTCAAAGGGGGAGGAGGAGCATCTTCTGTATACTCATAGAACAGTCTCAGCTTCAGAACAGCTTACAGCTTGGAGCAAAAGCGTTTTCCTGGGAAGTGAATGACATGGTTTTAAATGCCCTTCATCCTTCAGGCCGAAGAGGTTTTCTGCAGCGTTTGTGGTGGTGACTCTGCCACCAACCTGTTTGCTGTGGGTTACACAGAAACTAATCTTCTAAATCCTTCTTAGGTGTGGCCTGAACGTGGCCGATTTATCAGGCCTCTGTGGCACTTGGATTAATGTCTTGCATGAGAATTCAGGCAGAGCCAGAATTCAGCCTCTGACATGTTTCAGGTACCACGCTCTTGGTTTTACCAAGATGGCAGCAATTCTGACTATATGCAAAGCTGAAAGAAGGCTGCAAGGCAAGGTACTAGAAAAACTTAGTTGCCTAAGGAAGGCATTTGGTAAAGCACATGCTGGGATTAGGCAGGATTTATGCGCCTAAATGTCATCTAAATACCTAACTTATGGGTCTGGGCCAGTATAAGTCTATCTGTGCTGTGTGCCCTCCTCTGCTAGAGAAGAAAATTGATTCTGCACGGTGGAAGGCATCCAGCGGTCTGGAGAACAAGAGCACTCACTCTCTGCTTTAGTTAGGCTGCACGAGGAAGTATCAGGATATGACCGCTACCACCTCAGGAGCCCAAAACGCATGTGATTTCCCCCATGCTGTTGCCAGGCAGCTTTCCACAGCCCTTCAGAGGAAGAGTCATTATTCACTTTTACTCATCATCCAAGGGCTCTTGCTCTTAGCAGAGTAGGGAACTGTTTATAGAGTAACTTGTGTTTTTTCCTGCCTATCTTTTTTCTGGTAGACTATAAATCTCAGATGCCGTCAGTGGTGAGTGAAATGAAGGCTGGTGTTGGACAGGGAGGAATTCTTGTCTTACATCCAGTTACTTAAAGATAACTTGAGATCTGCTCACACGTTCACTCCTCTTCAGGTCTGGGATACCTTGTGCGGGGCAACGGGTCTTAAGGCTTTGGCCACACGGTTTGGTGGGCACCAAACCACGCAGCAACTTGTTCTGTCAAATGTTATTTTTCCCAAGGTGTTGAGAACAGGAGAGAGGACAAAGCTGCTATGCGGAATACTGTCAGCTGTGGAAATGTTTTTGTGGACACAGGAGTATCAGCAGACTTCCCAGCTTTAGTCCTCATTCAGGAAGTGGTTTTGTAAGGCAAGATTCTCTTAGAAATATCATGGACACAACAGTTTTAGTAATTTACATTTGCCATTTGTAACTTAAATCAAAGGTGTGCATAGCTACGTATAAATGCACACGTGATCAGATTATTCATGTGAATAAAAGTATAGAGACACACTTTCCTTTTTGCAGATGTGGATTTTACCTGAATTACCACCACCTCCCTGAACACTGAAAACATGTATGCGTGTCATACCCCAGATCTCTTTTGGAGGACAGGCACAAGGCTCAGACAGGGCTGCTTACATGAAGAAAAAATATGGCATCTCTTTCCTCTCGCTTCTGAAGACTACACCTTTATATAAGAATTTTTTTTTAAAAAAAAAAAGAGCTTACAGTTGAGGGTATGAGAAGAGCCTTTACACCCCCGGAGGAAATTCGACAAAAGTTTTAATTTCCTGCAGGAATGCGCGTCTTTAAAGACCCGACGGGAGATTCCCGGAGGCCGTGCCTCACGCCTGTACTTCAGGCCGCTGGGACGCGCGCTGCCCGCCGACAGCCCCGGGGCCGGGGCGGGGGGGGGAACCCACCCCCTCACCCCCACTTCTGCCAGAACCGCGGGACCCGTCCCCGAGCGAGACGAAACGCGCCGTACTCGCCTCAGCCCTGTATCTGCGACACGGCACCACCTCCGCCCCCCCGCTCCTCGGACCGTTACCGGACTCTGCCCGCCCGCGACGTCCCGGCCGGGGCCCCCGCCCCCGCCCGACCGTTGCGCGCCAGAGCCTCCGCGCTTCCGGGCCCCGGCTGCAGCCCGCCCTTCCCCACCCGGCGGGGCAACCCTCGCCGCCGCTCGGGCACTCTTTCCCCCCCACGCCCAGGGCCGAGCTCGCCGGCGCTCCCCCGAACGCCCCCGCGGGGCTCCCTCCCCCGAACGCCCCCGCCCGCCCCGCCCCAACGGCCGTGGCG
>VFFE01007500.1:314218-324292 GCA_008921705.1 Burhinus oedicnemus
CCCCGCCCTCCACAGCCCCCGGGCGGGCTCAGCCCCGCGGCCCTTCTCCCTCCCCACGCCCCAGCGGGCGCGGGCAGCGCCCCCGGGTTCGCCCCGTTGCCCCCGCAAGCCGCCCGATCCTGGAAACCACCCTGGTGCGGCCGCAGCCACCCGAGACAACTCCTCATCCCGTGCTTTCCGCGCTCCCCGCACTTCTCGCAGTTGTTTGCCCCCAGGTTGAGCAGGAATGACATTACAGTGCAGCCTTGCGCGTCCAGCTTGCCGTCGGTGTGCTCCTCGTCTCTTTCTTAAAACGCTTTCCTTTGCACCCGTGTTTTCCCTCCGTGTCCCTGTAATTTCTCTTTCTTTGCTTGCTTTCTGTTGCCTTGTATCACCCCTATAATATTGTATAGTTACCATTAGAGACCGCCTTATTCCTCTCGTGCTTCTTACAGGCTACCCAGGTTATGCTCACCTGCACAGCATCCTTTCTCAGTTTAGCATTAAACCACTCGTCTTATTTCTGTTTCCAGCAGTACCTAGATATAACCACGATAGGTATATTAGAAACGTAGAGGCTGATTCCACTAAACGTAGTCACCTAGAAACCCTTTTCCTCCCTTCACTTCCATCTAGGCTGAGAGTGTGGGTGGTTTCTAAGTGATTGAGAGAGGTGGAATAGGTAGGAGGAAAAGGGACTGAAACGTTAGGAATAACTTGGAGGGAGGAGGGTGGAATCTGTCTTTGCTACTGCTGTTTGTTCCACTCTGGAGAAGTAGCAGCAGGAGGTGCTGGAGAAGGAGGATTTACAGCAGACACTCTGGAGACCCAGAGCCAAACTCTGACTGCTGGAATTGCACACAGGCTGGTTATGCCACTGGGAGGTGGTGGAGTGTAGTAATAAGTGCAGTTGTTTTTATGTGTGTAATCACTTGGATAATCGCAGGAAAATCTGCAGGTGAATTGGACTATATCAGATTATTTGCTTTTTGTGTTTGGTTAATACTTACGCATTAAGAAATCAGAAGCAGCCTTTTAAAAGTCTGTCGGCAGCTTTTTTTTTTGAGTTGGGAATAGTTTAAAAAGCACAGTTTTCTGGCTATTAGAACTCTGCGGTTTGATCTGCGATGAAGGGCTGTTGTTTGTAAGAAGTCATTTAATGCCGGGAAATAGAACTACTGATTGCTATCAGGCTTCTCTTTTCCCTGCTTTCAGTGCTCAGATTAATTGAGAAACTGGCCTTCATCTACAGCAATATGCATGGGGGCAGATGGATGTGAAGTGCTTTGCGTGTTGGACGCTAACATTAGCTGAGAATTAATTCCTTTTTTAACTATTACTAGTGTCTCTGTTGACTGATGGTGATTTCCCAGTAATTTTCTAAGTGTCTTACTTGCTTCTGCCATTAAGTGTCCTCTAAAGGAAATGCAGTTCGCTTTTGAGTATCTGGTGTATTGTATGTAACGTAGCAGAGTTGTTATCAGGTAAATTAAACTTGTTTCTGAACATAAGAGTGAGGCATGACCTTGGATATGCTGACCATGATTTGTCAGTCAGATACTGAAGTGTCTGCAAAATAAACCTGTTTCTGTAGTTTTCCTCATTCACATGTATGTTAATGAATGTCTTCATACATAGATATAATCAAACAGATTAATTCTGGGGTTTGTATCTTGTTTTGCCCTGACCATTGTTTCGAAACCTAGTCAAAATATGTTCAGAAATATGTCTTCTCTTAAGAAACAATTTTTGAGCAAATGACATGTCTTTTGGAAGTCTGTATTATTTTAAAGCTCCTCATTAAATAATACTGTGAGATACTTAATAGATGATGAGGAAAGCTTTGCCTTCCATTAGGAATTGAAGTGCTTTTTATTTCTTGAGATATTCAGCACTGGAAAGGTATTTTTTGCAAAGTTCTTACAGCAGCCATAAGTACTTCTGCTAGAGAGACTTCCTGTTTGCTGTACTTTGCCCTGTACTGTTATCAAAAGACACCTTGATTTTTGTTCTAGAGAAGACAGGAATAAAGAAAACAGCCAGCCAGAGCAAATAAGTAAACGGGATGGGAGATCACATGACCTGGACTGAATATTTTTTCTTTTAATTAGGAAATGCATTCTTGCTTTTATAATTCGGTGAGCGAGTCCTACATATCAATTATGGTTTTTATTAACTGAGGTGAACTTTTAAGGGTAGTGATGTATCTAGAGTTGCATAGAGGTGCCCAACATCTTCAGAGCTTCCATTACATCAGGAAGATGTTACTTGGAAAAAAAAGTTGACCATTAGTGGTGCTTTGTTTTGGTTTTTTGTTTTTTTTTTCTCTATGCGGGCTCCTGACTCTTAGAGTGATAACAGAGAAGAAAGAGGTGTACCCACTTCCTCCACTAGATTTGCATTGAAAATTATTTTCATGTAAAATTGAATAGAGTTGTAAGCACTGCAGGAACACTTGTTAGTCACAACAGTGGTGGAATTATGCTAGTATAATGCTAATGCTTTTGTGGTGTAGTTGATATCATGCCTGTTAAGTTGCTGGTGACTTGCATGTAATGCAAACTCAGTAAATAGATTTTTGTTTAGATCTCTGCCTGTCAGGTAATTTGATACTACTGAAGTTCAAGGCAGAAAGATCTGTTGATGACTGAGTTCTAGGTACTGGTCAAAGGAAGGAACATGGTTAAATAAGGGCACACGTAAACCCTTATTGTTATTTTTTGAAAATGAGAAATCCAAATTGGATTTTCATGCGTATAGCTTCTGATTACAGAACTTGAACTGAGACAGTATCATGAGTCAATTCTAAAATATTTGTTTATAGGACTAAAGCTTTCAGCGTGTGGAATCAGACACACAATACCTTGGTTTTAGGGAGTAGACCAGTATGGCTAGCATAATTTCAAAAGTTAATTGGAATGTTTTGCTACTTGTTTTCCAGACTTACCCACAGGTTGGGAGGAAGCTTATACTTTTGAAGGTGCAAGATATTATGTAAAGTAAGTTGAATGTTTATCTGTCACAATACTGTAATTTTCAATTAGTTTGTCTAAATGTTACTGTAATCTTGAGTGTATTCCAAACTGAATGTAAATGTTATGCTATAAATCTGAAAGGAGTATTCAAGCTTGTCATAGTATATATAGTCCTTTTTTTTACTGAATTCTTCACAGGTGAAACAATTTCTTGCGTGTTTGTGTTAATGCTTTTAATTAAAGCTGCTTAAGGATTCAGATTCAAATGAAATTTCTGTAGTGAGTGTGACCATTTAGCAGCAAATGTCCTTGCATGTCGAGAATACCTTGAGTTTGTCTGTTTGTTTGACACGTGTGTGTACACACTGTCATGCCATAAATGCTTTCAGAAAGGCAAGATCTTACTTTGTCACTGGGAGAAGAGTCTTGATTCAGCCCTATTCTCTAGTAATTACATTGTTTAAAGCCACTCTGAACGTTTAATGTGGCTGTTTTCTTTGCAGACCTCTTGTTTCTGCTTCTAGCATTGATCGTTGTTACTTTTTTTATTCAGGTTTTAGTATGTTTTGAGGAGCGTGTCCGCTGTGGTAGACTTGCTGTATTGTCTTTTTGAATGAGAGGCATGGAAATAGAGCTCTTGCATAGAAGTCCAGAGGTCGTGTTGATCAGATGTGTGCAAACTTCTTACAAACTTTTCCTCTCCAGATAGTCAGACCGTTCTTATCTGGAAAATATTAAAGTGGCACCTATGTATATTTGTCCAGTTAACATGCTGCTTTTTCTGTTATTTAACAATTTTCAGGCTTTTCTTGATTCATTCAGGAGCTTTTACTTGATACACTGTGTGTTTGGTTTGCCGTCTTTAAATGGATAGTGTCATCAGCGGGATAACTTGTATGAGTGGAGGTTACTAATAGTCATAGAGGTTATAGGCTGCAGGTCTGTTTTTCTGTGTCAGTGTTGAGCAAAAGGTAGCTGCTGTGTAGAAGTTGCTTTGTTGACATTGTGAGATGGGTGTTATGTATCTGTTGCATGGTTTATTTTATACAGAAACATGTTTGATTTGATCCTAAACAAAACTAAAACAAATATATGAAAGGATAATGCTCCAAAAATCTGGTCAGAACTGGCACCAGGTTCTCTGGAAGGAGTGGTCTTGCTAATAGGCGATGCATTTGTTTTACTGTTCTATTCTGCCTTCTTGTCACTTATATTACACTGGTGTTGTATAGCAGCTGACAAGAGCTAAACCAGACTGCAGACAGGAATGTACTAACGATTTCACCTCTGGTGTTCTGTTCAGATTATTAAATGAGGATGAGAGAAAATTAAAGAAAGCTGGTTTTGTGTGTGCGTGTAATATTAAAAGAAAGTCTTCTGTACTTTCAGGTGGAACCTGTTCTCATAGAATAAACCTATGAACAAAGTATTAGCTATAGTAACTGGAAAATAGCAACTTGAGTTTTCTTGGAATAAAAAAAAAAAGCATATGGACAGCTATTGTAGAGTGACTGATGCGCTTATGCACAAACTTACCAAGTGGCAGGCTGTTAGAATGTACTCTTGTCCTTATAAGATCTTGTGTTCAAGGTGTTATCATAACTGTTAGAATGTACATTAAGCTGATTGTTTTGCTGATAGCCAGTACTAAATAGCTCTGTTTATATTTAAAAGTTGCGCTGCATCTTTGAAAACGTTGCACAAACAACACTTCTCTGTGATTTGATGGATGTAGGAGGATAGCAGGGATAGTGCTGTCAAGCCTGCCGAAAGGTTCACATGGTATGACCAGTTTGGCATCCTTAGTTAAATACGTGTTTGTTGTGTAGCCTTGCAGGCTGAGTTTAAACTTCTGCCCAATGACAGCTGCTCCTTTTAAAGCTGTCTAGCGTTCAGCCCTACCGGTGCTAGAGAAGATGTGAGAGCTAACGTAGACAGGGCGACAACATTATAATCACTATCTTGTAATCCTCAGCAGTGTAGCTCTGGATGATGTGTTGATTATAATAATTCTAGTTGTCTGAGTCTAAACTTCCGTGGTGCTGCCGGGTGAGTGGGAAACAGGGCAGGTTGTTGTGACCTTGTGCTATACAGGCACCCCCACATGTGGATTTTTAACTGTAACCCGCTCATTTGAGTGTACTAAATATTAATGTTTATTATGTTGATAATAAAACTATGTTAAAACGAAAAATGTTGAAAACCTGTTCATGGTCAGGTCTGAAAGACATACGTTGGTTTACGTTCTGGTGTGAGTTACAAAGTTACAAGGGAATGAATGTAAATGCAGGCTACTGGTGCATTCAGCCACGTGAAACTTGGCTGTTGGATTTCTGTAATGTGTCCGGTAACATAGTTAGACAAGAAGGATAGTCAAGTTTTCTGATCACATAAATAATTTCACCTAACTTCTGAGGCACAGCTTCGAATATGTGGGTTGAATAAAAATATTTAACAACCTTGCTTTATGGTAAGATCTTATGCTAGACTGTGTCTGAAAATAAAAACCTTTTGAAAATTATTCTTATGGTTCTTTAATAATAGGTCTTCGCTGTTCCAAGTGGGCGTGTCGCTGAATCTATTACTGTGCTTTTTCTGGCTTTGATGTAGTAAACACTGTATAATCAAATTGGGATAATGTTGAGGAGATAATCGTCAGCTAAATCTTAACATTCCTTGGACTGACATTTCAAACAAATGACTCAGGATACAGACTGCATTGAAATGTGATTATTTTTAAAGGACACTGTATTTTTCTTGGGATGTGTACATTCATTTTCAGAATAAGTAAATACCAAATGGTAACTGTTCTACACACTTTTTTTTCCCCTGTGACATTGAATTTGTTCTAGCTGTAAGAAGGAAAGATATTCTGAAACAGGGATACGTAAGAAGCTGTTTCCATTGCATAAGGTGGTTTTGTTTTTGTATAGGGTTGTATTAGCAAGTTGATGCTAACTAGGACTTGGACTTTTTTTTTTTATTAGTAGAAGAAATCTAATACTTGGTAATGACAGAATCCTTCCCCCACATCCTCCCCATCCTTTGTAAATGCAAATGACAAAAAGTGTTGTTTGTTATTTGGGGGGGGGGGAAGTATCTAATGCTGTAATGTATTGTATGTGTTCTCATGAGATGTGGTTACATTGTTAGTGTTTTGTCTGTTTTTGTTTACTTAATGTTAGAAATGTGCACAGATAGCCCTTCCACATCACTTGATGGGAATTCGATCGGTAGACTTTTCTGAAATAATGTTTGGTTTGGGTGTAATCTTTATTTTATGCAATAACAAAACTTTTACCTGGAATATAGGGCTGTATGACTGTAGAATCGACACATTCAAATATAACCTTTAATTAGTGTATTATCAGTTAACTATTGAATCTTCTGTATTACGAAGTAAAACAAGATATGGGAAGACTTCTCAGTTTGAAAATGATGGCACTGCATGCTGAAAAATTTGAGATTATCTTTTGTTCTGCTTAGAATACTGGACTAGTTAGTTATGCCTAGTGTATTGAGTGGTCATTGAGCTCTGGGAAGTTAAGGGCTTTATCACCAGAACAGGTTTGAGGTGGATAGTAGTATGGGAAGCTTAAGTTACTTACATTATTTGGAAGTGCATAAGGAAATGGATCCATGTGACAATCCCAGTATGATACTTGTCAACAGAGAAGACATACTTGGTCATGGGCTTCAGACTCTTCACCTATTAAGATCAATAAAAGTTTTCAACGTGATGTTTTTAGTACCTTGTGATGATTACATAGTTGTTAGGCATGAAGGTACTGGTTTTGAGTGCTTTAAAATTACAGAAATATGTCTTTCCCTGTGTATGTCTATTTATTCAAATGTGTATGTTTAAGAAACTGTTATTGCTGGTTAAAAGCACCTGACTGTCTAAACTCAGGCATTTGCTTACTTTTTTTGCCTTCTCTCCTTTTTCATTTCAGTAGTTCTGAACATATGTTAGGATTTCTGTGTTGATTTTTTTTTAAACAGGTTTATATTATTTAGGTTATTAATTTACCAAGTAAAGTTGTTTTAAAAATCAATCCAAGGATGATATTTGAGGAATTTTGCATCAGTCTAACTAGTTTAGCTTCTGCAGAAGTACTCTTGGATAAGCTGTTAGGGTGTTAGAATTTGATACGTCTTAACTCTGCTGTAGGACCGATACTTTTTGGGCAGCTGACTGAAAAAGTTTTTAAAAACTTAAAGAATTAAGAAGGTTAAAGTTTCATTTTTAGGGTTTTGTGTTGAAGTTTACCTTTTTCTGTATTTATCAGAACAATTTTTGCCTGTTGCCTTGCAGAAGCAAGACATTGGCAAACCCAGGCCGAAGCTGAGTTCACTGTTGCATCAAATAGGTTTTGTATGCTTTTATAGAGACTTTTATCAGTACAGGTTTGCTTATTGTAGGCATGTAGCTTGAAAATTGGGAAAGTAAGAAAAATGTATTAAGTGATTAAAAGGGATAAGATCTTTTTCAGCCTTGAGTTTGTTTACTAAAGTAAACCTGTGCTCATTGAGAATTCAGCTTTTGTTTGAACCTATGTCTTTTATGTGTATTCTAAAGATCCTCTCCCATTCAGCTGAGACTTTCTCCAGAAAAATCAAAGAACGACTAGTCATGTTTGCAGAGAAGCCTTTTCTTGAAAGGAAAAATGGAATTTGAAAAAAATAAGAACAGTTCAGACTGTTTTTCTCCAACAGGAATAATCACAGTGTTCCTCCCATAAATTTAGTTCTGTTCTTGTTACCTGTAACTTTTCTTTTACTAAAATTAAGGAAAGACTAAAGTTTATTCTTAGCCTTCATTCAGGTTATTCTCACATGGTAAGACCCATAGGTCAAATAGTGGCATAAGGCTAGATGGGTGAACTGGGACATAACATTACACTGAACTAACCTGTGCCTTTTACCTTTGTAAAGCTGCTCAGAAAATGAGAACTCTTTAGGAACACCTGCAAATTTATTCTCTATTTTAACACTTACTTTTTTATTCCACTGAACTATTTCAAGAACCAAAAATACTGCAGTGCCGAAGCTGGGTGTGGAGGTGAAAGGATTCTAGACACAGGAAGAAACGGGTGTGGGTCAGAGGAAGGGAGGTGGGGCTGCATCCAAGCAGCAGTTTATGAGGGGGATGTGGTGGGAAGAGGATGGAGGCAGTGGTACTGAAGGAGAAGGCTAAAAGGTGAGAATAGCTGCAGAATGAGGAGGAGCGGAGACTAAACCAGGCAGAAGGGAGCCGTGGCAGTGGGAAGTCAGTAAAAGGAGTAGGGGTGGGAGCTGATTTCCTAGGAGCGAACTTGATGGAATTTTTCCCAGAGGGAAGGGTGGCAAAAGTTCACCCCGTGAAAACATGCTGTCTGACTTGTGTGCAGCTCTGGCAGGGCCTATTACCCCTGGCTTATGAACCTGTTTCAAAGTTAGACTGTCAGGTAGAATAGTACGTGTGAACAGTAGGAATTACTGTGCTTATAAAGTCTCTTTTTGACTGTGACGTCTGTAGTTGATATTTTGAGCTGTCTCTTTCCTGAAGTGTATTTCTAAATTGGGTAATACCTTGAATGCTTTAGTTTTACTAAGATAGACTTGAAACCATGAGGGAACTTGCTGATATTTTTTTTTCTTTTTCAAACCATTACCACATTTTTAAACCCGTGTAAGAATTAATAGATAACTATTTAAAAATACCAAAAAAAAAAAAATCTGTCTGTCAGTTCTTACATGAAGTGTTGAAATCCATGAGAAAGACATTGAAGACACTCAAGCTTTTTGATATCTGTTAACAAATTAGGAAGTTAACTTCCCCAGTTTTGGATCCTCGGTTTTGGAAGTGGTAATATTTCTTCCCTAACTTTGGCCTTAATTGGTGATGGGGTTAATAATAACAGGTAAAACTAATATATACTTTATGATGTTATTACTGTGAAGTGAATTGTTCTGTGGTCTTTCATTTTCAGTATCTACAACATGTGAAGGGTGGTGAAAAACAAAGAAATACTGATTGATGGTAACTTTTTATGTAGGTAGCTACTGCATTATTTTATAAATATAGTGGTGCATTTTTTTCCCAACCCCTCCCCCCTTTGGGAAAAAGGGTAACTGAACTGATGTGCACTCTAAGATTTATTTTGGGACCTGTACCAGTATTTCCTCTTCCTGTTGTGTCAGGGTGTTGCACAGGTTCTTTTTCTCTTCTCCGTCTGTCTACCCTTGTTCTGCAGTACCTGGAACTGAGGGACACTTCCGAAAACGCCTGAACTAGCAGGCAGGTACCTTGTGAACTTTTCCAACAGAGAAGTCTACTTGGTGTAGCCATTATTCGGTGGAACGTTTACAGGTCCAAATTTTACCTGATGCAAATCGTGTTTTGCTTTTACTTAAAGGAATTGCACACACTTTTTTTTCCTGTGGTCTGCAAGTGTTTTGTTGTACTGGATCAAACCTAGCGTCTGTTGTGGTGCTGCGCTAAGCCTGTTTTTCCTGCATATGTTTATGTTACACCGGCTCTTATTATAATGAATTACACTTTCATTAAACCTGAGATACACTTTGGTCGGCAGTTCGGAGCGGTCTTCAGTACGCTTCTGTGTGCGAGAGGGAGAAAACTCCTGCGAAGCTTGAGGCAGATGCTGGCTGGAAGCAAAGCTCCACGGCCCTGACTGCTGGGATTTCTGCCAACGTGGTGCCTGTACGTGTGTTTTTTCTGTGTTTCAGTAAGTTAAATACCTAAATTTAAACACTTCTCCCTTTTTTCTCTTCCTTCTCTTGCCTTCTTTCTTCTCGATGTGGAAGACAGCCGTTTCTCTCCGTTTACTTGCTCTTGCATTTGGTTGAAGGGAAGGTATTCTCTGACAGCAATGTTGGTGGGAAAGGAGTTGCATCAGTAGCCACTTTCAAAAGTGGAAGTTTGGGAATGGAAACTTGATAGCACAGGCACTCCAGTAAAACTCTTTGGGAAAGGTTCCTGCTTCCCAGTAGTGGGTAGAACAGTGAGGTCTGCTTATATAGTTGGTTGTGAAGTTGCATCTTTCTGCTCCAGACCTATAAAACTCAAGTTGAATACTTGTTTGAAATCTGTGAAGTGGAAAAAAAAAAAAAAAAAAGA
>VFFE01007500.1:324312-374548 GCA_008921705.1 Burhinus oedicnemus
AAAAAAAAAAAACAAAAAAACAACAAAAAAAAAAACAAAACCAAAAAACCAAATAGGGACTGACATATCAGAAAAAACTGTCTCCAACTCTTGTCTCTTCAATTCTTCTTTTCTATTGCTGTTTGACCTTCTCTTTCTCTTCTTCATTTTTATTTTATTTCTGTATATGTGCCCTGATCATTCACCCTACTCCTTTCACTGTTATTCTGCTTGCTTCTAGCACTGGTAGCTCAAGTAGTGTTAGACGTGATCTTCCCCAGTTGGACTGCATGCCAGATTTTCCTAAGGGGAATGTAAATACTGGGAGGTCAGTTCAGTATCAAATGCCTGCAGCCTGAAATGAACTCTGCAGGATCTTCTACTATTCAGTCAAAATTAGGACCTGATCAGGATACCACACTAAATACTGAAAAGTCAAGACTTTAAATTATATATTATGCTTTACAGATTTTTTTTTTCTTTAAGCTTACTTTTTCCCCCTAAAATAAAAGCAAAAGAGTGAGCACTAAGGACAACTCACTATAATTGTGGTAATTAACAGATATGTTTAAAAACCTCTCTATATACTGATGGATTACTTGATATGTTTCTTTAAGGTTGTAAGCCAGAGGATCGGTATATGTATGTGCATGCTCACCTGCAACATGTTTGAAATGGTGATACTTAGGCATTGAATTTATGTGCTTGTAATAGCAAATAACATCTTTAGCCCATGTATTCCTCCATGTTTCCTCTCACCTCCTTCCCTCCCCCCTGAAAAAGAATGGTGGGAAGAGAGAGCTGTGGTAAATGCATGTAGCAGAGCAAAACCAAATTTCTTTTTATTACTTTCTCCTATACTTCATACAAACTCGCTAGTCATTCTTTTGAGGGAGAGACGCTCAGTGTGTTTCCTTTAGATCAGTGATTCCCTTTAATTGCCCATATGGTAGTTTGAGTTACTTGCATCTATGTGCTGCTGAGGACCTGATGCAGCACTTCTAGTTTTACACAGAGTTGAAAATACAGATTAACAATTGAACTTGAGTTTCTTTGCTTTGTAGTGCTGTCAGTAGGTTGGCCTAGGTTAGGCATATTTGTCTTTTGAACCGTTGTCTGTGAAAGATTGGCTCCGGTTAGTGAAGGAATCCATCTAATTGATGAAACTAGAAGAAAATAAACTCTGAATGTTAATGTACAAGTCAGGGGTTGAATTGTTCTTTGGTATATTCTGTTGGCCACACCATGACAAGACCAACTCATTCTCCATTTTATCTCAAGGTCTCTAAGATGTCATGATAACGTCACTGTGAAATGACTTGTGGTTGGGGAATTTCTGCTTTCTTTCTATCAAAGCCGTTTTATTTTTGTGAGGAGATAAATAGTGTTGCGGTTATTAGTAGGTCCAAACCGCTTTACAGTGCTTTTGTAATGTTCCTGGTAAAGTTTTACCAACCCATCTGTGGTTTTGTGTGGGAGGCTTTCATGATACTCAGATGAAGAAATATTTGATTATTGAATGCTACATTTTGATTTTCTTTGCGGGTTAAAGTGGGTACTGAAATTGACTGTTAGAGATATTGAAGAAAAAGTACAGTGTTGAACCAAGAATAAAACAGATTTTAAAATGGAAAGCATTTGTAGCTGTCTTGTAAGTAAAGTAATGTTAAGTACAAATTAATACATTATGAAATGGCTCATTCTGATGCAAGGATAAATGTATTATGGAGCGTAAAACCACCTTTGAATAATGGTACTCAAATACATTTCTTAAAACTAAGTACTAACAAAACCGTTTATGCCATTGAACAGCATTTTTTACTATACTTAAAATTATTTATTTGGAGATCAACTTTACATACAGTTTCTCTAAAAATGAAAAGCATAAACACCTGTGTGCTGGTAGCACCATGCTTAAAGCATTCAAGTAAAAATTCAGGTTAATGGCTGTGAAATAATAGGAACAGCTAATCTACCAGTTCTGTGCTCTCTTTCAGAATAAAATAAAAAGCTATTTTTGTTACTTAATCAAAAGAATGTGTTGGGTTTTTTTCTTGTTGTTTATGAAATGATGTAATAGTCATTTCTAATTTCCATGTAATAGTAATTTCTGATTTCCATTTGAAAATTATGGGAATTTCATTGGCAGGATTACAAGAAGTCTGGCACGTGACAGGCTGTGTAGGATTTGTGAGGTTTATTTGGTTATGTTGTTTTACAATGCTTTGCAACAACACTCTTGAATTTCTAGAGCCTTAAAGTCAGGGAATAAGGATGTTGTAAATACTAATACGTGCATAACTTCACCATATGCATTGACTCTGTTTTATTTTCTGGAGCTGCCCAAGTGAATGACATGATGTCCATTCAACTCATCGTTGCATCGGTGCTTTTCTTGGTCTAATTCTGTAACCCCAGGATTTATTTTAGCAAAGATCCAATACTATTGTCTGAGAAGTCTACAAGGGAATGTAGGTTTGGAGTTTTTTTCTATAAAATAGAATATTGGTCTTTTTTAGAAGCTTCTTTTGAAGTATTTAATGAATCTTCCTCATGAGGTGTGATGATTAAACATAGTTCCCTGTGCATCATTAAAACTTGAAAAGAAAGTGCTGATATTTATTTTTCATTTCAGTAGCAAAGGATGCAGGCCTATTCTCTCAAATTTTGTTGCATTTGCTGTCTTTTGTACAGCTACATTCCCATTAAAACACTATTTCTTACTGTTGCTGAACAAAAAATCTGTTCAAGGGCTCTAAGGACAACTGTAGTTTCCTCCGCATCTGAACTGTGTGTCCATTAAGCATACTCTGGGACTGACATTAGATGTTGCTGTGTAGACTCTGTAATGTTGTCTCTCTGCAAATCACTGCCAGCTCTTATATCTGTATTTAAGCGATTCGGCTATGCCACCTTTTATATAGATTAAATATTACTCTTCCTAGTCAGTGAAGATGGACTCCTGGAATTCTGAAAATGAGTTCCATTGCAATACTGAAGACGGCTGCGACACCTGTACTCCAGGTGCACTTACAAGTTACATCTGTTTGGTTTTGTCACTGTAAATAATTTAATCCAAAACTGGAAGAATTTGTTAGTGTCCTTAAAAATATGTGGAGCTTACTGACAAATTCTCTTTCTTTGTATAGATCATTTTTTTTAATGAGAAATGAGTAAAACTAACTTTTTGTTAAATGGGGGGGAGGTTAAACTGAAAACAGCTAATTGTTTCAAATCCTGATCACACTGTAGACAGTAAAATGTTGTATCTGAGCAACTACTGCAGTATCATCATGTAAAAATTAAAGTTACAGGAAATTATATTGCTGTGGAAAAATTAGTTTGCTTTATTCCCACAGGCACTAATTATCATTGTTCTAAACTGAAATATGTACTTTTCTGCAAAGGATCCTTGTAAGGAAAACATAATCAAGAGCCACTAAGCTCTCTGCTCTTATTTTTAGAGATAAATTGTGCTATTTCATTGGTTGCATTCCAAACTATGTATTGAAATGGTAAAAACAAAAGAAGTTGCTTGACTTAATTTCATATAATGGTAAATACTTAGCATTCAGCACTCAAAAGAGATGGGAAAGGAGAAGAATCTAAT
This sequence comes from Burhinus oedicnemus, assembly GCA_008921705.1. Lineage (NCBI taxonomy): Eukaryota > Metazoa > Chordata > Aves > Charadriiformes > Burhinidae > Burhinus > Burhinus oedicnemus. The sequence continues at coordinate 327,902 of VFFE01007500.1, forward strand.
TTCATAATACATTTCCATAACTTAGCAACTTGGGTTTCAACTGTGTGTTTAAAAACTTGATTTATTTTTTTTTCTAATTTTCCTCCAAAACCACTGTTCTTGTTGCCTCATTTTTCAAAGAAGCTCGGCTTTTCATGCTTTTAGACCATGTTTTGTACTGCACAAAATATCATGGAAATGCTTGTTCTAGAGTTCTCTGGTGATACTGCTTCAAGCTATTTCTGTATATGTTCAGATCTTTCTTCTTTGGTGTTCTGATAGTTCTTTGGGCCACCAGAGATTATACGAGACCATTACTAGTCTGTAAGATATACTTATGTATTTAATAAATTAATATATATTTACTTGCTCAAGATATAATAAAGAAGATTATATAAATATTGTGTGTGGAACAATCTTTGAAGCTGTGATTTTATTTTCAGTAATTAGCTGTACTCATCTTCCAGTGTTACTACTTTATGCTATTATGATTCACCTGGTAGCATAGTAATGGCCAGGATAATAATTTGGGAAAAACTGACGCACAGAAAGCTGAGGACATAAGTCCCCAAAAAAGATAATGGTATCAGGATATTAGTTGATGTGCATCAGTAACTGTAAGCGTCCTATTGAGTGACAGAAATATTTTGTGAATTACAGCAGTAAATACACATGGGAAAGGCAGCATGCTTCTGAATTTCCTGAACAGTTCTTTAGAATAAAAACCTTCCATGGAAAAAAAAAAAATCTACAATGAAGATTGCTTTGTGCTTTTATGAGTACTTGGGAATAGGACTGGCATATAGTCCCAGCAGTTGAGGAGAGAATGAAGTTAGGACAGGAATTTACATATAATTACCATTCTCTTGAGCTTAAAGTAAACAGCTATGTTTTCAAGATATGACCTGTCTGGACAGTAGATGAACTGAATAGTGTGAATTCATGAAAAGTTTATGTATCTTTATAACCTGTTTTGAGGCAGCTGAAGTGGTTCATGTTAAATGTTTCACATGGCTCAGCTCTCTCTTTCGAAGAATTTTTTTTTAATCTAACCAAACTTAACCATCTGCTTGTAGGAGATCTTTCTGTTATAAAAACAGATTAAAGGTTTTCATTGTGGTACAGGATTAATAGGTGGAAGAATATGAAGTTGGAGGCCAATTAAAATATTTTCTTGTTTACCCTGTGTAAGTAGTTCAGCATTAAAAAAAATAATTATGGTAAAGTCTGTAATGACGTTACATAGAGAACTTATTTTAGTGAATGGGTTTTTCCTCTTTGTATACTTGTTAATTATGACTACTTAATTGACTTTCACTTTTTTTTGTTTGCCTGGGGAGAGGGACCTTCCCAAAGTAAAATAATAACCAAAAAAAAAGCACATCTGTGTAGTGTTAATACTGGTTGAAGGGTTTTTTTAGCTGACTTATAGTGTTTGTTCTATAGGTAGTGATTTGAAAATTGAAATCCCTTTCTTTGCAGATTCTACCACTCTTTTCTTTAAAAAAGAAAAAGTATAATAATCTGCTTCTTATTTAAGGTGACAAGGAAGAAAATTGCCCTCTCACTCTAAATTTACCATGTTGAATATTGAATTCAGCAGTAACGCGCAGTACAGAGGAGAGTATGAGCTCCATGTTCTTTCAGACCGTCTTTCAAAGATTTCTGTATAAATCCCCATTGTTGTGAATAGTAGTACAGATTTTGTGAAGTGAGCACTAAAATTAAGCTATGAGTCTTTTTTCCCAGAAGAAGTTAAATAGTAGCATTTTTTTGTTCCCTGATGTGATTTGGACATCCACACAGGCAATCTTGCAGATGATAGATGCTATTTTATCCCTTCAGTCTATGAAGCCATTGGGTCCTACAATTTTAGTGATGTCTTTCTAAAGCTATCTAAGTTTAGGGTTTTTTTTTCTTCTTTATATCTCCTTTTGAGCCAATATCTTAATTGAATCTTTTATTTCCTCTTTGTTAAAATAAACTTAGAGCAAATGTCTGTTCACAGAATGAATACTCTTGCAGTTTTAGGAAGGAAGCTCTGCATATGTTTAAAAAAAAAATTTGCGTGCACCTATATTAATTCGTTGTCTTACTAGTATTCCCAGAAAGTGGTGGGAACTTACCATTTGATGATCAGCATTCCCACTGCAGTGGCAGCATCTGTACATAACTAGCATTTTGTTGTCATGAGCTGTATGCCCAGTGCTGTCCAGACATACGCAATGATAGCTCGTTTACTGGAGAGAAGCAGGGGTTGCTTCTACTTTTTACTACTTACTATGATCTCCTGGCAGTGCTGAGAGAATCCTAAACCTTTCAGAAAAGCATTTGTTTAAATAATTTCATTTGGAAAGTAAAAAGGAGATACTTCTTTTTGATTCTTAGGTGTGCTTTTTTTTTGTCATGATGACGCTGCTTTTGACTGACCTTTTCATGCAAGGATTTCTAGCTCTTTTTAATGAGAGTTCCTGTTTGAAAGGCAGCACTACTTTCTAACATTTAATTGACATCTTCATGAAACATCATGAATTGACAGAATTGTGTGCCCTCAGGATATAAAAAAAATATAATCTATTGATATTCAGATGGTATTTTATCACTTTCATTTAGGAAAAAAATGGAAGCTGTAGCCTTGATCCAGTGTAGGGAAAACAGACTTCTTAAAATCAGACTCCAGTTGAAAAAGTCACATGACTGTAAAGGCTTGACATCTGAAGTAATATTGTTCCAGTTAAGCGTGTCTGGAAATATCAGCATAGTTTTATGCTAAAGTAGTACTGGTTTAACAGGAAAATGCTACAATAGGACTAGAGAAGATGCAGAGAAGGTTGACAACAGTGATCACAGATGGAAGCTCTTCATTTGAGGAAAACCTGTGATACTTCACTGAGGGCTGATGCAGAGAGTGTAAGGCTATAAAATTATAAATGGTAGAAAGGAGAGTAGAGAGCACATTTGCTGTATATTCCAATACAAGAACTAGCAGGAGGAATTATAAATCAGGAAGAGTTGACCCTTGTGGCTAATGTTCAAAAGGTCTGAAAGAAACACACATAATTCACGAAAGTGACTAAAAACATCTAGATAGTATAGCTCAGGATGCTGTGGGCTATAAGTCTGCATTCATGGAAGGTCACCTCTTTCATTTAATATCCCACCTCTGTGGCTTGTAATTGCTGAAGCAAGGTATTGCTGTGTGTCTCTCCTGTTGCGATGGGCTCTCCAAGACATTTGCTACTAATCATGGCTGGAAACACAGCACTGTGCTATGTGGACTTTTGATCTGACCTAGTTCAGCTGCTCTTAAGAACAACACTGATCACCAGGTCATAAATGTTCATTTACTAGTAGCAAATGAGAGGAATGTTCTTTTAATTATGGTTATGCAGATTCTTAGGAATGGTCTTGCATGGTATCTCTGACTGGTATCTTATCACTAAAGCTTTGATGGATGCTGTGTGTGCACAAAACATTGCTGTATGGGAAGACTTAATACTTTCCCTATAGTAATGTCTTGATCTTAACTTGTTTTGAAAATAAACTATGTAAACATGAAAATGCTACTGATCTTCCTACTTAAGCTTTACTACACACAGATTGAATAAGAGGAACATGAAACTTATGATATCATTACATACTCTCTGCTAGGGGAGTATTGATTTAGACTGATGTAACTGACAACTTTTTGGCTGAAGAGGTTTATGTGAGTGAGGTGATATCTGGCAAAGAGATTTGAAAGCTGAATTGTTTTTCAGATTGTAAATGGGAAGTGTTAAACTTGTACCTGCTTTCAGAAATCCTATGAGATATTTTAGAGATAGCTGCAGATTAACTTAGATGATACAAGCTTAGGGAGGGTAGAGTGAAGTATTTTCAACAGTCTAAATGATGGGCTGATTACTTATTTGCAAAAAAATAATTAAAAAAAAAATTCTCCTTTTGTCTCACTTTCTTCCCAAAAGACATGGTTGTTCTATCTAAGCACATGGGCATTTGAAGAATGTTTCATTTTTTTTCAACTCTAAATCAGTAATTGAATTCTTAGGAAATAACTAGCCTTTCTATATTACTCTCTCAAGAAATACATTCTTTGGAAAATATAACAAGTGGATAGAAATATAGTAGAACTTTAATCATAATTTACACAACTTTTTTCTCTAAAGTTATAGATTGACTTTTTTTTTTTATTAGTGAAACTGTAGGAATTTATTTGAGCAATGAATCTGGGAGAGCTTTCTTACATCTCGATTGCAATGTTGGTAAACTCTGGAAATTAAATTTTGCTTTCCTGCATGTGGCCCATAATTGAGGTCAGAATTCAGAGTTGCAAAGTAACAGGCATATTCATAAAATCTAAAAGACCGTGACTTACCATACTACTGCTGATAATGAATCACTGGAGGTTGTATACACAGAACTCTAAAAGGCTTTGGAGTAGAAGAACTCTCTAGTAGGAGGCTCTGTGAAAGGTTTAGGTTTTTTTGGAATCAGTATTATCTTGTGTTATTAAAGAAAAGAGAAAGCCTGTAGTGTTGTTCATTTTCAGATATTTTGAAGAGTGGAAATACAGACTTCCTGGCTGACACAAATGACGTTCATAGAATAGGTTGAGTTGGAAGGGACCTTTAAAGGTCATCTAGTCCAACCTCTCTGCAATGAGCAGCGACATATTCAACTAGATCGGGTTGCTCAGAGCCCCATCCAACCTGACTTTGATATTTCCAGGGATGGGGCACCTCCTACCCCTCTGGGCAACTTGTTCCAGTGTTTCACCACCCTCATTGTAAAAAATTTCTTCCTTATATCTAGTCTGAATCTACCCTCTTTTAGTTTAAAACCATTACCCCTTATGCTATTGCAACAGGCCCTGCTAAAAAGTCTGTGCCCCTCTTTTTTATAAGCCCACTTTGAATACCGAAAGGCCACAATCAGGTCTCCCTGGAGCCTTCTCTTCTCCAGGCTGATCAACCCCAACTCTCTCAGCCTGTCCTCATAGGAGAGGTTCTTCATCCCTCTGATCATTTATGTGGCCCTCCTCTGGACCCTCTCCAACAGGTCCATGTTTTTTCCTGTGCTGAGGGCTCCAGAGCTGGATGCAGTACTCCAGGTGGGCCCTCACCAGAGTGGAGTAGAGGAGCAGAATCACCTCCCTTGACCTGCTGGCCATGCTGCTTTTGGTGCAGCCCAAGATACGGTTGGTCTTCTGGGCTGTGAGCGCGCATTGATGGCTCATGTTGAGTTTCTCATCAACCAATACCCCGAAGTCCCTCTCAGCAGGGCTGCTCTCAATCCCTTCATCCCGCAGCCTGTGTTGATACCAGGGGTTGCCCTCACCCAGGTGCAGGACCCTGCACTTGGCCTTGTTGAAATTCATGATGTTCACACGGGCCTACTTCTGGAGCCTGTCAAGGTCCCTCCTGATGGCATCCCATCCCTCAGGTGTGTCAGCTGCACCACCTGGCTTCCTGTCATTTGCAAACTTGTTGAGGGTGCACTTGATCCCGCTGCCTATGTCATCAATGAAGATACCAAACCGTACTTGCCCCAATACGGACTCCTGAGGGACACCAATTGTCACCAATCTCCATCTGGACATTGAGCCATTGACCACATCCAACCAATTCCTCACCCATCGAACAGTCCACCCATCAAATCCATCTCTCCAATTTAGAGAGCAGGATGTTGTGGAGGACTGTGTCAGAGACCTTACAGAAGTCCAGATGGATGACATCCATAGCTCTTCCCTGTCCACTGATGTAGGTACCCCATCACAGAAGGCCACTATTGGTCGGTCAGGCAGGACTTGCCCTTGGTGAAGCCATGCTGGCTGTCTCGAATTATTTCGCTGTCCTCCATGTGCCTTAGCATAGCTTCTAGGAGGATCTGTTCCATGGTCTTCCCAGGCACAGAGGTGAAGCTGACAGGTCAGTAGTTGTCAGGGTCCTCCTTTCTACCCTTTTTAAAAAAGGGGTGCAATGTTTCCCTTTTTCCAGTTGCTGGGTACTTCACCTAACTGCCGTGACTTTGCAAATATCATGGAAAGCTTGCAACTACATCGGCCAATTCCCTCAGGACCTGGGCTGCATTTCATCAGGTCCCAAAGAATTCTGTATGTTCAAGTTCCTCAGGTGGTCACAAGCCTGATCTTTTACAGTGGGGGGGACTTTGCTCCCCCAGCCCCTGTCTTGTGGTCCATCCACTCGAGAGGTGTGGGAAGAAAGATTGCCACTGAAGACTGAGGCAAAAAAGTGGTTGAGTACCTCAGCTTTCTCCTCATCTGCTGTTACCAGCTTGCCAGTCTTGCTTATCGGGGGAGGGGGTAATACGCTTTCTTTGGCCTTCTTTTTCTGTCTAATATACCTATAGAAGCCCTTCTTGTGGTTCTTTGCATCCCTTGCCAAGTTCAGCACCAGCTGTGCCTTGGCCTTCCTCACCCCATCCCTACACAACTGGGCAGCGTCCCTATACTCTTCCCAGGATACGTGTCCCTGCTTCCATTGCCTGTGCATTTCCTTCTTGTCCTTTAGTTTGGCCAGCAGGTCTTGACCCAGTCATGCCTGTAGGTCTCTTGCCTTCCTTTCCTGATTTCTTACAGCTGGGGATCGAGAGCTCTTGCACTCTAAGGAAAGCATCCTTAAGGATCTGCCAGCTCTGTTCTGCTCCCTTGTCCCTGAGGGCAGTTTCCCAGGGGATCCTGTTGACTAACTCCTTGAAGAGCTGGAATTTTGCTTTCCTAACATTCAGGGTCCTGACTTTACTCTTTGCCTGACCCATATCCCTCATGACTGTGAACTCTACCAGTGGATGATCCCTGTAGCCTGGGCTGCCTCCAATCTTGACGTCACTGATTAGCTTGCGACCAACAGGTCCAGTATCTCCAGCCCCTCTGGTAGGGCTGTCTATTACCTGTCTTAAGAAGTTATCCTCAATGCGTTCAAGGAGTCTCCTGGATTACCTACAGCTCGCCGTGCTACTTTTCCAGCAGATGTCGGGGTGGTTGAAGTCTGTTTGTGGGAACAGACATGTAAACCATCTCAATGGATAGGAATCAATTCCTAAATTTACTGGATGTGCCTCTAGAATATCTTTATATAAAGAGAAAGCTATGAAGAGAATTTATCTGGTAAAAGCTTCTTAGTGTAACACCACCTGGATTCCTAGTCTAGGATTCATTTGCATTTAATTATTTCTCATTTGGGTTGGGAGGAACAAGATTAGGAATAAGTATATAATAATACTAGGAACCTGTGGTCTCATTTTATCTCATAAACAAATAAAGGAGAACTGACTAACAAGAATATTGGGAAGTAGTAATTTATAAATCAAATTTGTTCATTTATGCAGCTCATCACCAGGAATTAGGTTGTGAAGCGTTCTACCAACACCACCTAAATTTAATCCTACAGGGAATTCAGCCAAGCTTTTTAAAGACATTTGATGACTTTTTTGCATGGCTTATCCATTTCTGAAGAGAGAGTAAGACAGTAAAAAAACTAAAGAATAACTGAGTGAGTTTCCAAATGTTGGTAAAGATCTTGCCATGCTTTCCCAATTTTCAGGCTCTTCAATTTGAACTGTTTTCTGACTACTACTTTACCCAAAAAGATGTCAGTTTAAATCCTGAAAAACAATAGAATAATTGTTTGGCAGAGACGTCATCAACTAGTGTCTTGGCACTGTCTTCAGCTTTTTAAGCCAGGTTGCTGACAGCAAAAGCATGAACAGAACTTTGAAAAAAAAAAAAAAAAAATCTTCAGTCTTCCAAAAGTAAGTCTAAATGGAAAATGGACTTCATGTGAGAGGGACTACATTTTTCTATGCAATCACTTTAAAATTCTTCTGTATAAAATAATAACACTTGAAAAATATTTTTACCTTAAAATAGGTTTTATTTTCTTTACGAGTTAATTTGCTCTTGTAATTACTTTTGCCTATGTTATAATCCATGTGATAGCACTTCCACATCAAAAATGATAAATTACTGGGGTGCAGCTACATTTGTTTCTAATTTTCCCTCCCTACAAAAAAACTCTTAAGACCTAGTTCTTGCAAAACTCTTTGTAATAGATGAAGGAATTGCAATGCAGGAAATAACATGAGGAATTATCTTAGCATTTATGTCAAAGGCTGCCACAGTAGCATTTGCTCTCTGCTACCGTTTGATGTATACTTTTTGAGCAGGTTTGAAGCAATGGTGAATTGAAGCTGCTTTAAGTGCTGACAATATAAAGTATGTAAACAAAAAAACCCAGACAAGTTAATTCTGTAGTAAAAACCTCTGATGGTGCATGGAATTGTCAGTGGAAGTTACCATTTTTAAATCATAACCATTTTAAGAGAGTGGGAGTGCTGTGCGAAACAATTATTTCATTCTTTGTACGTTTTCTCTGAAGCACCCATGAAATCAGTTACTCTTTTATAACTGTGGTCAAAGGATTGTATAGTATTGATGTAGGTTTGCTAAGTCCACAGTTAATGGCTCACTCCAAGGAGAAAGATGTTTTAAATTTTTCTTTTTAGTGTATCTTTGGAACACTTTCCCAGGGTACGTTCATCTTAGCTTAAATTGATTTGAAAATTCTAGAAAAGATCAGTTCCACAGATTTCCTTTCCCTCCAGTCACGTAGTCCTTCCTCTCTTACGATGGCTTTTGCAATCGTGCAGTCGTAGGGCAAGTCAAAGCAAACTGAAAATTTGGGTGTTGTAGGAATGTTTTTCAGTCAGATCTGTAAGCTAACTTGAACCTGTATCATCACTTTGAAGAAGTGCTTCTGCAAATACCAGTTCATCAGGCAGTATCTGCTATTCAGAGAAAAGACTTTTATGTTGGCATAGCTCCATCTGTCTTAAGAGGGTTTGTTAATGCTGAAATGTTTCTCACTAAATAGCATGCTGCATGGTACTGCTATATGGGGAAAAATTCACTATGTAGATTTGCTTATAGTTTTTATGCAGTGTTCTTATGTGCATACTTAAGTAATGCCAGCTCAGTGTTTCCCTGCAACTCACTCCTGTTTCTATTTATACTTACAGTTTTCTTTGATTAGCTAAAACAGTAAGCAGGTGCTATTTCGAGCGGAGAAGGCATATTGAAATAGAGATGTAAAAATATTCTTTGAAGTCTGCTTTTATGGCTGCCTCCAAAATCAGCAGAAGCTTTAGAATCCAGCAAAATTGTTAATACTGTTTATTGAATTGAACAACTTGCCTGTCTGTTCACAGAAATTTGAAAAAAGAATGCTGTAGTGTACAGCTGAAATGGTAGATGAGTCGAGTTAAAATCTAACTGTACTAACAGGAATTGATTAGAATAGTGGAATTAGCTGTTCTGATCTAGTGTGTGCCAACATCTTTAGTAACTATAACCATTTGAGATGAGTTTAAAGTCTTTGATTACAGTTGTAGGTACAAGTTTTAACTTTAACAAACTTTTAAAAGTGACTTTGGGGACAGAGGAGGGCTACTTCCCCTTCAAGTTTTTTCCTGACTATCGTGTGTGTGTGTGTGTGTGCATGTGTGTGTATACATGTGAAACAAGGTTGGAGATTTGTATAGTTTTCTGCTAGTTTCTACATTAAAAATTCAGGTCCTCTCTTAGACTTCTAGATGGCAGCTAGAGGACTATTGAAGTTGACATAAGAAAATGAATGTCAAACTGACTGAGCAGGTAAATATTATTTATTTTTTTTCAATCTCCAGATTAATAATTTTATTTTAATCACCAATCCCTAGTGAGTAACTATGATAAAAGGTAGAGGTGTATTTAGATAAAATGATTCATGTTTGAGATCTCTAAAATTCCAGCAAAAACCAGAAAAGAATTGACTTAACATTGCTAATGTTTCTGTGGTAGAGCAAGCAATGAAGGTAGAATAGAGGGGAGGGAAGCACCAAATATAAAATAGTGGCAACAGGGATGTTTACCTTGGCTGCAAATTCCTGGAGGAATTTGAATCCTTAGGTTGTCTCTATGCTCATTACTATAATTAATTTAAAAAACAAAACAAAACAAAAAACCCAAACAACAAAAGAAGTTGACTTCAGAAGTGCAAGTTCATCACATTGATAAAATAAAGGAAAAGACCATTCATTTACCTGACTTGCTTGTAAACACTTTTTTCTCCACAGTTTATTTTATGTGTCTATTGGTTTTAAAGGCAGAGAATATATGCCATATTTGCTCCACCTGTTATCACAGCGTACCATTAAAAATATGGACCTATATGCCTTGAAACAAAGGAGGTATTTGTGACTGGAATACCAGGAGTTTTGTCAGTTTTGGCAAGATGACTGTAGGAAATGGTTCTGCCTTGAAAACTATTCTCAGAAACGAGTTTTCAGTGCAGAAACTGTGTTACAGGGAATAGATGGCTGCTGCTAACTTTTTCAGTGCCATTTGACATAGCACTATCATTTTGTCAGCAGTGGTAGGGGCTTTTGCCAGCTCTTGATGATAAGAAAATGTAAATATTCTTGAGAAGTGCATAATCTGTGGCTTACCTCGCCTGAATTCTTGCCCACAGAGGCCATGGGGTCTCTGTCTTTGAAGACTGTCAAAACTTGACTGCACAAGGCTCTAATTAACCTGAACTAGGTTTGAAGCTGGCCCTGCTTGAAGCTGGGGGTTGGACTAAATGAGCTCCAGAGGTACTTTCCAGCCTAAATCATTGGGTGATTTTTTGTGAATGAAACAGTGGGTCTTCCGTAAGAAGATAATATTGTAGTAGCTTTTTCTCCATGGGCATCAGCTTTTGTCTGAAATGTGGAAGGAGGAATACTATGCAGAAATGTAACTACATAACACAGATTTCTTTTCTGAGAGGTGCTTGATATCAGGTTGAGTGAAGGTTGGTCTTCTGCTGCTTTTATGTTTACCGATACAGTTGTAGCTTACAGAGAGTTGTAAACGTATCTGAAATTGCAGTTTGTTCAGTAACGATGCAAACTGGGCACCTTCATGGATCCCAGTGCCAAGGAGAGGTGAATTTTCAGTTTAGTCCTCCTGAGCTAAAAAATCAAGACAGACTTTGAATGTAGAAATTAAAAGTTTTGTCTGCATGTACGAGGCTTCTAGTAAAAGCTGTAGTTTGAGTTTGCAGTATTGGAGTTTTGTATGATGTTAAGAGAATACCTAAAATGTGTTTTGGAGGAGAAGATCTCTTTATATCTAAGTGGATAGGATGAAAGGTCAATGAATAATAGTTGAAATATAGATTAAAAGTTAATGAGATGGGTTAAGGCACCAACTCACCCTGAACGTGGTGAGGTGAGGAGGAGAAATTTACGGTGCTTTTTCTTTGTGTAGTATTTTTAGTGTTTCTAATACATTCATAGATTTTTTTGAAGGCAAGGATCATTTTGACTTTATGTTAGTTTGTACAGTTTGTTTGGAAGCTTTAAGTGCTACAGTAACTATTAATAAAAATCCTCTCCATACTATATTGAATTTGGAACTTAGAACTTTTAAACTTATGTAAAGCTTGTTGAAAAAAGTTCTAGTAGTCAAGTTTATATCTTCTTTTAGGACCTAGACCTGTCTAAGACAAGACATTTTTCCTGGTCTTGGGCTTTAACTTGACAACTCAGGAGTAAATGTAACAGCAGAGGGATCTTGATAGTGTTAGCATCTTTAAATGCATCGTTTAAAAATAACAACAGCCAAACAAAAAAACCCAACACTTTGCTTACCTTCTTGAGAGAGCTTTGTGGTGCACTTCAAAATAGAAACATACAGGGAAGCTGCACAGCAGAATTGACAGTTGCCTCATTTCTGTTTTGGTCCTGTGAACTGTTCGAGAGATCCATGGGCAGGAAAATCTCTTTTGCTTTTTAAACATTTTCAATACCACGGATGATGATGATGATGATGATATGTTGTTTCTCAGTTTGGTTCATATTGTTGGTTTTTTTTCCACGTGGATGGATAGCAGAACAACTCAAATGTTAAAATTTGTGGGTTTATGCAAATTTTTTCTTTTAATCTGTTTTCATGCTTTTATATGTGCATGCGTGTCCATGAAGCATTTGATTCTAAGTCATTTAAAATGGAATTGGAGGAGGATTGAGTGTGACAGCTTTTCTGGATGTTACCAGACAAAATAAGGTTTGTTTTGTGGCGCATGTATGTGTGTTTTGTTTGGTGTTCTATTTTGGTTTTGTTTTGGTTTGGTTTGTTTTTTTAAATTCAAAGCATAGATGTTTCTGGTTTGCTAGGTGCTATGTATTCTCTAAAATGTTGTTAGTCTATTACATAAACACAGAAGGTAGAGTTAAGGAATGATAAATTGCGTTGTATTTCTTTTTTAACCTGGGTAGTTAATAATACAGCTGGGTTTCAGAGTCTCAACAGTATAATATACATGAAATAAGTTGCATTAAGCAATGCTAAATAAGAGTAGTGCTCCAAGTATGTGTTAACAGTGCAGATGTAAGCTACCATTATGTATTTTGAGTTGACTGACTGTTGGTGCAGTGCATTCAAACAAACTGTATGTTATGAAGTCTCAGGTGTATATAGGTTTTTTAGGTACTAAACATCTCCATAACATTATTGTATTACATATATTTATTGATGTTTTCACTGTTCAGAAACAGTTTTTCAAATGTTTGTACTGACATTGACCTAGGCTGGAAAACAGCGCAATCTTATTTTATGCGTTTCCTTTAGCTTTTATTTATATAGTGTAACTATAAATATTACCTGTAAATATGGTAAAAAGAGTCAGAACTTCATTAAATTTGGGGATCCTGTTGTTACTACTTGCACTATATGATTTTTTTTTTTGGTGGTGGTTTGAGTCTGTTGCGGTGCTCATTACAAGTAAATCTACTTTAATTTGTATTTCAAATATAATTTTAAAATTAAACAGTTCCCTCTGCTATGTGGGAGTCTAAAGTGAGAAGAGAGGAACATGGACTTTTGTAGAAAATGTGTGTACTGATGGACTCATCTTTAATTTTTTGTTTGTTATAGAGGATCTTTTATAGAAGTTAGATAACACATGCACTTATTTTGGGGAGTTTCATTTTCTCCACTTTGACCTTTTTTTTTGTAACTACTGCCTTTTCATGACAATAGATTAATTTCCTAATTTTATTTCATAGGTATGTTTCTCTTGAAGAAATAAAATGGGGGAGATGAGAGCTGGGGTTGTAACTGTGGTCCCACTGATGTACACACAGACTCGTAACTCAGTTGAGGTCACTTTTTTGAGTTGACTGGGTTTTATGCTGTCTCTGCAGACTTCAGTTAGTGTAGCTTTCCTGTGGCAAATGCAGATCACTTCACAGAAAAGTAGCTTTGCCTCTTTATGTGGGAGAAAAACGACTAGTATAGGTACAGCTACCCTCTGTAGCTTCCTTGTCTCATTCTTCTGTCTCTCACAGTCTTCGCCTCATGCATGGCCCCTTGTGCCAGTGTATATATGACTTTATTTTGTCCTATAGCTGTTTGTCACCTGGACAAGGCCATCTGTGTCAGCTTGAGTGTGCTGTGAGACTGTTACTAGAGGATTTGAACTACAGTACTGTTGAGTTACATGTTGTCCTCTGTCTTGATTGTCAACTGAGGGAAGACAGGCTAAAAGATTATTAGTGGACAAATGTGATCATGGAGAGATGAATTGATATGTGTATCTAATGACACGTGAGTACGGTAAGTAATTTCAGGCATGCCTGGTGTGGGTTAGAGCTCAAACATGATAAATTCCTACAAAGTTTTGTGAAAACAGGTATAAGGATCTAGTCTGTATGGGAAAAATACTGTGGAGAGCCTGAAAAATTATTTCCTCTGTTAGATATTAGAGAATCCACTACTTATCACTCAGGAAGGACTTCTTGATTTTTTTCTGGAGCCTAAAGAGGAGATGTTTATTTGTTTGGGTTTTGGTTTGTTTTTAATCTCTGGCATACTTCTGTACTAGTTCCAGACCAAAGCTGCGTTACTGCGTAGTTCTGTGCTGTGTGCTTCTATTTCCAGTTTGATCACTGTTAGAGATTTCCACTGTGCTTTCACATCTTTAGCATGTCCTAAAGTTCTTAAGATTTGCTAGTAGAGCAGAGTGAATGCTGTTTAATAGACATGTTCCAAAGCGTGGTGTTCACCAGCTTGCAGAAAATAGAGCAAGCATGAACTTTTGAGCACCTCCTAGAGAGAATCTGTGTTGGTGAGATCACCACTGCAGTTAATTTTAGTTCATGCGTCTGGAAAAAATTTGGAAGCATAGATGAAAAAGTGGTACAATGAAGAAGAATAGACAGGAGGAAATTCTAAGTAACTTTTAGGGTGCATAGAGTAAAGTTTGACCTTTTGGTGCAAGCAACCCCAGCTGCCATGGGTGGCAGTAGCTGCTCTGAATAGCGCAGGAGGGAAATAAGTGAATTCTATCCCTGCCCCCAGCCTCCAAGGAAAAAGAAGTTGGGATGATTCTTTTTGAATGGAATAGATTCATATGGACAAGGCAAACTATTTGTGAGAATAACAAAAATACTATAAACAGCTCACTTAATGGAGCAGAATATTGAGAACCCCTTACCTGTTAAGTCTGCAACTTTTTCACCTGATCAAACCTGTTTCTTTCAGAAACTGAATGAATATGAGTCATGACTGCAGTTCTGTCACATTGTATGAAAGGCTTTGATCTTTTATCTAACTCATGCTAATTTCTTTGACAGTGGTAAAATCGGTGTACATGTGTTGTGGGATTTTGGGGTGGGTGTTTTTGGTGGTGGGTTATTTTTGAGTATTCAGAAATGTTGTTATTTAGGAAAAAAACGCAGGGGTTTAGCAGAGGGCAAGGAACTACAAATACTATACTTAAGGGCTGCAAATGATGCAGGGCTATTGAGGCTTAATGGGCCCAGGACATTACTTCTAGGCACAGAGCTTGTAAAATGAGATTATGCACACCTGTACCTGGTAGGAGTGCTGACCCTATTCTAAAGAAGTGTTCCAGTTCTGAATGTATTGTTTTGGGTTTGTTTACCTAGAAATTAATCTTAACTTTGCAGCTTGATTGCTTAAGAGGGCAATAATTGCCAGGATAGTAGTTCAGAAATCTGAGAAAGATTAATTTGAGAATTTAAGACATAGATTGTTTTTTGACTAGTGGAAGCAGAAGAGGAACAGAACTTAAGCTTCTTGTTGAAATGACCCAAATATTAAACTGTAGCCCTCACCTTTTCTCTCATAAGGCACAATGTAAGTTAGGATGAAGTGAGTAAACACTTGTATTTTAGACTAATAATATGCTTCAAAGCATAAAGCAAGACTTGCTTGTTTTCATCTGTGGGAGCAGGAGTCCTGTTATTATGCCTGTTGTGGCAATGTGTGAAAGTGTCTAATTTTTTGAGGTTCAGAGAGCTATTTTGTAATATTTTCCTGTCTTTACTTTGATTTTAATACTTTTTTTTTTTTATGGCCTGAAATGTATGTGGATGTTTAATCAGGTTTCCAAATTAAGAACAAACCCACCCAATGTTTTTCTTAGACACCTATCAAAAATTAGCTATCCTGTGTCCAGAACTTCAGTATCTTTCTCATTGGACATGATGAAATAGCAAGTGCTTGTGAAACTTCTTCCATAGGTGCTTAGCAGCCCTTTTGATGAGTATTTGATCAAATACAAAAACCTCATCTTTGGGAGCAAGAAAAATAGTCAGTTGCTGTTGTGTGATTCATTTTACCTGAACTCAGTCGGACAATGGAGAACATTCATCAGCAAAGTTAGATTTATTGCTTTAAAACTAACAATGTTGTAGCTATTATAAATTACGCAATGAATCTGTGATGAATGTAAGGTTTAGTGAGATTTGTTTTAAGATTATTAGTATGTTGCACAATGCTATGTACATGTGATTGTAGCTTTCCTGGGCGGTGGTGCAGGTGATGAACTTAGAGTTTACAGCAGTTTACAACCAGTTTAGGACCTCATCTTTCAAGTGTATAGCAATGTGTAGTTAAATAGGTAATAGCAATAAAATGCTAGCTTTGCTGTTTGTGTTGCTTTGATTCAAACACTGTCTCTTAAGCTTCTCACTGGTTTGTTCCACTTCTCACTTAAAACACATGAGTAATGCTGGGGTGTAGGAGTCTTGGCAATTAATTATCTTACCTCAATCTATAAATGGACAAGGATGAGCACAGAAGGAAAAAGTAAACATCCTTTTTGTGCACCACTACTTAATTGGAGTGTGTTCTTCCTTGCTAAACTATGAACTTTATGGTTGGTGTGGTCAACAGGAAAAACTTGTTTTAGGCCTCAGGGCAGGTACCTGATGACTGCTGTGAAGCACTTGTGGGCTTTTCTTTTTTTGTTTTCTTTCTTTTTCTTTCTTTTTTTTTCCTTTTCTCTTTTTAAATCATTTGGGATTATACAAACTTTAATGCTGGTGTTGGCTTTTCTGCTTTCTTGAGAAATAATGCATTGTGCCAGTGTGAAAGAACAAATGAGTGAAAATTGTATGACTTCATAAACACAGCTTTATATAGCTGGGATTTATAACTTTCCAGACCAAAATATTTAAATAAACTTGGTTTAGTGAGGTTAACGTTTAATACTTTTGGAAGAAGATACAACAAGGAGATACAAGAAAAATCCCTCAGGGCAGGAAGTAGTTTCATGAATGTAAGTGTGTTTTGATTTTTAACTTGGAAAATGGTATATCACATTGGTACCTACCAGAAAAATGAGGATAAATGTAATTTATAACGTGACAACTCATAAGTTAAAAAAAATAAAACCAGCAATGACAAAATGTAAAATCAAACAACAAAAAAAAGAGTAAGCGCAGGAGGAATGTTTGACTCTATATAGTGCTTATAAAAATTGTTCAGCTTTAATGATTTTGAGATTTTGGATTCTTTGTCTGGGCGAGGGGGAAGGGTCAAGTAGGAGTATGACTCTTGGAAGATAAGTGTTTTGGATTGGCTTGCACGTTGTAGCTGGATGCTTATGTTAGTAATAATGCAATGCTTTCTCTTCCAGCACATACCACAAAGGATAGTTTATATGTATCAGTTTGCTTTAGCTCTTTAAAAGTCTAGATGTATACATGTTAATTAGACCATTACTAAAAAAACCAAACCAAAACAAGTCCACCCACCCCCCAAACCCCTAACCTATAAAATTCCAGTCTTTGTTGTATTTAGGAGCTTATTGGGGGGGGGGGGAATATAAAGGTAAAAATTTGGTAATTAAGAATTCAAAAACTATGTGTAGCATGGTATGATAAATATGAAACTGTTACAATTTTTCAGCATTTTTAATGTTTGGGCTGGTGTCAGGCAGTCCTCTTTGTGTGCAGTCCACTGTCCCCATTTAATTGTTCTTCAGGTGTTTTACCTGAAGTGGTTAGAATTCACCAGTATCAGTGAAATTAACATTTAAACTGCGGCAACCTGAAATATTTGGTGGTTTTCTGACGGAAGTCTCTAATCTGAATATGGCAGAAAATGGACTACACTAATATGTTACGTCAATAAGTGTAAAGAACCAATGTAGGGGGATAAATACTGGAAACTTGCAAGATAAAGGAAGCTGAGTTGATCCCTTAATGAGTCTAACTTCAGGTAGGCTTCAGCAATTCATGGTGGTTTTATTTAAGAGGTTACCTTACTCAGATGTTAAGAGGTTACCTCCCCACTCTTTTACAGAAGATTTTTTTGTGTCATCCTTTTAGGAAAACCAACGCAGAAGATATTTGTAAATGGAGATGTAAAGGCATTCTGCAAACAGTTGTTGAACACTCTTATTTTTTAAAGTTTGGATATTCCTTCTAGCTGTTCATCTCTACTTGATATCCTCAGTTATCCTACTATATTATCCTGTCCTACTAGTCATCCCATTTATGTTCTAAGCTTTCCTGACATTTTGTTTCCTCTGTGAGCACACTAGGTCTTCTGTGCCTCCCTATGTTTCCATCTGAAAAGGCTGGCAAGAATGTTAATAGTTGTTATGGCAAAGAGCAATTCATGAGGGACACCACCACCCCACAAACCCCCAGTATTTCCATATTTATTCTTGCCAATAAAACAGAAACACAAGTCTCAATTTTTTGTTAACTTTTTTCTTGTTTTGATTGTTGATTGATGGAGAATCACACTTGAAAATGTCATTGTTTGAAGGGCTGGACTACCAATGTGTTTAGGTGTTAAAGAAACAATTCTGGTTTGTTATAAATGGAAATTCAGAAGAAGTGATAAACTTAAAATGCATAGCAACTTCTAGTTGCCATGGTGCTTCAACTTGAAGTAATTTTCTTCGATATTAAAATACTTCTTGGGTGTCGTCTTTGCTTTCAAGTAGTCACTATTAAGAAGGAAATGACTCTGGAGAGAAGCAATGAGAAACTATTTTGGAATATCTAATGTGACAACCAATGAAGAAGTGTCAAGAAAATTCCTTAGTTTTCAAGAGTCTCTTTCGGGCCTGTTTATTTTGGCAATATAAGCTTTTATGACACAACTTCAAAACACTAAAGAATGGTGGGTTACTGCGGGCCATCTCCCAGGCCTGTGTAATGAGTCAATTCTTCAAGAAACAAATACAAAGTTGAGTTTGTCAAAACACTGAGTCAGTAGACTTGATCAGTCTCCACCGTATCCTTTCCCTGGCTGTCAGTCAGCTACTCTGGTTCATGCGTGCAAGCTCTGCTCCTCCCCAGCTCTGAGCTGACAGTCCTTTTATCAATTATGTTAATGTACCTGTAATTCTTACTTCTATGATAATCAAAAATATTCTTTGTCTGACCGGACATACCACTTTACATAAACTTTAAACTTCTACTAGAGCTTTGATATCTTGCCTCAATAATTTTCAGTGTCAGAACTGTTAAGTGTTAGACTTGGGTCCCCCATGTGGAATTGAGCTGCACTACGGCTCCCTGCTTTCCCAGCCGATCTGCTATTTCCTCTTTTTTTGCTAATTTTATTTACCTTTTGTTTCAAATGAGCTCCTTCCGTATGTTCTTCTTGAATAAGACCTTTGATTTTTAACAAAAATAATAAAGAATTCTATCAGTTAGTAACCATTTTATCTCATTCTTGGAAATAACAAGGGCTTGCAAAAGTCTCTGAAGTGTTGCATGACTTTAATACATAATTAGTAGTAACCCTAAAATGGCAGTCTAGAAGTTGACTGTAAATGAATTTGTATTGAATTTAATTTGAAAAGTTTTACTACCAAGCATGTCTCTCTGACACTTTAGTTGCATGGCATATAAAAATTGTCAAAAAGTGTCTCAATAAGTAACTTCAGGAAGTTGTTTTTTCCTAAAATACTTTCTATTTTAAAGCAATAACATTTAATTTTGAAAAAACTGATTTAAAATCTACTCCTTTACTGTAGTCACGTGAAGATTGCAGCTGTTGGAGTCATTCTGTACAGTGAACAGGCTAATTAATACAAGTTGCGTAATATAAACTTCAGGTTGCAGCACTGGCTTCTTTAAAGAGCTTGCATCATGTTTTATTGAAATGATCAATACTGTGTGAACCAAGCATGGCAATTAACTCAAAATGACCAAGTTTAGAGTTAATTTGTACCTCCATATTTTGACTGCTACCATGTAGCTGCTGAAACTCAAGGTATCTTTGCAGAAAAAATATTGCAGCTTGTAGGTTAAAATCTTACCCCTGTGTTCAGTTAGAGTTAGTGTTTACTCTGATTATTAGTGAACCATCATTAGAGAAGTGAATTTACTAATATTTCTCGGAGTAAAAATTGCCTTGGGTGGGTTTTTTTTTGGTCTTGGAAACAACGATCATCTTTCTTTTGTCCTTAGTCACTGAAAACATAACAATCTGCTACTAAATATAGCATATAGATGTTTTGAATGCCATTATTTCAGGCTTCAGGCTAAGGCATAACAAGACAGTGATCCTCGTAACACTAAAAGATGACCTCTTCGAAGCGGTGTCCTGCAACTGTTCAAAGTTACCTAATGGGCAAAGCTGAAATTAAGTTGCAGCTTTATCCCTGCTTCCAAGAACAATAGAGCAATGGGTGTTTATTTACTCTTGCTAGAAAGTTCTATGCGTTCCAGCAAGGTTTTACACAATTTCCTCTCAAAAACTCCAGACTACTCGCGTAGCTGGAATGCTATAGTCTGTATACCACTGTCTAGGTGAACATCTTTTATTAGGTGAAAATATGACAATAAAAGTTTGCGTATTTGACACCTCCATGTTGGGTTATTTAGCTGAGAAATGATTTGGGAAACAATCAGAAAAGAAGTAGTAAAAACTGCCTTCTAAAGAATGCTTTTTTTGACCCTGTCACATTACTGCAATTGGTTGTGATGAGAACCAGAATGTTTATGTTCTTGTTCTCAGTCTATTGCTCTACCAGCTCAGGAGCTCTGTCGTCATTTCAGAGCCAAGAATAAATCACATCACCTCAGACAGCAGGTGAGTTTTTGAAATGTGCCTACAGATTAGTCTTCGTGTCTGTCAGCAGTCAGTACAACTTAAGTTGCTTTTTACTCACTTAAGGTGACGTAACTGAGCAGTAGGGTGGACGTAGCTGAGCAGTATGTTAAGCTTGAGATGGTTTGCCTGCCAGCAAATTCTGCTGGAACCTCTGCATTAACAACACTCAAGTTGTTATTGTAAATGGGATAGTGTTTTGAGTTAGGATTCCGAAGGGATTTAATCTTGTAGCTTCAGGCACCTCAAAAATTATTTCAAAAGGGATGCCTGTGCTGGTACTTCCACTGAAGTGTAGATTCCTGGGCTGGCTTTTAAAGGGGTAGTTTACACACCAAAAGCAGTTAAACCGTAGCAAAAGATAGAACTTGACATGTTTTTGAAGGTTTCTTCACAGTGACTCAGCTCTGCTCGCACCTTAAAACTCCCTCTGCAATCCCTCACTAGTGATTCCTATGTTTTCATAGTTTTCATAGTTTCATCTGTGTTACTTCAAGTACCTTCTATCATGCCAGTTTTCAGAAAGAGCATACATGACTCTTCTGTGCTGCTGCTACTGTTATGGTGAAGCTCATCATTTCAAGCACATTTGACAGCTCCTTCATTCCTTCATTAACAATTTGCAATTGTGTATTACTTCCTGCTCAGTTTTAAATGCTTCTGTACTTTTTAACAAGATTGCTTTGTGTTTTGCAACATAGAAATGTAAATTAGATCACCTCATTCATGTAGTTTCTCTAATAGCAGATGCTTCCAAAAGGTGCTATTACTCAAGGAGCTTCTTATGATGAGAATTTCTCAGTTTGTGTCTTGTTCCTGCTCACCAGCAGGTATCAATGATGAGAAGCATAACCTAAAACTGTAAGACTTTCCGTTGCTACCAGGGTGACACCATCTTAGGCTGTAGATTTACTTAAAGGAGTATCAGCTAGGATGTTAAGTCCTTCAAGTTCGCTATAGCAGTGTCTAGAAACTGTAGATCTCATTGTCTTAACCGCTGGCTGTGTAATATCCTCATTAGATTGAGTATTCCTTACTAAACTGGTTTGCAGTGTTAAGTGCAGTGTGTGATTGTGTTGCTGCTTTAGAAATACACTGAACCTTTCAGTTCAGGAGGTGAGGAATCTCTTCACATCAGCATCAGAATCACCATCAGCTTCAGGCTTCTGTTTGCATCTGCTCTTTGGATCCCTGTGGCCCTCTTGTGTAACTTGGTATAAACAAAAGCCTGTTTCTACATGGCCTAAATGTGTTCAAACTGGCTTTTGAAATAAAAATGATGCCTTGAGGAAGTTGCTACCAGTGCCTTTAGGCTGTCATCTTGGATTCATTCCATATGAAGAAAGACCTTGTAACTGACTTAAGGTTGGGTGTTGGATTTTTGTTTTGTTTTGAGGTCCCACAAACAAAAGGTGCCAAAGCTCGCTTAATGTCAGAAAAGGGGTGGGGCATGGTGTTTATGAAGGGAATTAGAATTTATTTCTAAAATCAGTAGTAATCATGATCTCTGAAGTAGTGTATGAGGAGTAATAGCCTTAATCTATGTGAAATGAGAGGCAGTTTTGGATGTACTCCAAGAAAGAAGCTACCTTTAAAATGCATTTTTTCATTCTAATCTTTGTTTTCCTTGCAAGAAACCTGTGGAGATTGTCTGGTTTCTTAGTTTTTAATATTAGGGTGGTATCAAGAGGACCGACCCTGCTATAAAAGGAAGTAAAATAAGAGGCAAATTGATGCAAGAAGCTTCTGACACAGAAAGGGATGAGGGATGTCCTAACTTGGAGAAGTTAAGGCAGTTGTAGGTGTGTGAAGTGGAAAGTAAAGTGAGAAGTCAGCATGTGAGAGAGCAGAGAAAACCAGAAGGGAAATAGGAATACACATTCTTCTGTTGACGTGGCTCTTACAGTATATATATATATATATAATAAATATATCTAATGCAATATTGGAAGAGGAAACCTGGAAAAGGGAGTCTGTAAGTCTGGGAGAGGTCTTTGAAGAATGAAGTAATTGGTTAGTTTGACTAGAGTAACCCCAAAGTGTTTCAATAGTCTACTATAGACTGAACTAATTGGTAGCTTATGAGTTTGATTTTTGTTCCAGAGTTTCTATTTAGCTTTGTAACCTTGAGCTAGAGGATCAACTACAGTGATTTGAGAGGAAGGACTGTCATTGGCCGAATTTTCTTCTGTGCCTGTATGGCTTGTTGGAGTTTCCCAGATTATGTTCAGTTTATTCCTTTATGAATACTGGATCATGTCTTACATGTCTTCATGCTTGATGATTTCCTCCTTTGATCTCTGTGCGTTCTTGTTACAAGATTTGATCCCTCAACTTGGAACTAATGGCAAAGCCAGGCTTGCCACTGGTACAATTTTGCACTCAACCCATTCTTCTCCTTTTCTATTCACTTTATTCTCTTCTTGCTCTCACTTCATCACATCTTGGGCAGGAGAAGGGCAATAAAGACTGCAGATGCAATTAATTGCTTTAACTTCAGTAGGGCCATGCTGTTGTCCTTTGGGGAGACTTGAGTCTGCTACTTTGCTGAAGCCACTCCTGTCTCATTCTTAGGAGCATCCTGGAGATTGACCTCTCTGGTCGACCTCAGTTACTGTAGAAGTTGATATCTAGTCAACTGATGCTCAAGTCCCATTAAAACAGTCCTCTCTGAAGTGCTTTTGGCAGCGAAGGCTCTCTGAATGCTTCAGACAGAGGTTGGTACTGCCTGTGAGATTTTCATGTCTACTTTTGTCTTATTTTCTGGAATGATGGAGCACTCACATAAAAATGCAAGTATACATAGTTAACTTCTAAAATGTTATAAAAAAGATATAATAAGCCTTCATTTAAGGAAATTGCAATCTTTGTTAATAATAATTTGTATATTAATGTATAAATTCATCCTGGATTAGTGCTTTCCCCATGGGCAAACTGTTCTCTTCCTTTTTGTTCCACAACATTATTTTTTTTGCAGTACTGATGTATTGATAAAATGGACAAGTTGAATCGGTACCACTGTTACTCCTTTGGAAAAATATTGTACCTAAAAATTAAATCCTGAAAAAACTTGATTCATTTAGTACTTAGTCTGGGATTATCAGTAGTTACAGGGGGGAAGTTACCTGGTATTCAAATAAAATATTTAATCAAAATAAGTTCTTATTCAGAAAATATACAGGATGAGTAAAGAGATACATGTTGTTAGATATTAGATCCAGTGATGTTTTGTGATGCCTGCAGTTATGAAACAATACTTCTATCTAGAAGTTAAAAGCATGTTTGTCTTTTGGCCATTCCCAACCCATCTTTCCCACTAGCATCAAGGTGATTTGTTTGTGGTTCTCCTACTGCTGCTGGTTTCTTCATTCTCACAAAACTACAAGGAAGGAACCTAAAAACCCCCTCTGTTTCCCTCTTTCAAGGAAAAATTAGAGCAGTTAATGAAGTGGTGCAGATCAAGAAAATGTTTTGAATGTTCATAGAGTGATTGTTACTTTGGAAAGAAACTCCGAAGCATATTTTTGGGTTTTGTAGGATAGAGTATTTCTCCACAAAAGGGAAGTTTATTGACAAGTTGTATATATTTTAGTGACACGCTTACTTCATTTCAAAGAAAGTGTTGGTATTATTCTAAGACCAACAGGAGATTATCCCGCCATATACTGTCCAGTAAGCTTTGCTTGTTAACAATGTCAGTTTCAAGCCTGTCTGTAATTAATTGACTTTCAAAAGCATCTTGATTTCCTTGTCAGCAGTGCAGTATTTTTATAATAATAATTTGCTAATTTTTATGTCCTTGCTGGAGGACAATCTTGTTAATATTCTTTCTTGCCAGGAATTGATCGTACTGGATAGGACTTATAACTGAATCTTAAAAGTTGCTGAACAATTGATTTGTCTTATTGCGAGAGCGCTGCATAGGTGCATCCTAAGCTGTAGAGCCTTTTGTTGTGGTGGAAGTTTCCACTATAAGATTGTTGGCTGAAGTGTGTAGTAGGTCCTGTGGTACATAGCTTGTCCTGAGTGCTAGTCAGCTTCTCTTCCAGAATTTATTAGATACCTGTGTTTATATATGTATCTGTGATTGTAGGTCAGTTGTGTAATATCTGAGGGTTGTAACTGTTGAAATCTTGCCTGGCTTATAAAATTCTTTAAGATTTTGGAGCGGGTCCAGAGGAGGGCTACGAAGATGATCAGAGGGTTAGAGCACCTCTGCTGTGAGGACAGGCTGAGAAGAGTTGGGGTTGTTCAGCCTGGAGAAGAGAAGGCTCTGGGGAGACCTTACAGCAGCCTTCCAGTATCTGAAGGATGCCTACAAAAAATCTGGAGAGGGACTTTTTACAAGGGCACGTAGTGATGGGATCTTCTTCAAACTGGAAGAGGGTAGATTTAGAATAGATACTAGGAAGAAATATTTCACTATGAGGGTGCTGAGGCACTGGAACAGGCTTCCCAGGGAACGTGTGGAGGCCCCATCCCTGGAAGTGTTCAAAGCCAGGTTGGATGAGGCTTTGAGCAACCAGGTCTAGTGGGAGATGTCCTTGCCCATGGCAAGGGGCTGGAACTAGATGATCTTTAAGGTCCCTTCCAACCTAAAGCATTCTGTGATTTGTTTTCTAAGTGTATTTGTAACTTGGAGGGGATAGGGAGGAGAAATGTCAAAAAAACCCCTCTAATATTAAAAACATGGAGTGTGCCTGTTGAGCATGAGGCATACCAGTGATTTCATCAGTGCCGGGCATCTTGGACTGTGAAAGGTAGTTGTCCCCAATCCAGTTTTTAGAGTGGGAGCCTGCATAATGTGAGCAGGGTGAATTAGACCCTTGTTAAAGGCAGTAGTGGATTTCAGAATACGCGGATTTCTGCTTTCTTCACCAGTCACCTCACATGTACTGTAGAAAATAGTGAAATAGTGAGTTCATGTGTGTACTATATTTAAGCAAGAATAATCAGGTGCACATGTAAAATAGCATCCAGTGAGTGCAGACTTTCTGCGATACCAAAAACAGTGCAAGTCAATTGGAGAGTCAGTTAGGGAGCTACTAGGGAGACATTACTTAGCCTACAGAAGAGAAAGCTGAAAGGGAACATAACTCCAGAAATACATTAACAGCTACAGCAAAGTGGGAGTAATTGGTTTTCTCTGTCTCTGGTAGTTAAGACAAGTAATAATGGGCTTAAGCTGGAGCTGGGGAAAAACAGTCCAAAAAGAAGAATGTCCCTGATAGTCTGTCCCATAAAGGCTTATTAAACTCCAATGACAATCTGTATTTGAATAGATTTGTGATGCTAACACACCTGCAAATTGTTGTTTTGTTTATTAAACGTGATGAAAGCATTAAAATATCTAGCTGTAACCTAGATTTATTGGCTGAGAATACACTGCGCGTCATTGTTCCCACTGTCAAATTAATATGTCGCTTTAAATATGTGTTAAACTTTCTAAATCATTGTTTGTTGAGCTAGTTTTTGTTTGGATTTTTATGTTGCTCTCTGCATTTTGAAAGACTAAATTACTTTCAGGAGGGATTTTTTTGTTTGCTTCTTTTCTGTTACATATTGTCTGCTTTTTTGGTCTGTTTTTCTATAGCTGAATGTAACCTCTTTGAAGTTAGAGGTTTTATTCTGTGCTTATATGTAAGGCAAGGTACTAGTTCTTGACTAAGATCCTTTGTTTTCCTGTATCGTGTAGTGTACAACTCAAAATACCACTTGGTTTCGGGCACAAGAAACAGGTCTTCAAAGTAAAAACTGTCATACAGTTGGTAGCCCGCATATGTTTGTAATGATATCAGGGTATCAGAGCAGCTGTGTTATATGGTATCTATTCAGTGGTTATTAAAGACTGTAACTAGTATAATGTAACTTACTGCCTGGCATATTTAGGAATCAGCTTTGCTTTGCTTGCTGGAGCAAGTGTTTTCAGCAATCTTTGGGGAGCTGAATTTCTGATTTTCCTTTGTTCATCTGGTTACACAATTTTTATATGTAAATGCTCCTTCTTCAGGGAAATTAATTTTTGTCTTTTGGGAATTAATGCTGTTTTTCTTATAAATTCATATATAGCTGAGTAGACTGCCTGTGAAACGAGTAAAGAGTCTTTTAGTGCTCTTTCCTACCCAAATGTTGCTTTCTGTGGTGGTTGTTGGCAAAATTCTTGATGGAAAGCACAGTCAGTTCACCTGAATTACAATAATAATCTTGCTGTGATGTAACGTAGGGATATAAGTCCATGCAGTTTTAAAGCATATTCTGCAGGATGCATCACAACTTTGCTTTTTTTGGAAGTTTGATTTGAAGTTTGACGTGCCATTAGTAATTAAATTTTGTGCTAGGGTATGGAAATATTCCTGTTCAGAATAATAGAATTTTTTTCTTTTTGTTGTTTGTTAATAAACTAGTGAATTCAGAGTGCACATTCTATGCTATGACATGAATATCGATTTAACATAATATTTTTAATAGGTGGAGGGGAGAAAAGCCCCACAAGCATCAGTTTGATCTCATAAAGAATAATATACTAGTTGCAAAACAATGCTAGTGTGTTCCCTAAATGCATATTCAGGGCTAGGATTTTATTGTAATCTTAAACGTTCTATTTTATTATTACACTGATACCCATGTTCCTATGGTGGAAAAAACATTAAGGCTGCCTTAGGGAAGTTGGGTCCAAGTGATGTTATTTTATAGCTCAGTCTTAATTGTCTAGTAAATGGAGGTTATTTTTTTTTAATCAGTGGTCATCTAGAGTATAACTTCAAAATTATTGTACTAGTCAGACCAAAGAGATCTGTGGTGATGAATATTAAGACCCTTAGGAAGAAATATAGTAAAAATAAGGTAACTGAGGACAGTGTGGGTTCAGGTAAAAACTGTACCAAAGTGTATCGTGATTTTTGTTAGTACTTTATTCTGCACATGCATGTGGTTTTTTTGCTCTCCAGAATACTTTGTGATAAGGACATCCAGAATTTTTTAAAGTTCCGTTTGTTTCTTTTGTTAAACAAAACTTGCTTTTCAGTAAAGGTACTATTAATGTTACTGCTTCTTAGATCTTGAGAATGAATGTTTCCTGTGTAGAAGTGATTTTCAGAATCGCTTTTTGGTATTGTTTCCGAATTCAGCTTTCTGGTTTATCTGCACCACTTTTCATGTGTGTCTCCTCCCCGCTCTCCAAGCTTGAGACCTGCTCAGTTGAACCTTGGCTCTTTTAGACCATTCCATGTTTCTGATTGTCCCTTACGGACTCACACACATTCAGAGTTGGAGGACAAGACTGGATCTCCATGCCCCATAGAGTTCCATGGTGATATGATTGTTTACTGTTATCAGTTCCTCTAACATGTTTGCCTTTTTGACTGCCACTGAGCTCACACTTTTTGAGACCACCAGGTAGATCTCCTCCCCTTTTCAGAGAGGCGACACCTAATTCCAGCCTGATCTTTGTCTTTGTGCTTCTCTTTCCTGTAAGAATAGCTTTGCAATTAATGCTCTCGGTTTCAATTGCTATCTTGTATCTCAGGCACAGGCTATTATGGGTTTTCTCGGCAACTCGCTTTAATCTAATTTTGCCTGTCCTGAATAATTTCGTATCAATTGCAAATTATTCCTATTCTATTAACTTGCTTTTTCAGATAGCTTATGAATATCTTGAGTATAATGGGTTCTTGTATTTTGCATCTTCCTACCTGTACATACGGAGGACTCTTTTGTTTTGTTGCAGTTAGGCTTCTTTAAGAGGTCTGAATGAAGGACTTTGTAAAAATGGGATTTTTTTGATAAGCATATGGATCTGATTAGTATGATTCCATTCTAGTAAATTTGCAAGGTGAGGCTTTTCCCTACAGAGGTGATGTTGACTATTTTGTA
Organism: Burhinus oedicnemus; assembly: GCA_008921705.1. Taxonomy (NCBI): domain Eukaryota; kingdom Metazoa; phylum Chordata; class Aves; order Charadriiformes; family Burhinidae; genus Burhinus; species Burhinus oedicnemus. Next base: position 356,181 of record VFFE01007500.1, read on the forward strand.
GTATACTGTATATATTCAAATATCTGCTAATTACGTTCTTCATTCTGACATCTGATAACTCACCCAATACAGAAGGTAAACTTCAAACAAATGGAGTACTTTATAGCACGTAGGATCACCATTTGGCATCTTCATTCTTCCAATACAAAAGTCAGTTTATGAGAGGTACACCATTATGTCACACTACTAATTTTTTTCCTTATTTCCTTAGAATTATTAAATAAATACTAATTTGACCTGGTGGTTTTATTACAATTCACTTATATCAGCTCTATAAAATAAATCTTTTATACTGACATGGCTGTGAGACAGCTAATAAAACTCTCTTGCTATGAAGAAATACTTCGGCACTTTTAAGGAGAACTCGGTTTCTCCAGTGAGAAAAATATGGCTAGCTCTTTTGCTGTGGTTTTGGCTGTCTTGAGTGCTCCTTTTGCATCTTCAGATCAAATCAATTCTTCAGATTCTGAAAGATTTTTGTCTGTTTGGAGAAAGTTTCTGTTCAATTTTTGTGCCACGTGCCAGAGGCGATTTTTCTTGGCCTGCCAAATTGTGGCTTTACATTTTTGCTTTCTGTACTTGGACACGAGTTCCACTTTTTGAAAGCTCTTTTTTCTTGTGGGTTTTATTTAGTGGCTTTTATGTTTTAAAGATTACAACTGGATAAGAGTTAGGCTGCCATGTTTACCCAGCAACTCCTCCACCTCCCACCTCCCCGCTTGCTTGCTGCCAGCTGAAATGGAAATTTATCAACTTTCTGGTAGATGGCAGCATTTACTGCCTGTTGTCCTGCCCGCCCCAGTGGTCGGCTGGAGGAGCTGGATGGCTAGCTTCACTTAATACGTGCTCATGTAGGAGCAACAGCTTATAGCAAGGGGGAAGAGGGCAGGAAATTTTGGTCAGCTTTCTCTCAAACTCAGAGCGAGCACTGCCAAGGGCATAATAACGACTGTGGTGATGTGCCTTTCCCTTTTCGGAAGCATTAGTATTGCTTACCCTGAGCACCTCGGCTAGGAGTGATTTTCCTTTTTCATATCCTGGTTTTTGTGGTAGCTCTCGGAGGAGATCGAGTAGCTCAACCTCTGAGTAAGAGGTGATGCTAGTCTGTTGCACAAGTCTAAATACTGACTGCAGTATACATATACTGTAAATACAGTATATATAAGTACTATGTGTTTAATTAAACTTGAATTGAGGCTTTGAATTTGAACATAAAGACTAGGATTCTTCTAGAAAGAAATCTGTCATTAGTATTGCCTTGCTTTTATAGCAGAGATTATCCAGACTGTTTAAAGTGGGTGGTATTTTCAATCTTTATTTCAAGCTCTTGGAATTTCTTCCTCTTTGCAAACCTGTTACAGTAACAGAGTCAATGCCCAATCTAGTAGTTTATTTTGGCATAAGCTTAGAAGTGGACTGTGAGGGCAAAAAAAGTGCTGTGGGAGTAGAATGTGGAGTAAAATTGAATGGGACACAAATGAGGATGGCATGGGAAAAGTGGGTATGTTAGGAGTGAAGAGAATTGCAGTATTCAGTGTTTTCATCCTTCCAGTAAAGCCAAGCATACTTGGCTTCATTGGGTGGCTGTGCTTTAAACCAATTAGTATATGTGAGGGGGAAAAAGTGGCAAAATATTTTTGACTGTTGCTTTTTATGTCCTTGAAAAAATTGAATGTTAGGGGAGGGAATGAAAATAGTTCATTGCATTGTGGAAGTGCTGACTTTTGTCTCCAAATCAATTTGAAGAACATAATGAAAATACAATTAAAATATGTTCATTATGTTCTTCCTGTTAACAAAAACAGTTGGATATTTTTTGCCAATCATATCGAAGACACTTTAAAATCATCAGAAAGTATAGGGAAAATCAAATGTCATGTTGGGTCCTAAGATTGCTGTTTTAATTAGCAGTGATCTGTCATTTTAGAAGTTATGGACTATTGATGACCTATCATTTACTTTCACCATTGCTTATTGCCAGCAAGTCGTCTCTTTGTGTTCTGTAATATTATCTCTGGATAAATCATTCTGGGTTGAATTTTGGTGATAACCAAAGCACATGATGCTTGTTATTCCTTCCTAACATCTTTGAAATTGTTCTCAACAAAATGGCATGAATAGGATATATCTCCTTATTTCACATCTGAAAATTGCCAGAGAGATGAACCAGAATACATCAGAGGGAAGAAGAAAAATGCTGTGGGGGTTTTTGTGTTTGGATTTATTTAACTATCGCGTGACAGATCTGGATAGTTTATTATGGCTCTAGACAGAGTAAAACATTCAGAAGTAATTATTAAACTTTCTCTCTAAGAAGGTAAAATAGGACCAGCAGGAAGCATATGGTAATGGGAAAATTCATCACAGCTCTGTTAGTCTGGACAAATCATGGTATGTTACTTGGATTTGAATCATCATGTTCCCATTCCTGTTGCAAAACAGAATTTGTGAATAAGAAACTTGGAGTCTATTTTATAATTTATGGCTAATGATGGAACTTGTTTCAAATTGGCAGTGGCAGCAGCAGTGTTTCTTACATAAGCTTCTTAAATGACATATGGAAAGCATTCCTAGCTTTTAATTCCTTTTCAAAAGCAGTTTTGAGGAATTAACTGAAATAGGTATTGATCTTTTATAAACGTGACATGCATGATTAGACACTACTGTTAATTAGTTAAATTAAACAAGTATTTTCTTGCCAGAAGTGTTTTATTTCCTGACACACACATCCCCCAGATTTGTTGAGCTTTTTAGAAAGCTGCTTTTATTTGTTAGAGCGGTGTTTGACTATTTATAGTAGTGGACCCATATGTTGAGATTTGAGAAACCCAGAAATTAGGAATGACTAAATGCTTAGTGACTGACTCTTTTTTTTGTGACACTACTTAATTCTCTAATCTGGAAGGTTGATCTCAATCCTTAATGGCTTCATGGTATGTTATTTTGCATCATGTGTGCAATTGCATTAATAGATGCAGGTAGGTTTGTAAGTATGTGGAAATGCAGACTGCAGTCTTATATTTTACTAATCTAGAAGGATAGGTCTAGAGATTGTGTGAGCAGGAACTGAAGTGATACTAAATGAGGTGGCAGGGTGGGGTAGGCAGCTAGAATGGGAGCTGAAGCTCTGCACCTTCTCCGTGAAACCTCCTGAGGAATTTGTAATTCACTGACTGGTAAAAGCATTAGCTTTTATGGAAGAACTTTATAATACCTGTGCTGCAAATGCTAAATCATGTGTCGCTTTCCTAAAGAACATCCCTAACACATTGCACTTTCTTTGTGCTGTAAATCTACTGGAACTGACCAAATCCTTACGCATCTTGAAGGCAAAGGTCACTGGTGGTTTAGGAGTATCTCAGTGTGAATAAATCAAATCATTGATTCGGAAGAAGAAAGAGAGTGACTTTTGTAATGATAAAAGATTCGATATGTAAAGTGATTCTGTTATTGCTAGGAATAGAAATTTGTGACTCTGTTTAATCCATTCTTGCCCTCTCTTTCCTTCTCCCTCCCCTCCATCCCAACCTTTAGTAGACAGCCCAGAAGAAAGAAAGAAGTATTTTTTCCCAGGAAACTTATTCTGGTTTTCCATACTCTGAAGGCAAATTCTGTTCTTTGTATAAAAATTTATGTAAGCCTTTTTTCAGTATCTTTGAAACTTTAGATGAAGTCATGGACAAACAAATGTGAGAGTGTTCTTTCTGAATAAATTTACCTTGTGTCCATTCTACCACTTAAGATGCACGTGGTTAGGGTAAGAGCTATCTCTGTGGCAACCTTCCTGCTTTTGCTATTCGAGCCAAAAAGAACATATGAGGCTTATTTTAATAAATGGAGAGTATCTTATATTACAAGCTTTGTCTTTTCGGGAAAAGCTAAATGGATGGGATTTAGTTTTTGTTTAGGGGGAGTTGTTATATTCTGTAAGTTGCATTTGTATATTAATTTACACTGCAGATCTAGTTACTTCTTTCAGATACTTCTGTGAATAAGTTATGTACTTTCCACATTAAAATATTAATGGAGGATATGTTTGACTCCTTGGCACAGGAATAAGATTTTCCAGGTGAAGTGACTTGAAGTTACAAGAGCCATGCCAAGTACTGCAGTGCCAAAGAAAAGGACTAGCTTATGCGTAATTATTCTCAGTTGTACTTCCTACAATTAATTATTGCATTGCACTTACCATCAAGAATAAACTTGTAAACAGTCAGGTTTTCCAACTCTTTAAGTTATGCTTATATGAATCACTTATGTTTGGATTGTTCTGGGATACTGGTAAGGATTCTGGGGAAGGAAGTTAATGCCTGAGTAGAATTTCTTGATGTTTTCAAGAGTGACAAGGAATTGGGAGGTGATTTTTGGAACATTATTGGGACCTGTTGCCACACTAACCTGCATTCATACATCAAGAGGCACAAATGATCTGTATATGGTTTGAAAGCAGAAAGTTGCGAGGAGGGGACGCCGGTGTAGTAGTCAGTTCAGCTTTCTAAAGTTGCTTCTGAACCTTAAGACTTGGGTAAAATATTTGAGGGTTAATGCTGCTTTTGTGTTAATAAAATTGAAAGCTTTGGAGTAAATGCACACTACAGGCAAACATAAATGCTGACATTTTACTTTTTAGTGTCACTTACCAAGGCTTAAAAGAGCAGAAATGCTGTATCTTGTCTTTAAAATAAATATCTACATTTTAAAATTCATATCCAGAAGGAATAAATTTGATAATCATCAAAGGTAACTTCTGTCTTCAGACTCAACAGGAAATTCAAATGCCCGTCAGTCAACTTACACAAGTCACTTCTCAAGCACACAAAAGTCTGAAACAGTTTGTCAAAAGAGATTAAAAAGAAAAGGAAAAAAGTAATATGCCACAAAGTAACTTTAAAGATTCAAAATGCCCCTGTATCAACAAAAAACAAGTTTGGCTTGATGTTCTTTAGTACATCATGTTTGAAATGTGAAGTGGTGATAGTAATTTTGAATGATGGTACAATAAGGGCACTAAAATATCTGTATGCATGTAATTCAAATGCTTGTATTTCTAACAAATTTTTGATAGCATTTCTTTTTTCTATATGCACTCTCTGGATGATTCTTATTTACATTGGTTGGCAGTGGAGTACTAGATTATTGCTTAGGGAGATTGATTTTTGCCTCCTATTATAAAACCTAAAGGAAATAGCAGTTCTAAAATCTGGGGGCAGGTGGGTGAAGGATTTCTCTGAATATTAGCCTTAGAGAGAGCTTTTTTTTTTTTTTTTTTTAAAAAGCAAAAAAGGCAACAAAACCCCCCCACAAACAAACTCTTTAACTCCTGTGTTTTGTTAACAGCAAGTCTTTAGTAATAAAAAAAATAGTAATACTTACTATAACACAAACTCACTTTCCAGAATTGCTAGTATGTATGTTTGTCTTAAATGTATTTATTTCAGAACAATCTTTTTAAAAACTGATGGCAGAATTAATTTTTTTAATACTGCTCATATGATATTTTGATGTTTCAGTCTGAGAGGAACCCTGTCTTATCTAGGCTAATTTAAATTTTAAAAAAACAACACCAGTTTGAACACACCTTGCATCAGAGAGAAGGAGGGACGGGATTGCCAACAAAGATCAGGATTTTAGTATGTTAGCACGTTAATTGAAACTTACTTTTTGAAAAGCACTTTTTTTCTTTGTCTGTCCAACTACCAGTTCTAAACAAACCACTGAATTTCAGACTCTTTTTGAGTGGGGAGTGTTTGGGTGTGCGGGATTTTGAATGCGGGTTTTGGTTTGTTTGTGTGTTTTTGCAGTGAATGAATTATTCAAAATAGGGAAAAGATGACACTGACTCTTCTCTAGGCACTGCTGTGCAATCATGTGTATGCCAGAACTTCTAGTTGGGCTGTGGTGTGACATCCAGTGAGATGGAAGCTGCAAGTATATGCCTCAGGGGCTGCCCTCCTGTAGGTGGAAAAATTAAAAGGCCATTAATGGTTGATTAATAACCCCCAATTAATATTTGGGGTTTATTTCACACTACTGTCTCATTAGTCCTTGTAAGTACAAGATATTGCCAGAAGTAAAGACCTGTAATACACCCTTTGCTAAGAAAATATAGCAAAGTCTGATTTTTTGCTAGTGGCAGAACGATGCCAACCTATTGCAGTGCAACTGGCATCACTCTACAATTGAGGGCGCAGTAATGCATTTTTGTAATACTGTAATATCTCAGCATTATAGTCTTAGCATCTAAGGATTTACCAATAAAGAATATTAATCCATAATTAATGTTGTTACATAATTATTGTAACAATAATACATTTGTATATACAGAGTAAATTAGATCATTGTTTCAAGGGTCTTCAAACATAATATGTTAAGTGCAGCATAGGATATTGTATGGAAGTCTAGTTCTGTGTAAATTGTTTTTAAAGCACTTCAGATCACTGAGGTTTTTTAGATGGAGGAACTAATATAATAAAAATGTTAGACTTCTGTTTGTCTGGAGGTGGTTTCCTGAGAATTTTGTAGCTGGATGTGATGTAGGGTTGGTCTGGTAGGGTTTGCCCCGTCCGTGGTTGAGCTCTGTACATCAAATGAATGTTGTAAGTTTTGTCTACAAAATCACTTACTGTAAAACTGCACATTGCAATGATAAAATTCTTTGTTTATAATACATTGTAGTAGAGCTGCTATTGTGAAGAGAAACTTGGAGACAAATTGAAATAAACACTGTTTCAGCTTTTGTCCATTTACACTGTTTGCACACTGATAGTATGCCTGGACTCGCACTATACTGCACCAAAATTCTGGTTTTCAAACATTGAATTACTACAAGTAATTCAGTCTTTTTTTATATTTTTCTCTTTCTTCATTTTGAGTTAAGACCAACAACAGTTTTTCATCTCTCTTTTTTTTTTTTTATTTGAAGTTCTGCGATTGTTTTAGCAGTTTGCTTTGAAATCTTGAGTCACACAAGTGGCTTAAAAGGTGCAAAATCAGCAGCAGGCTTTAAACATAACCAAATTTGTACTTGTTCTTCTCATCTCCTCAACAGTGGATTGAAGCCATAACGTTCTCATATAATCAGTGGAGAATGAAGCATTTAACCTTTCTTTTATTTTTATGTTTTTCAAGTAGGATGGCAAAACAATTTTTTTCCGTTTTCGTGTTCAATACTGCTTTATGACTGCTTCTATATCAATGTGTGTGTATATATGTATTTTTCTAAGTAATACCTTAGCCTTAAAAAAACCCAAAACCATGTCAGAGGCTGCTTGAAAGAGAAGTGTAAGTGAAGCTGTGAATTAATTTCCTCTGGCTTGCACTGAAGCCAAACATATTGGCTATCTCGCTCATTAATTTTTCTTTTTGCTTTTTGGACTAATAGGGTTTTTGGAGTTTGGTTTCAGCATATAATATACCACAAACTTTACCACTCAAATTTCCTGTGGGGTTTTTTTTTTTTTTTTAAGTGCTTTGGATGAGAATGAGTCTTCTACTCATAGGAAGTCAAATCTCCAGTATTTACCTTCCTGTTCTTAAAGATACTGCAAATGCACATTTATTTCCATGTCAGTGTGAGTACACCTTTAAAATTAAGATAGGTATTCTAAGAAAATATAAATAGCTTGCAAAATATTCTTGATACTTGCTATCTTAACTGAAATTTGACTGTAGGATTCAAAACTGAAGAGATTTTTATTAGTCATGTAAGTCCAATTTAATTGTTGATTTTTGTGTGTTTTGGTTTTTAGCTTATTTCCTGTGAATCATGTTTGAATGGTATCCCAAGTACAAATTGTATACTTTTTGAAGGACTTGAAATATTGGAGTAATAATGAAACTTTATCTCTGGGCTGTTGGCCTGAAAACAGAAGTCAATTAAAAAAGCATTTAAAGTGTTGTTCCCTCTAGTTTTTATTGAAGCATGTAGGCTTTTTCATATTGAGAAATATAAAGCTCATTAGATCAGTTAAATTGACTCTAAAAAAAGGGAAAGCCACAATATGATGATTTTCATCTGTGCTGGTTTTATTTTAACTGTCTCTGATTAGATTTTGTTTCAGCAGGTTTAAGTGGTTGGTGTCTGACAGTAGGAGTTCTTGGTGAGGATAGCTCTGCTGAATTGGTGGCAGGTTGTATGGAAGGAAAGCCTGTGATATTAGTGGCTAATCCGACACTGTGCTGGATCTCATGATTCAATTGAGAATAAAATTAAACAGCTACACACTAGCTTGTGAATTTGTTGTCCAAGTATATTAAACAGTATCCCTGTTTTAGGCATCTAACTGTGGGAACCCCCAAACAAGGACTCTTATATCAAGTATGTGATTGAAAATTATAATTACACATCTGGGTTGTGTAGTAAAGTTCAACTACAAATTAGCTGTGGATCATTCAGAGTTTAATTATCCTGTTCACTGGTTTAATAATCCTTCAAAGTCTGTGACTTGAGAATTACTGTCCTCTCCCTTCCACAATCCATGGTACATTTATATCAATTTCCAGGGAAATAGGGAACAGTCTGTAAGCTCTGGCCTGCTGGCGGAAGATGTTCATATTTGGCAAGCTAGTGTAATTTGAAGTGAAAGTCAACCCCATGCCACAAGTTCGTGAATCATTCCCTATCTTGTTGAAAAGAATGTTGGAGAAACCAGGGGAATAGAAAAAACTGAAGAAATTTCGAAGTTTGATAAAAAGACTAGATTTGTAATAAACTGATGCTATAATACCATTCATACTGGGCTTTACAGTAGCTGAGAAAAGCAGCCAAATATAGGAGAAATTATCTCTAGTAATTTGATACGTCTTCAAGGTTTCTAACAGAATGTATTTGCAGTTTTTGCAGCAATTGCCAGAAACTGAGATAGCCAGAGGTGGGGATTTTTGTTTTGGTTTTTTTGTGAACCTACACAAGAGTTCTGGGCCAACAGCAGTCTGTGGTTCAGCAACTTCTAGAGGCAGAGGTGATATCTTTGTATCTAACTGCAGGTGATGGCTTTCTGTATTCGTTCCTGAACCCACGGAAACTCTCCACAAGTTGTTTTAGGGGCTAAACGGAGTGCTGTCCTGCAACTGCATGTATGAAGGACAATCACCTTTTTGGTTTTGAATCGCTACCATCTAGTTTCATTTGGTGTGTCCTGCTTTTCGTGTAGGTATAGTGGTGCATTGTTTACCACAAAAGCATGAGTGAAAAAAGGATCTTTATCACATTCCCACTACGAGGCTTATCAATCTATTTTTGTATCTGTCGTGGTTTGGGCTGGATTGGCCCAATCAGGCAGAACGACAGATGCTCTCTTTCCTGCTTCACTTCGAAGGGAGGCAGGAGAGAGAGAAAAGAGAGACTTAAGAGTCTAGAAGGAGCTAAGCTACTTTAATAAAATATTAATAATAAAATAACAAAAAGAAAATAATGAAATATATACAAAACCGTATCAAGCTCCTAGGGTGGCAGTCACATCATGAGCAGGCACTGGGGAAGTCCCAGACTAGACTCAGTGACGGACAGGAATTGGACTCCAGATCTGGATTCAGGATTGGGATCAAAGGCAGACGCAGAGACAGAGTCCTCCTCGGACGCCGGCCATTGAAGAAAGAGGGCTGACACTTTGATCCTCCAGCTTTTATACTGAGCATGAGGCAGATGGGATGGAATACCCTGTTGGTCAGTTTGGGGTCACCTGTCCTGTCCGCTCCTCCCCACACATGTGACCCCTCTACGCTTTTCCGCTTCCGACCGTCCAATGGGGCAAATAACAAAGTTGTCTGGCCTTGGTTGTCATAGCAATAAGTATAAGCAAGAGCCTCTCTGCATGCCATTTCTTGGCATCAGTTATAAACATGGGTCTTATCTCTCTGAGAGCGAACAGTTTTCTTCACAACATGCTGTTAATTTCAGTAGTTAGAAGAGGCCTAGCTAACAAGTAAAGTTACTGAACAAAATTGGTCCTGTTTTACCTCAAACCAGGACATTCCATGCCTTATTCCATACCATTTGCATCTTGTTCAGATCACTGTTACTTTTATCTATCAAATTTATACACACACACGGATATATATGGATACATGCAGGTCACTCATCTATGATTTATCTTTATGCACAAAAGTTTATCAGGTCCGTTTTGTTCATGATTGCAGGCTCTCATCTCAGGGCAGGAAAGATAGTATGGAAATCGTTGTCATTCTTGCCTACGGGTAGCATGTCCATCTCGAAGAGTTTTGCTGGACCATGACAGTTCCTTACATGTGGAAAGTGTGCTACACCCTTTAGTCATCCTTGTTGCCATTTTTTGGAACTTCTGTGGTTTTTCTGTTTTGTATGTGTGTAAGGATTAATCTACACACAAAGCTTTCTGTGAATTCTCTGAGATGACCAGAAAAAGTATCCGTTATAATACTAAGGTTTTGTTCCGTAGTAGAAATGGTCAGCTCAGAGCCCATTATTGAATATGTAAAATACAGGGTTTTTTTCATTTGCATCATGTTACATTACCGCTATAAATACCACTTGATGTTTTACAGTTTGCATTCCTAATCTTACATAGTTCCTCTGTAATTCTTCAATTGTAGTTATCCTGAACAGCATCCTTCATAGAATCATAGAATCTTAGAATGGTTTAGGTTGGAAGGGACATTAAAGATCATCTAGTTCCAACACCCTTGCCATGGGCAAGAACACCTCCCACTAGACCTGGTTGCTCAAAGCATCATCCAACCTGGCCTTGAACACTTCCAGGGATGGGGCCTCCACAACTTCCCCAGGCAACCTGTTCCAGTGCCTCACTACCCTCAGAGTGAAAAATTTCTTCCTGAGATCTAATCTAAATCTACCCTGTGCCAGTTTGAAGCCATTACCCCTTGTCCTATCACTACATGCCCTTGTAAAAAGGCCCTCTCCAGATTTCTTGTAGGCCCTTTTCAGATACTGGAAAGCTGCTGTAAGGTCTCCCCAGAGCCTTCTCTTCTCCAGGCTGAACAACCCCAACTCTTCTCAGCCTGTCTTCATAGGAGAGGTGCTCCAGCCCTCTGATCATCTTTGTGGCCCTCCTCTGGACCCGCTGCAACAGGTCCATGTCCTTCTTATGCTGGGGGCTCCAGAGCTGGACCCAGTATTCCAGGTGAGGTCTCACGAAAGCAGAGTAGAGGGGCAGAATCATCTCCCTCTACCTGCTGGCCAGATGTCTTTTGTTGCAGCCCAGGATATGGTTGGCCTTCTGGGCTGCGAGTGCACATTGCCAGATCATGTTGAGCTTCACATCTACTAACACCCCCAAGTCCCTCTCCTCAGGGCTGCTCTCGATCCACTCTCCACCCAGCCTGTATTTGTGCATGGGATTGCCCCGACCCATGTGCAGGACCTTGCACTTGGCCTTGTTGAATTTCATGAGGTTGGCACGGGCCCACCTCTCAGGCCTGTCCAGGTCCCTCTGGATGGCATCCCTTCCCTCCAGTGTGTCAACCGCTCCACACAACTTGGTGTCATTGGCAAACTTGCTGAGGGTGCACTCAATCCCAACATCTGTGTTGCCAACAAAGATGTTAAATAGTGCTGGTCCCAGTACCGACACCTGGCACTGGCACTGCACGCCACTTGGACATCGACTCTTTGAGTGCGGCCATCCAGCCAATTCCTTATCCGCCGAGTGGTCCGTCCATCAAATTCATGTCTCTCCAATTTAGAGACCAGGATATCATGCGGGACAGTGTCAAACGCCTTGCACAAGTCCAGGTAGATGACATGTTGCTCTCCTCTTACCCACCAAGGCTGTAACCTTCTTGTAGAAGGCCACCAAGTTTGTCAGGCATGATTTACCTGTAGTGAAGCCATGTTGGCTGCTACCAATCCCCTCCTTATTTTCCATGTACTTTAGCAGAGTTTCCAGGAGGATCTGCTCCACGATCTTGCCAGGCACAGAGGTGAGACTGACCGGCCTGTAGTTCCCCAGATCATCTTTTTTACTCTTTTTGAAAATGGGGGTTATGTTTCCCCTTTTCCAGTCAACAGGAACTTCACCAGACTACCATGACTTCTCAAATGTGATGGATAGTGGCTTGGCAACTACATCTGCCAGTTCTCTCAGGACCCATGGATGAATCTCATCAGGTCCCATGGACTTGTGCACATTCAGGTTCCTCAGCTGGTCTCGGACCTGGTCTTCTCCTACAGTGGGCAGTACCTCATTCTCTTGAGGGACTTGGGAGATGAGGCAGAGATCTTAGTGTTTGTTCAGATTGGTTCAGCCAGTGCTTGTGTCTGTAATTCTGTATCAGATACATAGTCAGCAAGTTGTCAGAGTAGCATGTTTTTCTAAATAGGTAACTTTATATTCATTAAATGATTGTATTTGTTCTATAAATATTAAGGGATAACTTTACAAAATGATATTTTTACTTTAGAATTCCTTCCGTTAATATAAAGAAGCTTAACGGGCGCCTTTGTGACTGTGATTCAGAATGAGTTTAAGAATCTTGCAAAGAGTGTTGGCTGGCTAGTAAGTTAGTTAGGAGAATTCAGATATCTTTCAGATCGGATCTCAGCAGTTTTAACTCTGCCTTTATCAGTTAATAAAAGGGATTTGTGCTATCTAACAGTTATTGAATAAAGATTTGAAAATTACCATAGGTCTTGCAGCACAAAAGGGCTGCTGAACTTCAATGTTTCATACAAAGAATCTTGTATTTGATGGGTTGTTTTATTTGTGTTCTGTGTTGTAACCAAAACTGAAAAATATTTTATGCTGCTTTTGCTGATGCTAAATAGAATTGAAGGATGTGTTATCAGCCAACCAGGTCTGTAGTGATGTTGCTTTAAAAACATTTCTTGTACAATTTTTGTGGTATAAGAAATTTGCAGAAAAATCAATTGCATTGGACATTAAGAATAAATATTCAGATTGGATTCCTAAGATTGTCAGTTTTGAGCAGAAGTAAACATATTCTTATATGGAATCACTTACTAGATTTTTTTTTTAATGTCGCTTCTTGGAATAGACATAAAATAAAAAGGAATGGCACTAATGGGTTGAATTTTAGAAACAGTCAAGAATTTGCCTTATCAAGTACAGTTCTTTTGTCAGTCTGTTGTTCTCTTGCCCATCTTGAATGTGTTTCTAAAGCTAATGACTATTTTTAATAGAAAAGCAAATTTGTTAAGAGAATACTGGGTGAGGGGGGATTCCATCTACTCTGAGGATAGGTAGTGGGTTGTCTGTCTCCGTGTAGCTAGAGTTTGTCATCGGGATAGGCACATATGTAGCTTGTATTTATGAAAAGTGGTTGGTTCAGGCCTGGACTTAGTCTCAGACAGCCTGTTACATAAGTATGTATATAAAATTGGAAAACAACACTAACAATCTGGGCAGCAGTGGCAGTTTTATATGTTCTGGCATTGTCTGATATAATTTTCCAGATGAGTCATCTATGGTCCTATATTAAAGACCAACACACAGTCTGCTTTTCTAAGCTGTGACCAGCAGATATAAATCTTATTTTTCCATTATACTTATTCAAGAGCATGAGCACAAACTATTGTATCTGTAACCTTTAGTATACCCCTATTTAGGTAGGAAATGACAATATAAGTGGTAATGCACGAACTCATGATTGATTTCAATCTAATTGTGGGCATACGAAGAGTGAAAGACTATAAAAAGACAGGCTTATCAGGGGCTTGCAATAACTTAATAAGGAGTAGAATACAGATCTCTTCTCAGCTGATGTAGTAAATGTATTTTGTGGATCCTTTGATGCCTCACTTGCCCTTTCATGCCATGTCATGTAATTGTCAAGTCCTCCATCATGAAGCCTTCAAATGAAGAGATGAAGTGAGGAGGACATGCTTTGGAGAAGGTTCTTTGAGTCAGTAATGGTAATGCCCTTTCGTGGGTTGTACAAGCCCTGCAAGATACTTGAAGATTATCTAATATTTTTAGGTTTGTTGCAGGTGTGCTGAGAGTGCTAAACTCAGGTGGAGTAAGGGACTTGTTGCTTCTCTGAATGTCTGGAGTTAACTGCTCAGATAAACTGTGGAAACACAGGTAGTGACAGAAGTAAAACAAACACCACAGATTATAAACACTATCTTTCTATGGTGTTTGTATGTCCTAGTCCTGATTTTGATATTAATCAGTTCCTGATGTCCTTAGCCATATGATGTGTACATTAATAAAAGTACAGAAGACTTGTGCATTCCTTTTCCTCAACTATTTTTGTTTCTGATTGTTTGAAGTTACTATTCTTGAGTAATATTCAACGTCTATTTAATTTGCTTTAGTCTTGAAAGCACTGGGAGATGGGTTAACAACAGGGAAAAAATAAAAGAAGGAAGTTGAAGAAGGCAAAAAGAACACATGGGATGGAGAGGAAAGCTGTAAACTGAGACAATATTTTCAAATGAGATGCAAGAATAATCACAAAAGAAAAAGACCCAGAGAAATATACTTATTAGTATAGGAAGACTTAAATGTTGCCACATTGGAATTATGTAGCACAGGCAAAACTATGAATAGAAACAAGAATGTAAATGACATTATGTAAATAAGGGGAAAATTACTCATATTTTGAACTTTGCATATGTAGTTTTTGTCTTGTGGTTGTCTAAGCCCAGATATACGCTTTTTCTTGGTTTTGTTTGTAAAATGTTCTTTCCACTTAACTAGGTTAGCTGATAGTTAAGATGTAAAAACATAATGCCAAACAGATTTTAAATTGCTACACATTTCTGGAGAATGTAGCTTTAAACTATATAGAAAAGGAAGAAATTTTAGATTGTAGTATTTGAGAGAGGCATTTTGAGGTATGACTTATAGTGGACCAAATCCAGGAAAGCTGCTTGTGTGGTCATGCCAAAACTGAGAAGAGAGCTGATAGAGCTCGTGTACGAGACATGATTGTGGAATTCTTTTTAGGATGCCAGAAAGTCTTGTGAAACTCAGTTGTATATAATTTACTGAAGAAATTATCATGTTTAGTTAGAAACATCAGTTGCTTAAGTGAAAGCTTTTAATAAAATCCATATAAAGCCTAGTTATGAGCTCAAAAGTGAATAATATCACATGCTGAAATAGTAGTGAGTTTGATATTGAGGCTTAAAATGAACCTAAACATAATGCAAAACACCAATCATTGAAATGAGCTGCTTTGCTGTCAGACCAGGTGATCAAAGGTGTGTGAACTGTTGCTAAGAAGCTGTTAGAAAGGAGCAAAGAGGTCTGAAGTATTCACCACCTGATTTCTTGATAAATATATTCAAAGAAAAAAAAACAACACCTCAGTCATTAAACATTTTCTCTCATGTCTTCTAACTGTGTGCTGAGTTTACTGAAATGCATCTTATTCCTGCAATACCCTTCTAGGCCTCATTGAACTCAGTCTTTATAGCAACATACAGAAGTCTGGCATAGTTTTAGTGTGCTGTGTGATAACACGGCTTTGGTTTGGATATCAGTGCAGAAACTTTAGAAAAATGTTTCAACTTCCACGTTTGAAGTTTGATTTTAATCTAATACCAGCTTTGTCAGGTTCAAAGGAATAATTATTTTCTGGAAGTCCTATGCACAGGGTATATTTTCATACTTGTGTATTAATTTCAGTTTTTTTCTTTCAAGAGATGTTTATTACAAGGAAATACTGAAATTCTTATCAGGAAGCAGACTTTTCATCACCTCATGGTAGACTGTAGAATTCATTTGAATTTTGCAACCTGGACAGCCAAGTAGCAAGGGTTGTTTTTTGTATATATTGGTGTAAGAAAACTAACTACCAAGGTATTATGTGGTTAAAAATCAAGTGAATGCAGTTAGTGTTACGTGATTATAAATAAACTTCTTTTTATAGTGATGTTGTATTATCTCTGGAATATGAAATGGGATGTTTCAGTTTGTTCATGCAAATCAGGTTTAACCATGCTCGATTATGCATCTTGACTTCTGGGTTTATACCTGGAATGAATTTCTGAAGTAAAAGTACTTTGTATAATTTTGTGTGAGTTCAAAGGCAAAGGGCAAGGACGAATGTTAAAATAATTACCTTAGTAAATATTTTGTTTTCATGCCAAGAGGATTTTCAAAGCATAGCAGTGCAGTGTGTGAGTCTTAGAATTAAGACCACTGTGACTGAAGCTGCAGATTATGATACTGAATAGAAGCATTTTTGCATAGGTACGAAAACCTCACTTTTAAGTTAGTTGTAGATGTTAGTGGAGCTTAAGAATAATCTCTTGATTCTCATTGTATTAACCTTTATCTGCCGTGCTAAATGTAGAGGATTTCATATGTGCCTTCCAAGTTGCAGAGTTTATTCCAAATTCAGTTCAGTATTTCTATGCCCAGCTGTGGTAGAGACCAGGAGGTGGGCTGTCTTGGGTTTTATGTAGCATCTTGTAAAATACAGCATTTATTAAGTAGCCTGCTTGGCTTTGCTTTCAGCTTGAATAATAAGCAGGAAAGCATTTAAAAAAAAATGAAAAGTGCCTGGGGCATAGCTTTTGTCTTCCCACAAGAGGGGAAAGATGAGTGTATTCATTTGAAAAAATGAATATACAATAAATATGGAAAGAAGCCTGTGAGATGGAGAAAACCAAAACATAGAAGACCTCTATACTATTTGTCTGTCTGTGGGTGAATTAAAGTATGTTAATCTCTAAAGGGAAGGATTTGAATATCTGTTTTCTTTGACATAAGATTTTTGCATGTGAATAACCTGGGTTTTGATATTAAAAGAAATAGTTTCATTAAGAAACTAAATGGTTTCTTTATTTATGAAGAGATTTTAAGTGGAGGTAAACTGCTTTGCAGCATAAGTCACTTGTTAGACAGTTCTCTAGCCTTCCTTCTTGCCTCCCCCAGCTCCCCAAAAAAAGCTGCCTAGAAATCACCAGGTGGGATAATTCTTAAATTGATTTGGAGAATGTTTAACAGATTTGTTGTCTTTGTCTGATTTATGAACTGTGCTCCTTAGTGTTCAAATCATATGCTATCCTGAAAAGGTTTTCAGTCTCTTACAGTGGCATCATGTAATTACATTGAAGCACATGATGATAGTGTTTAATCCTTAGGATGCCTTGCAGGGAAGTAGTGCAAATAATTATCTGTGCATCAGTGCAGATTTTAAAAAAAAAAAAAATAAAAAAAAAAATCAATACTGCTTGGTGTCTGTTTTGCGTATTCCAATTAATGATTTTGGATTTGACTTAAAGTTCTGAAATTGTTTGGAAGTAGGCCATCTCATGCTGAGATGAAGCATCAGGCCATTTTAAATTAGATACTGAGCATGCTCATATCAAGTACCCACTCTTTTAGATTTTGCAGTGTGTCTCTGTTCCCCGTTAGTAGAGCTGTCATTCAGCTGAAGGAGAGGAGAGCACAGCATGCCCTTTTGTCATCTTTCTATCAGTGCACATATGATTTCTCTTGGAACTGGAAACTTGAGATGTGAGACAAGCCTTGCTGTTAGATCACCAGTGTTTTTGGTGAGTTGATATTCATCTCTTTCTAATGCCTTTAGATATCTCAGATAAAACTCAGCTTCATGCTTGTCTCTATTCACTAATAATGGTATCTATTTGAAATGTCTCTGCCGTCACTCAATTCAATAAAATAATTCTGGTATGTATGTATTAATTTCTTTACTGAAAAAGAATTGCATTTTTTTAACAGGAATGCTAGGCTGTTTTGCTCAGAAGTCCAAAAAATGGGCATATATCTTTTTTTCTTCTGACTTCAAATTAGCTAACTATTCTAAATATAGCAACAGTTCTTCAACCATCTCTTCTCAGTCATTTTTCATTTTCTTTATGTTCTTAGTAAATTGATTTAAAACTAGGTTGTTTTGTGTATCTAGTATTTTAGAGGGAGTTTGAGTAGCCTTGCAAAAGAGAATTTTATTTATGTAAGACAACGCTGAAAGATATTTACAGTATTTGGTTTCAACCCAAATTGCTAAACAGTGTAAGTTAACTCTTGTCATCTGTTAATTTTGCTGATAGATATCCATGTATTTCCTTCTTTAACCAGCTAAGAAACAGAAAAAGGCATCTCCTAGTTCTTTGTTACAGTTGAGATTGGTAGGATATAATAGGAATTTCTGAACACATTTAGTCTTTCTCATAGCTAAAGTGAATGTTTGATACAGCTTAACGTTTAATTAACTTCTAATTAACTGTGGGGAGACCAGACTTATGATTCAAAGTATTATCAAAGCACAGTTCTTGCACTTGATTTAAAAAAAACTTATTTTCCTGCAAAAGCATCTGCAAAATATAAGTTTTCAATTCTTTAATCCAATGTATTTAATTTGTAGCAAAAAGTCAGTTGACAGTATGTTTTTAAAACATCTAACCTTGGGTTGTAATAAGCAGTGAGTGAATTGAT